>OY735221.1:3083279-3222521 GCA_963457665.1 Thysanoteuthis rhombus
GTCTAATATCCCTTAGCTGATTGTGTCTAAGCATCGATCATTTGGATATGAAATATTGCAGTATCCTTAATTTCCATCGGATGTATCTCCTAAAAAGTATCATATGTCCAAACATTCGGAACTTCATATCAGCAATGAAAAAGTTCAATAGCAAGGGAGCCATAATTTTATCTCCTCACGCGACAACAAAACCAAAATAATCCCAGAAAGATGGCATTTTATCGATAGACAAGAGTTTGAAACACTACACCGTTTCAGATGTTTTATATCTTTATCGAATAATTAGAGTTTTGTTGTTTATATTACACTTTATTTCAATGATCTAAAATGGCAACAAGCTGGCCTTACATCGATTTGTTTTACAAATATTTGATCAATAACGTTACTTCGATCTTTCATTATACTTATCCATAGGACCAGCATGGAAAATGTTTCCCTCTCTTCCAAAATGAAGGTGAACATTAGTACATCAGTGCGAAAAAAAGCTACCAATTAATGCGTATAAGTTATTACGGAATCTTTCATCTTTTCAGCGCACATTTCACTGCTTTGTCTTATGTCACGAGATTCAGATTACACTCATGATAGTCCCCATGATATCCAAAAAAGTTTTCAGAAGATTACAAGGGGGTTTAGGTAAAGTCTTGGTGGAAAGCTACCGGTGTAGTCATAGGATAAATGCATCGAATCCATACAAAAATTACCGCCATCGAAGTTATATGTTCCTTACAGATAAAATTTCTACATGTTTGTCAACACAATATCTATATAAAAAAGAAATTTTCCAAGAGGTTGAGAATAGACTATAGACAGAATAGATAGTGAGTTATTGAACCTTAAGAATGATCAACGTCTTTGTGGTCGGATGTCGATTTTAGATGGCATCAACGGAGGTCAAAAACTGTCCACCCAATATTTTCATAGTTCTCAATGGATCTCAATGGATTCATGTGAAAAGACTGGCAATGGCCTCAGGAGAAGAGATAACAATTTTGAAAGGATCCACACACAATTACAGCTCCTGATAATGCTGTTTGAAAAGGAATGTGCAGTCAGAGTGCATTCTAGTTCCCTATGCATTTTAACAATGAGCGTATTACAGTTCTTGTATGTATTTATGAAGGGGTTAGAAAATTACTACAGCGTACCCCAGTCCATTTCAATGCACTGTGATATATATATATATATATATATATATATATATATATATATATATATATATATATATATATATATATATATATATACGTACGTACATACATATATATATATATGTGTGTGTGTATATATATATAATGCAGATTTATCTGACATATTGAGTTGACAATAAGCAAATATATTTCTATTCTGATTGAATTTCGATGTTGTGAGAGTATCAATTCAAAATGAAACCAATGACAAGGTCATGATTTTGAGTACATGGTGTTTGTGCACCCTTGTTATGAAATTGACAAAACCAAACGGTGATAACTGACTGACTATCTGCTCAATATCAGTGAAAGTATTGCATAAATTCCAACGAAGTATCGTAGAAGATTGGGCATTACGATAGGGGAGAGGCAGTTACATTTAAAAGCACATCCATGCACCATCACTTCCCTTTCATCGTACCCATGAGTCCAGACCACATAAATTGCTAAATTTTCATGTCTGTCGACACGATATCTCTCAAATAAAACTCCTAGGAAATGTTGGCAACGGACTCTAGAAGAACTGATTACATTTTTGAGCGGATACATGTACAATCGAATTCACTGACAATGGAATTGGCCGAGATAAGTGCTCTCTGAGTTTACATGCACGTCCGACATAAAACGTGGTCATCATAAACTCAAATATTCAGTAAAATACGCACCGTTGAATGCTCATAATGAAGTACTTATTTATGGATGGACAAGTTGATGTCAAAACAGATCGATGCAAAAGTTTAAATAATATATTATGGCGTTTATCTTTATCTAAAACAAACTCAGGCATAATCTATAATATAAATAATTTTGCATCCTCAGACTGCTGACTCATTGATGTTCCCGTATATCTGCTCACGCACACACAGACGCACACATAAATGAACACACACACACACACACACACACACACACACACAAATATATGTATATATATATATGTGTGTGTGTGTGTGTGTGTGTGTGTGTGTGTGTAAATCCAAATACCATGGGAGCACTAATGTAGCCTAGTCTTCAGATAGAGCGTTCATCACATTTCAAAGTAAAAAACCAGTATTAATATATTTTGTTCTTTGGTGTGTGCGCACGTATGTGTGTGTGTGTGTGTGCATTTGTGTGTGTATGTGTGCACACATGCAGTTCTTTTTGTAACAGATATATAAGTAGATCAAACAATAGAAACAGCCATGTTACTAACGACGTTTGGCAGCAAATTGTGCTGGGGGCGATCAATTGGAAACTTTCATGGAAACGTTATCAAGTGAGTTGCTTTTCTTGCTTTTTGTTGGGTATTCAAAACAAAAATGTACAAACAATTAAAAAAAATAAATGAATAAAGGCAACAAGCCGGCATTAACAGTGACCATATATCAACAGAAAAACATTGAAAAATCAAAACATTTATTTTTACATGCAAAAGGCGTAAATGTTTTGATTTTCTGCTTGTAGCTCAATTGACACAGCTTGATACATATATACATAGGCACACAAACCGAATGGAGAAATCTCTTTTGGCAGTTTTGGTTGACGGTTTTCTAATAGATATGGGTACTAAGAGTTATAGTGATATATAAATGTGTGTGTGTGTGTGAGTGTGTGTGTGTGTGTGTGTGTGTGTGTGTGTGTGTGTGTGTGTGTGTGTGTGTTGCAATGTAATTCTATGCTGATTTAAACCCGTAGTTTTTGTTGGGCAGCGTTCTCACTTGGTGCTGTTCTTTTTTTTTTAACTTTGAAAAAAATAAATACAAATTTGGGTTTTTATTGATGCAACAGAAAGTAGAAGAAGTAACTTGCTATCGTCCTTTTTTCCTATCTTTCAATTGATCATCCCCAGCATGACATGCAACATAAAGATGTAGCTCACATCTCTGTACTGTGTGACTATCTAGAGCTGTATCTATAAAGATTGATTTTGTTCGATCGGTGAAATGTCCGATGTATTGCACGTTCTGTGATTGAGATCTGAGTCGTTAGTTAATATCAGTGGAACGTGCTTTGTTTCCGGATATTAACCTTGTGCACCAATGTGCAGTCAGGTTGAAATTGTTTGGAGCATTATTGTCAAACTTCAGACTTGGTTTGAGTTAAAAAGTTGAAGTTAAAAGCTATTAATACGTTCTTTGTCAGAATATTACACACCATGGATTTGCTCAGGTACGACGGAAATAGTGCATCTGACGTGTTGAAATTTTGTCGTGATTTCATTAGAGGCGGAACTAGAGATTTCCGGCAGTCCAATAAAGAGCAAATCAATGGCTTTTAACTTCATTATTGTGTTAATATCTAATCAATACTCTGTATAGTTTAGCTTTTTGGAACCATGCTATGTCTTTTTTAAAGCCTTCGTACGCTCTGTTCAACTTCCATATTTTGTATTCGTCGGATCGTGGATTACCATAACCACTATTTTATGTCATGAAAGAAATATAAATTTGGTTTAGATAGTCAGCTTTGCTTATAAACTGTCTAAGCATATTTTACAGTATGCATCCTTCACTAACATTCTTTTTTCACACATTGTATAAGTCCTTTGTTCCTCTGCTTACTTCTAAGTGTTGGGATGAGCAACTTCTTCCTTTTTTTTACTCAGTAAATCTCAACTTTCATTCCTGGGAACTCTTGTCCAAGCCCTTTATAAAGTTTATAAAGGCCTATTTTTTTGCTCCTCGGCATATTAAACTAGTGAAAGGTCCTGTATCCCTCTTTTCACTCATTTATTTCCGATTTTCCCTTAGATAGTAGAATCGTACGTAATGAATCTGAAACTTACTCTCCATTTAGTCACATGCTCAATTGAACATATATATGCGTGTGTATGTGTGTGTGTGTGTGTGTGTGTGTGTGTGTGTGTGTGTGTGTGTGTGATATGCACAGGACAGACAAAACAGATCTATTCTTTTTTTTTCTTATTTAGTTTAATTATTTATCTGTAAGATATTGCATGTTTTGTTCGAGTGAATATTTTGACCACAGAATATATATATATATATATATATATATATATATATATATATATATATATATATATATATATATCCACACCTAAACAGCTGTCTGTGTTTGGACCAGTAATCAACGCTCCTCTATCCAGGATTGAGCACTCTTTAAGTGAGGTAACTCGTTCATTGTAAACTTATGCAATGATTTTCCATAAAAATAATACACCCTGTTAGATGGGGAATTCAAGCTAAATAAGTATATTGCTTAAATTCAGCCTTATTGGCCGTCACGTTCCCTAGTGCAGAGATGTGAAATCGGCCTCCAGGTCTGCCTTATGGTACTGGATGGGATAACAGATAATTGATAGCTACACTTGTATTTGTCTGTGGATGACACAGTTATATATATATATATATATATATATATATATATATATGAATGCGTGTTTAGTTATTTATTTAATCAAGTAACTTATCAGGTTATTGGATAAATATGTAATGATAGTCTGTGCATATCGGTTGGCTGGGAAGCATTTGGTATGGAAAGAGATTATTAAAGACTGTACTATCAATGTATCTAAAGCTGCAGTATACAATCAATCCATAATGCCAGGAGGATGTGAAACATCTTAAAAGGGAGAAAAAGCAGTGCATCATATACAGCCATAGAGAAAGGATCACCATAGGAAACTATCACCATTTAGGTCTTCAAATGTAATGCAAATGTCGTGGTGGGTCACAGGGGCAATAATCCATCTGTTTTCATTCGATCCCCTACTCTCTCTCTCTCTCTCTCTCTCTCTCTGTCTGCATCCGTCCGTCTATCTGTCTGTCTCACTCTATATCTCTCTTCCTCCAAGATTATTTTCTGGCAAAGGACTGGGCAGTGTGTTGTTGATTGCAGCTAAAACTGCAGTGTCTGATATTGCATAAGAACCGTCAATAGAAATTAGAAACAAGCGACATTTGGCATGTAATCCCTGGAGAGGTTGACGGAGGGACTTTCCTTTCAGCCATATCAACACACACAGAGTTATAAATCTACCTATGGACAACAGAACACATACTCCTAAAAACATCTTAATTGGTTGACAACCAGTGAACTAGTGACACCTAGTTAACTTGACACACACACATACATGATATTTTGATCTGAGTCACTTTTATACATCAACATAGATGAACTGTCTTGATTAAATGTCTGTGCTAGATCTGATATACATTTAAATGCCCATCAGCCTATAAGTTTTAAATCTATTCAAGCCAATGAGTCTCAAATACGACCCACTGTTCGTACAAAAGATCAGACCCTAAGAATTTAGGGTTGAACATTTAAATCAGCTTTTTTTACGGTTGAAAAACGGAACACAACAGACTCACATACAATTTTTAAGGTGTTTTCTCGAAGAACTGCATGCACATTTATTCATGGACCCAATTTTCTTTGGCGTTATGTCTTCTAGCCACGTTGTTCTTAACAAGAGATATACAAATGATCAGGCAACAAAAATTGTGGTTAGTTGAACACTTGACTTGATGAAAAGAAAAACAATTAATGCAATAAAAAGTTTCTTCAGTGATTCCTATTTTGGGTACGAAAAGTCCAGACACAGAATTGAGAACTTGAATAGAAATGTTCACCGTTAGAACAATGGGTAAAGTAATTGCAGTCGCAATTCGACGATATTACAATGGTTGACATTGATGATGATGATGATGATGATGATGATGATGATCCACATCCCCTTTATTATGGGAGACCTGTCTCTAATCACCTCTATCTAATTGTGGTTTTCAATTCATAAGGATCCTAGGGTCTACTTTAGAGTTTTCCTGGGCCCCTTTTTTTTTCCAATATCCAAGTTGAGTCATAAGTTGAATGTGTTTGAAAGTAGGATGTTATGGAGAATGAAATGCATATTTTTAGTAGTTTAATTGGATTTTATTCACTAAAATATTAGTTTGCTAACAATGTTCATTGCTAAACGGGGCGAAACGTCAATTACATATGTTTGAATCTGTTACCACAGAATGTGTCCTATTATACGGCTAGTTGCAATAACCTAAGGCCTAATCGAGTGGGATTCTCTCTCCCTCTCTCTCTCCCTCTCTCTCTTTCTCTCTCCTCCCCCCTCTCTCTCTCTCTCTCTCTCTCTCTATATATATATATATATATATATATATATATATATATATATACATTGTGAACATAGAAAGCAACATTATATGATGAACACGTTGACACTCCTGCGATGTTCAAACCATATGCTCCACCTCTAGTATTGATAACTATTCTCAAATAAATACTACAAAATTCCAAAGCAATGATCATGTACGTAGATAGACAGACAGACTGATAACATTTCTAGCATATAATGGATTTGTATAAAGTATCATTATCTCTTTCTATTCGCCAGCGAGCAGTCCATTACTCTGAGAAACGTATTGACCGTCGAGACCACTTAAATGCCAACGTTCTGAGGCCAGTGATTTTAATTGATTGGATCATATGAGGTCTGGTCAGACAATGGCAAGAGATTTATGGAGATTCTATTTATTGTCGTCGCAATAGATGAATAGCAGGCAAAACCCTCATGGATGAGACGAAAATCTCAAGATCCAGTTATTGTGCTGATAAAGACTGGGTATCTGTCATTATGAATAGATAAAGTCTATACGATTGTTACCAAATTCGTACACACGTTTATGAGCACACATACAAATGTTCGTTGTATACAGACATACGCTCACACGTACGCATGCACACACACAAACACATGCACACATACATATATATATGTGTGTGTGTGTGTGTGTGTGTGCTTTTGTACAGAAAAGTTGACAATGTGGAAAAGGAAAAACACTTGAGACTAATAGATACATCACAATGTTTAATTAAAAAGTATTATGGCGTACATAAGTTTCAGATGTGCAGGGCCTCCATTAGAATGCACAAAGGACAGCGTAACAAATACAACAGAGAGAACAAGAAGAACGCCTCATATAGTTCAGAATCTAAAGTTAAGAAAAAACACTCGAACAACCCTCACAAACAGGCTTTTTTAAGGTACATTGCCCGAGTTACAACTCTAGCTACGTTGGAGAAACAGGTAGGAGCCTCAAAAGCGAAGTCACGAACATCAAAGTTCCTTGATACTGGATACACATTGATGTTTGTTCCACACATTATACTATGATGTCAACCGTAAAAAATGCAAATGATGAAAGACTCTAATGATGCAGAGGCATTGGAAACCCCCAAATATCAATCAACATTACGGCATTCAACGTCAAACCTACCCACTAGAATACATAGTTGTAATGTAATATAAATTAACACTTCCTACAAAAAACGGTAATACATTCGATGCTACCTAAACGTAAATACACTAAAGTATAATTCTAAACTTTTTCCTGTTATACATACATTTTTAAATCCATTTAACATCCAATGATTTCCTCATAAAAAACAACCTTTCCTGCATCAACCATATCATTCAGATTCTCTAATTTCCCTGTCAAAAATAACCTCAACTCCTGAAAGAACATCGACTTGTTTAGAGATCCTGCGTATATATCAAAGTTTTACCGTCGAATATACAGTGATAAAACCACTGATTCCCTCCATCTGTACCGAATAATTTCTTTAGTTTTAAATGTTTTTCTCAAACTAACTTTCGGTTCAGAAACCAAGGTGAAGTGACCAAATCGGTCCTTATATCCTATATCCTGAAACCAACATTTTCATTTTTCATGCCTTCTTAGCAGTTTTTTGTATTCTAAATTTCACAGGGCACCAAGTTGGAAACGAACTCAATGTGTGGTCCTTTCCATGTATGCAATGAAGTGGAAAAACCAAATCAATAGCCATTTTGATGTGGTGTAGACAGGTCCTGGATTGCAGCTACTGGTGAATCAAAAGATATTTTCGCTATGCAAAATAAATTGTTCAAAGAATTGGTTTACTAATGAAATTAGACGTTAACACTGAGATTGGTGCCCCTAACACTGTATGTCAAAAGGTAGAATTAGCAACTGATACGACATTTTGTCGTTCACGTCGTCTGTCTCATCGATCAGTGGTAATTAGTTTAAAAAGGTTCAAGTGCTGAACAATGGAAATTTCCTGGCTATCAAACTACAGAGTAAACCTCAATGAACTGACAGGTATCAATTATGTCATCAATCACTACGACTTGATTCTGTTTCCTGTTTCTTTCGCACACAAACATACACAAACACACACATATATACATATATGTATAACTTTCATTTCACCGATCACTCAAATTTCACTTCATCATGTACTCGATTTATATACAAACATACACACACACACACACACACACACACACACATATACATATATATATATATATATATATATATATATATATATATATATATATATATATATATATGTATATATATATATATATATATATGTATATATATATATATATATATATATATATATCAATGAACACAAAGATTCTCATAAGATCACATATTGGTGATCGTCTTCAAATAACAAGAGATGTCTTTAGCAACTAAAGTGTTTCGCAGGTCGTGTTAGCCTATGAATACATGAACACCTTGTCAAATTTGGACTAAGGTGTGCATCAGCTGCTCTTCAGAGGACATATGTCAGTTCCGATATATGCGTGTATGTGTGTTATTAGGGAATAGAAATATGGTCTGATAGAATTATTACAACTTCCATTATATTATATTGAAACTCTATTTGGGATGATCCCCCATTACGTAGTGAATTTATTATATGGCTCAGACAACGTAGATCAAATGAACAATTAAAGGACATTGGGACTGCTGCAGGAATCGAACCTGCAACTTATCAGGTAACCACTTCAGCATAGAGTTGCTCTTACCATTGAGCTCAACAACTGCCGGTAATGCAGAAGTTGACATGATTTTTCTTCAAATCCAAATTCCCATTCTGCTTGCTCACAGTCTAGATCTGCTCTATTTCTTTTCGTCAATACAACACTTGTGTTATTAACAATTGGTCTTATGATACATCAGAATGATTATGAATAGGGCTTTATGATATTAAAGCGGCTAACTATCGGTTGTAAGTTCTATTCTTGCAGCAGTCCCATTCTCTTGATTGTTTATTGTAAATAAATTGTCGAGTCGAAATGAAATATTCCACGTATAATAACGGCATGCTGTTGCAAATAGAGTTTGAAACAAACTTATGAGTTTGATCCTGCCGATAAATTCCACTACAAATCCAATAATGCGATATTGTAAGCAATTCAAGATCGATCAGGACAGAAAAAGGAGCGAGTCTCAGGAAACTATGTCTCATCTGAATGGGAAGTATGGACGTCATTCCGGTGCTGAATTCAAATATCAGCAGACCAGCCTCTATTGAAATGCAAATACAATGCAAATCCATTTCCCTTATATACAAAAGCCAAGCCACAAAACTCAGATTAATTGCTCCATCGCTTGCTTCCAAGAAGGACGTTAAAAACCAAGTGCAACAGAATATTGTCCAACTTATGCATATTAAGAAGTGTCAGTCTTGCAACAGTAAACGGCCTTTATCCTAGGCAAGAGAGACAACAGCCGAGTATGCCCGGGGTTCTGACCAGCTGAACATGATGGGTTAACTGAGGTGTGGTATGTCTCTGTGTAGATAATGCCGGGCCATGCCAAGCTTGATATAGACACGTCAACTGATCAAGTCAAGCTTGCTCTGATGTCTCTGTGGTGTTATTTTCGGGGACGGGAGACATTTTGGGGCGGGAAAATCTAACAATAAACGAGGATTTATGTGAAACTTGGGAGTTTAGTGCGAGAGAGGAGTAAACATTCGTACAAATGAATCGGCAGATCAAGTACGAAATCCAGTCGACTCTGTTTATTTCCTCTTAGTACTGATAGTCTTGGGAAAATGTATGCATCTGCCTCTGGCCGTGGGTCGATTGCAGTGAAATCTGGTTTTGCAGGCCTTGGAGAAGCAGCCAGTCTTAGAGAAATGCAACTGATTCCGAACCACGGAGTTGAGGTCCCTGAAGGCACAGACGCCAACCCAGACGATTTTCTGTTAGCTCCAGCAGCCAAACTGTCTCCAACCATACCACGTTTCTATTTTGTCAACTACATTAGCAGGGATCCTATCAAACAGATCTCCATACATCTCTCGCAGGTGCTCACTTTGAGGCCGTAACTTCAGTGTTCTTCCATTGACTATCAAGTTTGAAGAACGACTTTTAAACGCATATTAAATGACGGAAACAAGTACATTCACCTCGAATATTAAAATTAAAACAAGTATGAGCATTTGGTTATGGAAGACTATAATCATTGTTTATTTGATCCACACTGACTTCACCACAATTTGAATCAGACAAACATACCCCAGTGAATTTCTTTGTAACTGGTTATAATATTACGATTCTGCCTTTGTAATCTTATATTTGTAAAATATGTCCATTTGTATCAACATAAAAAAACCTGTTACGTGTGAAGTATTTGCTGTGTCTAAAAGCTGTTTGTTTCTGCAAATAGATCAGTGCACATTTCAATGATGTTTTAAAGAGACTGAAGTTTTTGCTGATTTGGACGGCTACTCATACTTGTCAGGTGAAATAATTTTCTGTCAATCGTACTAAACTGGTATATCGCTCAAAAACCACGGATATGATAATTTCATGTCCAACATTACACAACCTTATGTACGGACAAATATTTCTAGCGAATGTCAGCTTCACATAATGACCGGTTGTCGATTTATCACAGCGCAAACAAATACATATACACAGAAGACACCGAATTTTTTTTTTTTTCTTATAGTTACACAGGGCACTTCAAAGATTTTTGTGCTATGTATATTAATTGTCACCGAAATATGTACAAAACTTCATTGTATACAATATATGGAAACTCGAATTTCAAGGGTTTTTTTTAATTTCGATTTTGTCAAAGTGTTCTTCAATTATCAATGTTCATCACAATCTCCATTACTGATGATACAGAGATCAAGCTGATTTTTGAACCTCGTGGAAACATGTCAGCTGCTGGTTTGTGATTGCTTTAATCGCATTCGTAATCCTAGATTTGAGTTCACCCAAATCATTTTTGATGGGTGAATACGTGTGTTGACATGATCCTTAAAGAAGATGTTTAGTTGGATGGGATCAAGTGAACAAAAGGGCCAACATATGGTACTCCTCTACCGATCCATTCGTATTCATTCAGTCACTTTCGCACATTCAAACCATAACAATATAAATTGATGTGATATTAATACAATTATCATATAAAACTCTGTATCATTTGGGCATTTATATAACATTCATTGCACGTTGTTTTTTCTTTTTTCGTTTGTAAATCTAAAAATATTAACGTTTTTATTAAATGAGCACACTGATTTCAGGACTACCCAGTTGTTAGATGGGGGCAATTCGTTCAAAAGAATTGATTAGTTCCCTCATTTGTAAACATCAAATGGTATGATTGGTCATAGATGTGACACTGTCTGGGTAGAGTCCTCTGTATGATCAATCAACACAAATCAGTTTTAAAAGTTTCAGTAGGAAGAACTCATGTTTTCGACTTCCAAACTACGTATTAAACCTTATTTGACAGGCAACTCATCCTCCATCAATCACTGAAGCTTCATTCCTTCTTTTCTTTTCCTCACTTTTACTAATTTCTTCTTGTTCTTCTTGTTCAGCTTGTTGTTGTTGTTGTTCTTCTTCTTCTTCTTTTTAATGTTCCATTTCTTCTTTTTCGTCCTTGTTTTTCCTCTTTTTTTTTTACTTTCTTTCATTTTTTCCCCATTTTCCCTTCCTTCCTTTTCTTGTTCTGAATCTTGATCTTGTTACTCCTTCTTCTGCTTGTTTTTTACTTCTTTTTTCCTAATATTTTTCATTTGTCTCCTCTTTTTCTTTCTTTTCCCCTTCCGGTTCTTTTTCTTTTCCTTCATACATACATACATACATACATACATACATACATACATACATACATTCAAAATTGTTAAAAGACGAATGAACATATGTACACAGGTGTAGAATAGAGTGTATAATCCCCTATGCACCAGTCATCTAACAACTTCGTCCCATCTACTATCTAATTATTCTAACTGTCTTTCTACCAATTTGTCAATCAGAACATAATTTCTGTCACCTGGGATTAAGTATGTAAATTTATTTCCGGTTCCTTCTCTCTGTCTTTCTGTCTCACTCTCTCTCTCTCTCTCTCTGTCTCTCTCTCTCTCTCTCTCTCTCTCTCTCACACACACACACACACACATACACAGGAATACACTCTTTCTCTCTCTCGTTATACATTTGTTTGTGTGTATACATGTGCAGAAGAATAACAAAATCGATGAAGGTGTTGTGATTAAATGGAAGTGCCAGACACAAAGACACATGCAAACATACACACACACACAGAGGTATATATATACACTTGTATATTAGTTTATATGTATACAAATATATTCATATATTCATATTTCATATACATACATGTACACATATTTGTATATTTACATACATATTCTATGTACATGGATTTGTATATGTATATATATATATATATATATACATATATATATTCATATATATATATATATATATATATATATATCTGTATGTATAAATGTATATGTGTGTGTGTGTGTGTGTGTGTGTGTGTGTCTGTACAAATAAAATAGAAGGAAAACAAACGGATCTGGTTAATCCATCAAAAGAAACCGTCAGTATCCGATGTCTTCTTACAAGATATCATATTGGTAGTAGAGACTTAGAAATTGGTAGGAGGATCTGTTGGGCGCTGATCACTAAAAATGTTCTGCAAACATGAATTCTGCTGGACATAAACCACAGTTCAATTCAGCAGAAAATTTCAAATTCAACCCCAACTGAAGGCTATTAGGGCCCTTTTAGATTATGTATCTTTTAATAGAAAACAGTAAATTTTACACATTTCAGCCTTTCAGCTCCATAGACTCGAATGGTCTGGATGTGTGGTACACACAGGGCAATCTAAATAGCTAGTAAGTGTGATTATCTTGAAAACTGAAGGATTTCATTTTGACAGTGCTGGTTTACGGTTTTTAATATATAACTATACATTTGTGTGTGTGTGTGTGTGTGTGTGTGTCTGTCTGTCTGTCTGTCTGTCTGTGTGTCACTAATCTACAGATGCACTCTCGAGTGAGTTTCCTTCAGTCTACTTGCATCAAATGTAACTCTCTGGAACTTTTTTTCTCAGAAAGACAATATCATGAACTGCAAACCTAAAAGTCAGCATAAGTTTGAATTTCTTTTTGAAAGTTGGTCCTGAACAATTGTATAGAATCAAATTTCTCATGAAAATTAGGTTTAAAATGATTCATATTGTCTACAAGGCAGACCACCTTCATGTCAGTCGTTAAGCGTGAAGATAATTGGAAACTGGAATTTTTCATTGTAGAAAGGAGTTGAAGTAACGTACGGAGAGTGACCTATCTTAAAATTCTATTGTCGCCTCGAGTTTTTGACTTGATGCAAACTTGTTATAGAAGCTAAACCTGTGCCATCAGAAAACAATTCTTTATCTTTGAATTTCGATCATCCAAATTTCATATTTTGTTGATACTTAAGAAAAAAACGCTTCTGGTTTATGATGTAAACAAGGAATCCTGCTTCCTTGATGACGGAGGGTATCTTTCATTGTGAAACATCATAAACAACCCCATCCGACACCTTAAATATAGCATTCTCAGGAATATACAAGATTCAGACCAACTGCAGAAGGTGCAGACAAGTCACAGTTGTGGCTGTATGAGACGAAATAACGGAAGACAGCGGTGCTTGCCGGTGATGAGAAATCCATCTTAATCTGAACTTGAAAAAACTTTCACCAACACATACCAAAAGCAATTTTCTGGATTGCATAATTATTTCACAATTGGCTTTATCCAGCTGCTTCATCTTTGTGGAAGCTTTGTATCCAATTGCATCCACAGAAATTAATTGCGTGTTTTTGTTCATTTCAAAGCAGGCAACTGTATTTTTCAAAAAAACTTTCCCTGTGTTTCCCTCTAGTTAAACGCTTTGATCCAGCACTTGATTTCATTCCTAGATTTAAAAAAATACGCAGAGCGGGCCTAAAGGGCATCTGATGTGAAATGACCACAGGCTACAGAACCTAATATATGGTTAGATAATTTCAATGAAAGAAAAAAATACGTAATATAGATCCTTAAAAAATCATTGAATCAACGGTTATTTACACGGAAATTTTGGATTTTAAGATTGTTTGACACATTTCTAGAACAATCCAGAATGTAAAACTTTGTCTGTTAACCGAGTTATTTTTGAAACAGCCAAGTTCAACGATGTATAGGCACAATGATTCGCGATATGGCATTTAGATTCAACTTTACATCATTAAATGTGCATCAGCCTTTTGAATTACCGCAGCCTGAAATTATTCAAATTTTCGTATATCCGGCAGTGCCCCAGGGTACTAACCGCAGCGGACACTTAAGGAATTACTGAGATATCACCTGAAAACAATTTGCTGGAAGCAGTAGAATCAATAATTAACCTGGAGTCACTCATGGGATATTTTCCTGCTATGTTGTTGCACAAAAATATACGGGGTTTAATTAGATAGCAAATTGAACTGACAGAGTCTGAGAAAATCTCACAGGGGTTGACAACTAAAATTATCCATTAACTTGTGCCTCAGCTGTATTTTCATCCTTTGTCTCTACCTTATCCCTCTCTCCTTCGCGTCTTCCAATATTTGTTGCTGGTCGAAGTTACCAATAAAATCTTTCACTAAAAGGAATTTCACATACGAAAATCATTATCCTAAAGTACTTATGCTTCCTCCTAACATATATTTTTATTATACTACCTAACATTCTTTTCTATTATCACTCTTTCTAACCTCATTGAAATGAAAAACGTTCCTTTTCTCCACCCAATCTCATATTATCCTTATGTAATCACTGAAAGTGTATCATTCGAGCACTGTTAGGAACAAGCAGTATAGAATCATGAGTTCACAGGCACTTTCAGGTTAGTCATACGAAAAGAATATAAGTAACATGAATTTATGTGGAGAACAAATGGAGTTCCTATTATAGCGATCCTATTAACATCAATCTCCTTATCTGGCCGACCGTAGAGGCGCCACAATAGATTTAGCTGCAAGATTTCCCTGCCCCGGTATTGTTTTAAAGATTGATCGGTATCACCATTGAGTGTGTCTCAGGTAAATGAAGCCTGATGTAGCACATCCCTCTTCAAAATGTTTTCACGATAATGACTGTCTTTTTATGTGTGTATTTTAGACTTTTGAAACGTGAACATTGTCTCCTGATCCTCACATAGGAAATATTAAAACAAATAACTATTTCTTATAACTGTTGCTCAGACAATTTAGTCTCCCTTTCCCACCTTTGCAATGTTTCGGCTAATTCATTAGGGTCTTTTCCATGTGTGAAATATCATACACAACACCTTTATTCTTTATTTTCAATTGTTTTCAGAATACTCCAATTCATTCATACCAATTTCATTAACAACATCTGAAACAGGCCTGCATAGTAAGCCAATGAAATCTATCACGTAACTCACATCTTTTGGCAGCACGCTGTTTCAGAGATGATCACTTAAGGAACAACTTTACCATGAATCAATATCAAAGATTGGATCCCCACTGCAAATGACGGTACAACCACCAGAACTGCTGTGATTGGTGATGACGATATGACAGGAGGGCAGGGGACCAGGGGTGACTAACTATCATTCAACCTCCACTTATAACCATCAGGCTGTTAGTATTAAACTGTAGGCCACAATACTGCTGGACTGTGAAGAGGGGAGCTCAAGACTTTGGGAAGCTTGCTGTCACACTAGTGGTGACCACCAGGCAACTATAGTGGATAATAATAATAATACTGTCTGGTGAGGCGTGAGTCAACCACTCCCACCTTGAGCCAAGAGTGAATGACAGGGCAAAACGAGCTCTTGAAACTTCCATGGCAACCACACTTAGGGATGAACAGCTGCTATTTTGAACTGTTTGAAACGAGTGTCAGTAGATATGATATCTCTAACTCCTGTTTTTTCCTCTGATATAATGTGCTGTCGAGATATGTCCAAGTGATTTGGAGCATCATCCTCCACTACGTCCGTTCCATGCTAATTAGTATGCTAGTCAACCTTTTAATTGAGTTCAATATTTCAGTTTTCTTGCTAACGTTGCTAAATGTCCAACGTAGGTTTTCAACAATTTTTCTATAATTTTATTTCTTTCTGTTCCAGGTAAGCATCTTCACACCCAGAATTTCTTACATCATTTATGTCTTTTTTGCTTGGAACAATTGAAAATTGAAAATGTGATCCACTTACGACATCATCACGTGAGTAAACAACAAAGATTTAAATTGATTTATCGTCATTCGAGTATTACCGATTGTATCATTAGTTTAGATAGAATATTACAGATGTATTATAGTTTTTTTCCACGTATTCTGTTGTAAATACAGTTTTCTAATAACAGATATCGAGCAATATATCTGGAAAATGGGGTTCTTCTTTCAGCGATGAATTTTCTTCAGATTTCAACGGTGAGAATGTCTGGGTAAGAAATATTTAGGCAAGTAGACTGGCTTGGAGCACTTAAATTTTTTTATGTGTTGTATACTGTCTTCGTACCAAGGGAAAAAAGATTTATGTAGGTTTGCCAAAGGCCAAAGTGTTATGGGCAGGAGGTTAAGTCAAAGCATTTTCAAATCGACACGGCTTATTGGGTGCTTACGTTTAGGTATTGTGGGTTTCAATTGGCAGTAGTCTGAGAAGTGAAGAATCAACAACAGCCGACAGGACATTGAATGGTCCAAATATTTCGATTCAAGTAAATGGAAGCTTTCCCATCAAGTACAAGCCAACAAAGTGACTATTATGGCAAATATCGCAAAGGGCTTCAAAATTGATTTAAAAAAAGGGGGGGGGGAATTACTACAATTTTGAAGGAAGTCAACTCCTTTGATTTTTCCAGGAAATTTGATATCACTATTATGCTTACTTGCATTTGAATGTTCCGTTTTCAGTAGTGGCATAAAGGCTAGTTAGTTCAATTAATAAAGTTATTTAATAAATGGGTAGACAAATGAAAGTGATAAGAAAGTTAGGTAGTTTATCAGGACGTTATGAACAGAAAATGCTGGAAAGATAGTTTGGTAATTCAAATACGGGCATGAAGGGAGAATGCAGAAAAATTAACTTTACCGAGAGGATGAAAAGATTTTCACATCCGAAACTTATCTGTGTTTGTCTAAAATCGAGAAAAAAACAAGTATTAGCAACAAACATTTGAGAGAATGAGGCTATTTAGATGTAAGATGAGAGATGGGCGGGGACACTAGATCAAAGATGATCATAATCATCAATGCTTGTAGAACTTTGACAGGTTCTGGTAGTAGTATTTATTTAGCTTACTTCAAAATAAAACATGAATAAACAATTAGTGGTAATGGGCGCAGTATGATTGTGTCTGCGTATCTTCTAAGCTAAAAAAATCCCTGTCCTTGCCATGAAAATAAGCATTCAATATTACAGCTTTCAACTGGATTCGATCGGCAAACATTGGCATCGAAGGTAAATACGTAATTATCTAATCCGATAAGAATACCAGGAAATTTGCTCATATCATTTCGTGCGTACCAATAACAAGTCCTTAATTGGATCTCTAATGGATACAGATGAACATTATGAGAGACATTACAGACAATTAGGGTTTTGTGGCGCATCTAATATTCATTATAACGATAATGCCAGTATTCTTTAAATGATGTAGATTGTTAGGAATATTGTCGAAAAAAAACTAACTGCATATGTTTCTTCAATGTTTTCAGTGATTCTGGCTGGCCAAGTATCCATGCATATGGCATACGTATAGTTGCTTCTATGGAACTAGAGGATAAAGTTCAACATTATTGCCTTATTATATCCAGAAAAAAAGTTTTTCTTTGCTTCCAAAGTGAGAGGCTAATTTACAATATAAATATATGCTAAATATTCACCTTACTTTGGGTCATGCTAATTCAGTTTATATTCACATCTTTTAGTGATCACATCTCAATAAAAAGGTAATATTTATTCATTCATTGATCATCTGTTTTCCCAATTTTTTAAACATAACATGCTGCCAAAAGATGTTGGTAGAGTGACTGTTTCTATTGGGTTAATAACCAGACCTCTATTACTCAATTTCTTGTACAATTTTCCCCGGCTCCTGGATCCCAAATCTGAGCTTCCCCAGCCGATTGCTAAACATCCTAGGACGTTTTGGGACTTAAGAAAGCGATCGTGCATTCTTAACCATAACGACTAATGAATAGATTTCGTTATCTGACATTTTGAACGGCAGAGTGGATTTATTTGTTTACCTAAAGTACCGCTAGCGTGATTCAATCGAGGATAACGAAATTGTCATCGGGAGAAAAAGATTGATAGAAAGCAAGAAGAGATAATAGAATTCAGAAAGTGTAGGATGAGTAAGAGCCAGAACGATAAGTGATGTATAGAATGGCAAAAAGCCTGACAGCTGTTACGTCATACTCGATCCATACACTAACTCAGAATTGAAATGGTTACTACAACTCCACGAATTCATGAAGAATATAAGATTCACTCCGTAGCGCTCGCTCGCTCTCTCTCTCTCTCTCTCTCTCTCTCTCTCTCTCTCTCTCTCTCTCTATCTATCTATCTATCTATCTATCTATATATATATATATATATATATATATATATATATATATATATACATATATATATATATATATATCTATATATATATATATATGATTTGTCAAGCAGGAAACCAAAAATTAAAGTTACTGCACAACCGCACAAAACAGGCTTCCTCGAACCGTGCATTAGGGCTTGGTTGTTATAGTTGTCATTGTCCTTGTTGTTATTGATGGAAATCCATCGTCAACTCCAGCCACAGACTGGGGCAGGGGTTTGACAAAAAAAAAAGGGTTAACCTGTTAAGAATGAAGTTGAAAAGGAAAATCATGATTCAATTGCCAAATCGATAACAGCTGCAAATAAACATGATGAGACAAAAAAGACAATTAAGTTTATCCTAATGCACCTAACATCCATTCCAATTACAGAAGGGGAAAAAGATTCAGCATTCAATAAATCGATCCAAAATTAGATGGTACTTGATGACATTGAACCTGGATTGTCTCTAACTTTATTTTGTGTTATCCTTCTTTTTTTTTTTTTCAAGTCGTTACAGAAAATATCATCCGTAAAGATCAGAATGAGAGGGGAATGCAATCTGACGACAACCCGATTGAAAAAACATTCTCAGTAGACAAAAATAGTTATGAGCATTTAAAAAAGCCGATATACAAACTAATAGATGGGATTTTATTGATTTCTCTTCTGACTCATAGATATGAGTAAAACAATAGCAAATTCATTAGTTGTTTTCTACGCAAAGAAAAGAAAAGGAATAATTGTTGTATATGACATCTAATTCTTTTTCAATAGGCCTATCTAAATCCTGAGAGAAAATACGTGGAGTCTGATGTTACCATAATGAGTGCAGATTTTACACATTTGCAAATGATAAATAAACAAATAAAGGAAATACCTTTGCAACTGAAGTTAATTTTTTTTTCTATAACAAGGTGGAATTATGATGGAAATAAGGGTTATTGCGAGAGCAGATGTCACACGTGGCAAATCAGAAGGCTTTTTTTTTCCATTTTTAGATTTGCGCAATAACAGACACTTTGAATTGCAGCCACTGACTAGTTGGGAAAAATTGATATAATTTTCAACGAACTAATATATATATAGTCACATGACTGTTAGTTCCTTTGGGTCGTGTCTGGTGTAAATTATTTACTATAGTTAGTTTAGTTTGAGGAGAAAGTGGCAAGTAGAGTACACTCATTGAGAATCAAACTCACAGTTGGGTCTTGAGCTAAGAAATGTAGAATATGATCTGAAGATGCACGCATTGCTTTCCCAACACATATCACAGCTTCTGACATCAGCTGCTTGTATGTTCTTAAGGATTCTATTGTTCTTCTGTCCAAAGTATTGAACAGATTGGACTTTGTAACCCTTCCATCGTTTAATGGCTTTGAAAAACTATGATAAATTGCTGATCGGATGAAATTATGCCATGAAAACAACAAAAACAACAGGATTGTCGGTAAAATTCTAATGTTGACTGTGAGAGGAGATCAAATCTTCCAAAATGATGTCGATAGGCTGAAGATATCTCTTTCTCTCTTTCTATCTCTCTTATATATATATATATATATATATATATATATATATATATATATATATATATATATATATATATATGTATATTATCGTTGATTTCTCATTCAATTTACGTTATTTAGGTAAAGTGATACATTAACCACGTAATGACGGAGGATCATTTCAAATAAATGTTTCCATGTGATATAATGTGACTTTAAATTATTCTGTTGGATAGTATATATCAATTTCTGAATACATAACTGTTGCATAGAAAAGAAAATACAATAAGAATAAACGAGATGGAAATTTTGAGTGAAAACAGTTATTCCTGCCTTTGCATTACCGGCAGTTGTTTTGCTCAAGGGCCACGCTACGTAATAGCACTTATCGCATTGGCTGCAAGTTCGATTCTGGCATCAGCCGTATTTTCTTTATTTATCTATTTATCCTATATACATTGCCTAAGCCAGGTAATACATCGATCATGTAACAATGCTAGATCATTTCAAATGTATGTTTCTATATAATATAACATAATTATCATATGTTCGTATGTATTGGTACGTATCATTTACGTATAAATTCAGTGTAAAATCAATTTTAACAGCTTTGTTCAGGCTTTCTAATATTTTGTTTCAATGTTTGATGTCAAGTCAACGTTTCTGACTAATATCTATACGGCTTTCGTCAGATGTTATTTGTAATATCAGTACGATAAAAACGTTTTGTATATAGAGACCAATAAAGAGACTCTTTCTTGTTAGTTATGAATATTGCATATCACATCTGATGACAGTTGTAGGATGAATCAGCTGGAACGTTGTTAGAATAAACGATGAAAAAATTCACCAAATGATCCAAACTATGGTAAGAATGTTAAGTACTCTTCTCAAAGTTATAGACAATATAATCAAATCTATTCTTGAACAAATACATTTTGCTTGATATTCCCGTGATACTAATTATATAGTACTCAATCTTTACACTGTATTTCCTCCATCGTCTGATAAACGATGTTTCCCACCGGTTTGCAAAATATCTTTGGATATTTCGAAATTTAGGAGTCATTACTCTATTCTCAAATACTGGCTGATGATACTCAGTATTGGTGGGTTTTTGAGGACTAGTTGAATTGTTTTTTTGACCCCAATGACAATCACATATCTGAATTATAACTTCATTGAATGATACCTGAATTTGAACACTATCATAAAATTTCGAAAAAAAAAAAGAAACATGGTCAAATGCAATATATGCTATACTATAAGTCAACACTAAAAACCAAAGTTTTGATCCATGTGTAATTCAATATTCGTCAGATGAGTCAACTATCCAAACAGAATTGTGTCTATCAGGGTTTAGAGTCCATAGGGGTCTGAATAATTTATCACACAACATTGTGTACGTCTGAGAGTAAAGTTCAGAGGCTGTGAATTGACCATGGGAAAAGACTGTGTCCATCAGAGTTAAAACAGACTCTAAGGGTAGAATTTTATCCATCACAATGTACAGTTCAAAGAGTCTGAACAGACAATTAGATAGCATGGTATCCATTAGAGTGTGAAATTCATAGAGTGTAAACAGACTAATTTGACCCATTGAGGGAATGTTCAAGACTAAAGAGGTCGATTTATACCCTGGCATTGAAGTTAAAATTGAGATTATTATTGTTAATTCAAGATTGAATTGGACTTTTATATATATATATATATATATATATATATATATATATATATATATATATATATTTATATATATATATATATATATATATTATATATATATATATATATATATATATATATATATATATATATATATATATATATATATATATATGCAACATGACTACATGTTATCGACCATACGGGATTGGCAAATTAATATAACTGTTTTGTTTTTAAAACCAGACAGCAGTTATATAATAATTGACTGATGATCCCCAAGAAAGTTAATGAACACATCGTAGAGTTAGAATTCAAAATATCATTATCAATGCAAGATTAAATTAGACTCATACATATATATATATATATATATATATATATATATATATATATATATATATATATATATATATATATATATATATATATATATATCAGGATAATACTATATGCAACATGACTACATGTAATCGACCATGCGGGAGTGGCAAATTAATATAACTGCTGTTTTTTTTGACCAGACAATAATTACAAAATGAATGAATGATGAGAGTTAATGAACACATTGTACCATAATCCCATAGTATAAGTAAAACATAAAAGTACACTGAAGATAATAACATTAATTTCATAAAACAGATAATAAGAAATTAGTGACTGAAGGGACGTAAAATGATTTTCGATATGCTTTTCATGTTTTGTGTTCAAAGCCAAAAGAAGGTGAGGAGAAACTTAAGAGATCTGAAAATAAACAACTGGAAATACACTTTGTTACCAACAGCTCAATGACCATCAAAATCAACTTAATCAACCACTATAAGATCTGAATACTCAAAACGGTGTTCACACAGTTCCATGCGAAGACTACAACGTCAATACTTCTCAAGAATAGAATATACGATCACATGAGAACCCTCACACTATCATTAAGCCTATCACATCAAAAATATTAATGAATCTTCGACATAGTTATATATCAAAGCATTCTGTAATTTGCAAAGCAATAAAATAGCACAAAGGAATGGGCACCTCCATATTGCAAACCCTTTAAATGCATTGATTCTGAAACATAATCACATAGACACAATATATTACTATATTAGCATACAAGGAATGGCTTACTTTTCATTTAGGAGATACTATAAACGCACACATACCACCCCTTTCAAAAACGAAAGAAAAGTTGCCCACCATCGAGCAAAGACATTAAAAAGACAAACAACACATCCAACTTCCAACTATTCAAAATATATGTCAGCAGCTGTCTGTTCTAAAATAACAAACCTTTCCTGAGAAGTGACCAATTCTGTGTTGACCTTTCCTCTCATTGCACCTTGTTATTCGCGAAAAGGCCAACACTCTCAAGGACAGAAAACAAACATACTCCGACTCAAAAATATTTTTTTATTAGACCAATCATGACTCTCACGTACACGTAAACAAATATATCTCTCCCTGTCCCATCTACAAAAAACAAAACAAAAGAGAAATATCCCCATTTCTCCCCGTATCGTCAAACATGTATATAGCGAAAAAAGCGTGTCTGCACTACTACATTATATACTGCACTATGTAATTGCGTTGTTTGGGCCGATTGATACACTCACCCTACATATAAGGGAGGAAATTCCGAATGAAATTCAGATCATCTCCTCATTTCCTAAATGCAAACACATACACACGCAGACACACACACACACTGACACACGTACACTGACACTCACACACATGCATGTATATATATATATATAGAGAGAGAGAAATGGGGGGGGGAGAGAGACATACATAGATATACGTATATATTTATATATGTGTGTGTGTTTATATATATATATAAGTATGTGTGTGGGTATATATGCATGCATGTGTGTGTGTATGTGTTTGTGCATGTGTGCGTGTGTTCGATGAAAATGACAGACTAAGAGTGTCACTCAAATTTTTCTTGTTTTTTTTTTAATTTTTTCCCATAAGATAATGAATTCCCGGATCAAACTCATATAAGAATTTTGCTAACGTTATTGATGATCGAGACCTTTCGACTTCAGATTTTAATTACGTTTTTGAAATAGTGTGTCGATTTTTTTTTTCAAGAGTTGCTTTCAATCCCTATTCCATTGGGATTTGTAGTGTGGCTCCTCTGTTATGCCGCAGCATACAGCATGACAGACATTCGATGATTTAGAATATCATTAAAACTACTGAATAGATGGAAAGCAAAGAGAAAAACAGACGTAAAAAGTCTGGCTTTCTTTTTTTTTCACTCCCAAAGCCGTTTTCTTGATTCAATAGAGACTAATAAAATTGAAGAAGAGAAGTGGATGGAGGATATAGCAGATGCTATTCCTATTATGAGTCAATTACTGAATCAATATTGGCTGCAGATAAGCACAATGACAAAAAGAACACGGTTACGTTTTAATTCTACATTTAACATTCATTCTGATATCTATAATCTTGATCGAAATTTTCGAGTCCACCAAAAATCGATAGCTAACTTGAAAAAATCAGAAATAAGCATTTTAGCCACACAGAAAATCAAATGATTGATAAGCTGGCAGTGTTGGAATGATCACTATGTAAGTAGTTGGACAATTCTATCATCCCAGTAAACATTAACGAAGAAGAAACGTCATTTGAATATTGGCTTCATTTCTTAGCCTTAAATACCGTTTGTGCTATTCAATAGATACTAATGGAATTGTCATCGAAAGAGAGGGTTGGATACAAACAAGACTACGTAGCAGAGTTCAGGAAGTGGACATAAAACGTATCCAATATATATCAAAAACTTTTTATATATATATATATATATATATATATATATATATATATATATATATATATATATATATATATATATATAAATATACATGTATATATATAGATTAAGAATTGACAGAATTTACGCTAAAGATGGTAAGAAATACATGATACAAACAAGAGTTGGACATTATTGAACAGAGAAAATATGCACAATAATCAGAAATATTCCGTCGAAAATGCATTTGTTCTGACTTTAAAAATTATTTATCTAATTGAGGTCACGCATCAAAGCTAAACACAAATAAACCGGTGCAACTTTTGTTTTCCATTTGATTTGGATATTTTGAGCAATAGTTCATGTCCCGCGTTCTGCAACGTTGAATATTCTCAAAAATATATCAATTTGATCGGTAATCAATAATTTTCTATGACTGTGAAGTAAGGTTCATGTGAGTAATCTCCGGTATGATGTATTGTGAACCACTTCGGACATGTTTGATCATCCTCATTACCTTCTCCATAAACTGCAGAAATAGTTTACAGGTTTGGTTAGTCGACCAATTAAAAACAGAATGTGAGTGATGTCTTCGGACAGCATTCCACGTTAGGTGATCAATTGGAAAAGTGGTAAAAAAAAGGCTGATCAATTAATGATTGATAACAGAAAAAAAGTAAGAACTTGCATAATAAACTTAATCTACTAAAAGACCAATGGTGAGTAAAAGATGGTTTCTTAGACATAATAAGGATTGAATTCTTACATTTACATGCAGTTTGTACGATTGGTACGTACACGACGTATGACACTTATATACATAAACTAACAGAAAAACTTATTGAAATTTTATATCACAGCTTTTTTCGCTGTTTTTTCCTTCTTTAATGCATCAACCCATGAGGGAAATAGGGTCCATGTTGGCGTTAATTCATTGATATGACTGCTTCCACAATAAGATTAAAACTTGTTTTTCTTTCCAATAAAGTTTGTTTGAACAATACGCTCTCATAATCAGCTAACGAATACAAGCAACACAATCTGCAAATAAAATAGATGGAAACAATATCACCATGCACAAAATTACGTACTTCTTAAGTTTGAAAAACACTTGAAAGTTCAAAATGACAACGATAAAAAAGAGAAAACGACTGTACTGGTTCAAACAGAAAATATAGGCACTCAGATGGCTAATTATACAAATATATAGAGAGCTAATATATCTGGCGGCAAATTTCGAATCGTTGGACTTGAAAAAGTCCAAGCTGCTAACATTGGATTGGACGTAGGAATCCCCCTGTTGTAAGTTTGTTTTTGTTTTTTTTAAATTTCTTTCCCAAATCTTGTTTGAACCATTTTCCAACCATGTCTGTTGCACCGTTTTTTTTTTTTGATGGCCTATTCTACGGGTTTGATTGAAAGAGAAAAAAAACAAAGCATGATCATACTAAAGTGAGCAACTAAACAAACTACTTCCAAATATTGGATTATGACTAAATGATGTAAAAAAATCAAAGTATACAAAACTCTTTATGAATTTTGTTTGTACGTTTTTTTTTACATCATGGTTCACTTCTTGAAGACATCCTTCCTGTTGTTGTATCCTACGACCGTATTCAGCCCTAATCTCAACAATCGAGACGGAGACAGGCATCTCAGAGATCGCCAGGAACGTGCACATTTTATTATTCCAGTTTGGGGTTGGGTTAATTTTTGATCATGTGTAGATGGTCACTCGACACAGCCAAAGAGTAAAACGGCTGAATCGTTGTGTTCAAGAAATGAATTAAGATGAAAACACAAGTCAGGACAAAACATCATCCAATGAGAATCCCTTATCTAAAAAAAAAAAAACAACCAAAACTTCACGTGATGCAAGCTGCGCAGTGATTAAAAGCGTCGATTATGGATTCAGCGACAGAAGTTTGAAATTTGTTCACAGCAGTTTAGGTTCTGTTTGCATTAATGCCCTTTAAAAGGGCATGGATTGGTTCTATTTTTTCTCCCATCCAGAGTTATGATCAAAAGAGAAGGGCAGGGCAGGCTAGGTGGCTGTTGGAGAGGTAATCAGTGAGAGGAAACAAATTTAGGCAACGAGCCCCTGCGCCCCCATTTAGATTGGATCCCAACTTAGACGTTCAGTAAACAACTCCCCAACCCAACTTAACTGTGTCACCCTGCTTATTCCTTTATGAAATAAACAACTCCAAAAGTCTGCGAAAAAGGTTTATATATTTTTTTGGAAGGCGCACATTAGGTTACAAAAGAGGACAATAAATTGAGTCACGGATCCATACAATATTATATCCCGAACATTCTAACTTGCTATTGGCAAACACCAGATATGAGAAAGGTTTCCTATCAGGATATTTCAAAAAATCATCAGTGGATTTCAATGTATTTTGTTGGAGAGCGGGAAGTTGACTAAGAGAGAAGACATAACATACTGGAGTGATCCGTGTACAATTGCCAGATCTTAGCGAGCGACCTACATCATTTAAAAGGTTCTCTGACAGTCCACATGGTATCTCCACAAGTTTCAACTAATTTCTGTAAAATTTTGTTGAAGATTGAACGATAGGCTACAAAAGATGTGATTAAACTTTGGCGCCAATACATGAAGCAATCAGTTCATAAACGTGTTTCACTTTGAAACAAGTTTTTATTACGTTTCATTGCAAAATATGGCCAGTTTGAAAATGCAGCATGAAATTTCATTTCTAGAAAAATTATGCACAAATTTGATGGAACATCTTTTCTTCTGATCCCGGCACCACAATAAAACTTTACCATCATGAATAATGGTACCACTGAAATGTCTGCCCAGGATCTTCTTACACATTGAACTTCTCTTCATCATGTCAACTCAAAGATTCCTACGCAGCACCATTGTAACGCCTGAACTTTTTTCAATGATGGGAGCAGACATGTACCAAAAGAGACATATATTATATCATTGCAGACCAGTACTTGACCAAGTCTCACAATTCAATACAAATAGTGTAGGAAAATAGATTGGTAACGTTAGCCTTCGTGAATGACACAGGTGTTCTGTAGTCAATGAGGAATGAATTAAATATAATTATAACGGTCTGCAATTCTAGCTAGCAAACTGCTGCTTCACAGTGAGGAGTCTACATATTGCATGTTTTGTTTCTATTGTCTATCGTATCAATTGCACAGCCGAGCGTCAACTCCCCTAATAATTGGTTTCATTTAATGATTGAAACACACGTGTGCAGAGACAGGCATATCAGTTGTCATTACACACAAACTTTTGACACGGACTTGCTAAAGGCATTGTTGTTCATATTACCGAGCTTTATTGTTGTTGATAGCTCTGGCCGTACAGTTCGATGTCGCTTACATCAACGCACCCATCCACTGGCTATACAATTCTGCAGCTCATTATGAACATACTTTATAGCCAGCTACAATTGATTCTGAAAAAAAATGTCTTTCCCAGGAGCATTGTTGCAAAGAAAACATGAAAAAGCCTCCGACAAAATTTTAACTAATCTTGCAAATTCCATCGTACGTGCCAATGGAATGAAAGCTAGAAACTTCAAGGCTGATTTTGTGAATAATTGACTTCATTTAAATCTTTTTAATGACTGGTGGCAGACGTATTCCAAGACAGGCATATCATGACAAACGAGCACTTCACAAATTACCCCTAAGAGTATAGTCCTTTCAATGACCGATATGCATTGTCATTTCTATCTCGTGTCATAAAGCTCGAATACGCTTACAATAAGGCGTCTGTCTTTTGGCTAGACATCCAATTGTGCAGCTAATTATACAAATATTATACAAAGACGTTTATGCGACAGCGGTGGTGGAATTACAACTGAGAAGAATCAGCGTCAATCAGCTAAAATAACCACTTCATAGCCGCAGTTCTTATCTTGTTCACTCACTGTCCATATCCGAACGTGTATTTTTCTCACGCATACAATCATATCATCACGATATAAAATATATTCTGACAGGATATCTTCGAATATGTTATAATATTTGAAATTACAGTTTCAAATATAATGCAATTATAGATATTCTGTCAGAGTATCCATTTCTCACACATATATAGAGAGAAATAAAATGAGATGATTTATTCATTATTTGATATGCGTTTATACAATACATATATGTTTGTAAATGATATATATATATATGTGTGTGTGTGTGATAAAACAATACATATATATATATATATATATATGTATATATGTGTATATATATATATATACACACATATATACATATATATATATATATATATATATATATATATATATATATATATATATATATATATATATATATATATATATTGCTAAAAGCTTATAGATCTGCTGCCGTTTGTATTATGCGTGAGTTTATTTGGGACCCCTGCTGAATACACCATTCCAACTGACTTATCTTTGCCGTAGCTTTCTCTGTATTCTTTTTTTGAGGCAATTGCGTAGAAACATCAAATGTAAGGCATCATCTCCTTCAGCCATTCACTGCAAGTCAATTTCAAACTCTCAGTTGGTTAACTGAAATCTAACCAGAATTGAATTCCGAACACACAGAGAACATTTGTATAATTTACATTTAATTTGGTCACAAGAACACTGAAACTAATCACAGATACAAACACACATTCACACACACACATACACAAACACACTCACATACAATTGCACGCGCACACATCAACACACACACACACACAAATATATATATATATATATATATATATATATATATATAGAGAGAGAGAGAGAGAGAGAGAGACCTGCTTAAAGAACGATATCTCAAAAGTAAATTGAATTACTAGATTTTGATTTTGATTGTACTGATATCTTCTGATCAACAGGTCCTATTATTATAGCTTTTGAAGACTTCATATAATTTTTCTCAGAGTGATTGCTGGGAGATTTCAGCTATTTTTTGGCCTAAACTCTACTAAATTAATCAATTACAGGCTGTAAAATCGTCATGTTTTGGTAGATTTGGAAGTGTTCCAGCCGTTGAAACTTCTAACTATATTTGGCTATTTAAAATGGCTACAGGCTACATCGAAACAATGATTGCTGGCTTTCTCCGAATTTTTGAGTTGAGATATTATTATTTTCTCTATCATTGTTGGGACTATCCTCATCTTGGTTGTTTACCAGATGATACCTGATGGATGCTATAGAGTACAACGGCCGAAACGTTGTATGGAAAACAACCAACATGAGGATAGTCCGAACAATGATGGAGACAATGATTGCTGTGTTAGGGAACTAAATTAGCAGACTATCTCTATTTAGTGAATCTGACTCCTTGATAGCAAGTGACAGTTTAAGCTTAGCATGTACTTGGATACTTTTATGATAACAGAAAATACATTACCGAATATCTGGAATACATAAGTCATTTCTTTATCAGTCAATCTTTGACTGTGCCAACCTCCTGATAAATATATTCAAATGTTAATGTTTCCATGGAACTACAAATATCTTATGGCTGGTATGCTGATGAGGGTCAGGTGGGAATTTTATAAGAGTTTTGGAATTGGTTTATAGTCATAACATTGTCTAATCTTTAGTTTAGGGAGCTGATAAAAAAGGACGTAGAATATCAGTCGATAGATAGATAGACGGATAGGTAGTTATATAGGGTGAGCTGTATATATATATATATATATATAGAGAGAGAGAGAGAGAGAGAGAGAAAGAGAGAGAGAGAGAAAGATAGAGAGGATAAACAGGATAGATAAATGGATAGATATATACATGCATCTATATGAGACCAAGATAGATAATTAAAAACAAACTAGATAGATAAGAGACCTTGATGGATGTCCATACATACGAAACGGCTGAGAGGGATAAGTCGAGAAAATAAACAGACCGACTGACTGACTGGCGGATATAAAGGGGCTGATGAATTAAATAGATAGATAGACAGACATATTCATTGATAATAGCAGATAAATACGAAGAAGATGGATAATTTGATAAATAAACAGACACACATATATAAGTTTGAAGAGATAGATAGATAGAGATAAAACCGAGATACGCACATAGGATTAGCATGCACAATATATGAAAAACTAGATCGGGAGAGACCAAGATAGGCAGATAAATACGTTACTACTTACATACATATGTATATGCATACATATATAAATACTATTTGGAGATGGATACATGAAAATATCGATAGTAAGGTAAGTAAAGAGATGAGAGCCGTATATAGATGAATCAATATATATGGAAAGTCCGAAATGAATAAATAGATAGATAAATATGATCATTCTGTGATGGATGGATAGATAGATAGACAGGCACACATACACAGATAGATATATAGATAGATAGATAGATAGATAGATAGATAGATAGATACATACATACATACATACATACATACATACATACATACATATATGCACAGAGATAGGAAGAAATACACGAATATAGACAGAGAAAGAGAGAGAAAATGAGAGAGTGAGATACAGATATAAACAAGATACATATATACTTATGTCATCATCATTAGTCTTTTAATGTCCGTCGTTGGGCATAGACTTTCCCAAAGATTAACTTCACCTCTCTATAATCGGCGTCGCAGACCCAATGTCTCTCTATTTCCCGATGGCATATGTTATTCCTATGGAGCATTGTTGTGAGTCGAGATGACAGTCGTTTGTCCGTCGATACTTTTAAACAAAGACATAGCGATAGATACAAAGAGACGGACAGATGGACTCTCAGAAAGGTAGATAGATGAATAGAAAAATAGATCGGTAGAAAAGAAGATATTGAATGTATTTGAGTTGGCATAAATTGATTACATTCATTTTGTCATTGTACCTCTTCAATCTCAGACCTCAATTCGGATGTCAAGTTGATTCTGCTAGCCGTCAAGATTGACTATGCTTGCAAATGAAATGCTAATTGGTGCTCCATAATAAAACCAACTTTCTTTTGTAAAGAAATATCAAATTAGTGCACTATGAATATTTCGAATTGATTTCCCAACAGTAACCTTCAGTAACCCTGCAGAGCTTTAAGCCAGTGAAAGAGAATTCTATACATTTATTGTTTGATTTTCATCATCATCATTGTCATCATCGGAGTTTCAACGTTCGTTGTTGGACATATTTATTCCTCAATATTCATCAGACCTCACCATCTTGAGCGTTGCATTTAGAATATCTTCCGAATCTCAATGGTCACGTCATCAGATTTATGTCAGTCACAGTTTCATATATGATTTCTGGGGATCTACATTGTGATACTTCATGTCTATCTGTCGAATGATATTCTTGCAATAGGATATGTCCATCGCGTATACAGTCTTCTAATGTAATTATGTACCTTAAATCTGTTTTCCCTATAAAACATAGAGTTTTATTTGGTCTCTTTATTTGATATTGAGCCTTTTCCACTTTAGAACACATTGTGTTCTTTTTAGTTTGAGAGGTAATATTTTGGTTTGGTCCTATGTTTCGGATCTATGTAATACGTTGATGGTAGACTCTTCTTCTCGAAACTAATAAGAGCGTCTTTCGATTCCCTTCAAGTTTAGCAAATCACTGGTCGTGCATGCTGTCAAGGCAACGTTTTAGCAAAAATGCATCTTCGAATCTGATGTTAAATCAAAATTTTTTGGGGAAAGGGATTTTCCAATCCGTGCATAGTTACAAACACAACAAATGCAGTCAGTTTCTTCAACAAAGAGTCAGGAACAAATCTTTTAAAAAAGATATTCATGTTTGTATACAACTCATGCAGTATGTACACCTCACATCTAAAATGTGAAGAGAATCTGAGAAGATCAAGTGCATGATTTCAATACTATTTGCTTTTCATCAGTAGCAGCATGAATCGGTCTCTGCTGGGTAAGGGGTGCCCTGTATCAATCCTTCTCACTTTGGGTAGATGGGGTTGAAATATAAACCTGAAATATGCCGCATCATTCGCCGGATGAAGCAAAAAGCTGAAACATAAACGTGTTCGTGTAGCTAATCACCATCATATATATATATATATATATATATATATATACTCTCCAGAAACATGTACAAATGTCTCTAAAAAGTATAATTATGCAACAAATCGATCAAATAATGATCTGATATGATGGAAAACTGCCATTGAAAAACTTAGTTACATTCAGCCATTTGGATGGTTACTGTCTTCCAGTTACAGTTAGCTTGATATGAAATCTAGCTAATCATAATAAGGCCAACCATTGAACCTTTGGCTACTTTTAGACATTCAAATATTTGCTGTCTCTTATCCAGTCGAACCAAAATTATCCCAGTTTTTTATCACTATTCCAACTTCTTAATCCATGTCAGGAAGTTTCTTAAAAAATTTGTAATATACTTAGTCCACGAGTTGACTGGATAAAATGTACACTTCTCTGCAACGTCTAGGAAAACTAATCTCATATACATCGGCTTAGCAATACACTAGAGATTTTTTTTATTTCTAAACCTGCGAAAGTGTGGATCTAGGTGCAAAATTGTGCACAGGTCATAGACACAATAGAGTATTGATATCTTACTGTTCAGGTCAACGGAAAACCGGGACTCGTAACTTCTGTTCAGCGTACGTCTTACAAAGTAGGAGATAAAAACGACAACGGGCACTGTGATAATCTTTCTGATGTGAAAGGTTTTAATCAAGCGAAGAATTTTGTGTTACTTTTCTTTTCACCATGTGAACTGGACAAAAAAGCTTTTCTTTCTTACTGTCTACATGGTTTAAAGCTATTTTCATGGTGTTGGTTTTCTGTGGGAACCATTCACTTATCCCAGCGACCACACACACACACACATATATATATATATATATATATATATATATATATATATATATATATATATATATATATATATATATATATATATATATATATATATATATTCTTGAAAGCTTTACAGCTACAAACTTAAATAAGTCTTCCACTCACGTATTTCCAAATATCTGTTGATGTAATTTGGGTGATATTCTTCGGTGATTTTTTTAGATGTTTTACACAGAATCTGATGCTATGATACAATGTGTAAACGTTTATGTGTATTCATATAACTAGCATTCAAATGGAAATTAAGAGTCTCCCCTTGCATATACGCAGCTTTTCACCTCGTAAATCAAGAAGTTTTGTTGATGAAATCGAGTTACCTTGACGAAACCACTACAAGTATTATTCGAACCATAAATTAACGATTTGAAAAAACATGGACATGAAGTGAGAGGAACCATTCGTCATAAACTTTTATTATAAATTGAACGTGCCAATAAAACCTACTTGGGGATGATTCTCAAAAACAAGAACAGCATTTCCCTACCTACTGAATGGAGCCTTTATTCAAAAACAGGTTTTTACAATGAACGTTGACAGCTGGACAGAGTCCAGATAGATAGATATGTACATCCATACATAGGCATGTATATATATATATATATATATATATATATATATATATATATATATATATATATATATATATATATATATATATATATATATATATATATATATATCTGTGTGTGTGAGAATCCATGTATAATATAAACCAAGAAAAAATTGATTGGATTAGTCCGTTGTGGATAGTAGTGATTAATATGTAGAAGAACAAAAAGAAAGAGATCGATTAATAGATTTAGAGACATCTACTTATCTATTGATTTATGTCATATGCAGCCTGGTATTATCAATATTCATCGCTGATTTAAGTGTTTCAACAAGTGGGGGATTACGTTGAAAGTTGTTTATGTGTAAAAAAAAATGTTTTTGTTTTTGTTTTTTCATCATTAAATTATTGATTTTTCTTACGTTCTTTAGCTTGCTAAGATCCATTAATGGGAATAAAGTTACTTTGGCTTTAGTAGTTGGAGGTTTGGATGGTAGGATGTGCAGAAACCTTTTTTAATTACCACTATGCACAACAGACTGGTTCAAATACTGTCGGTTGGTTCAGGTAATTCAAGTGTTCTGGTAATCATGTGTATCTATGTAACTGAACTTTGTCCAGCCCTAACCGTTCATTGAAGAAACTCGAAATTTTTTTTATAATAACCCTCTTCGTTGATTTGGGAATACCGATTTTCGAAGAAAATCTCTTCCCATCAACAGGCATGTTGCAGGTGAGGAGCATTTGCAATCTTGGTTCCACTTAAATTGATCCCTCATATTTTGCCCGGTAGATCTCACACTTTTTTCCTGATTTTATCCAAATATAATTGATGACCATTCCCAAACAAAGGGAGGGTGAATTGCCCAATTTACTATTTATCTTCTAATCATTGATTTAGGGTTTGAACCATACTGCAGCCGATTTTATTGAGGTGAATCAATCATATCATCACAGGAGCTTGAGAAATCTATCTTGGATGATGCAATTCGATTTTTTCTCAGAATGCTGTTGTTGTTGTTACATTTGTCCTCTCTTAAGATAAGTCCATTCACTTCTGAAAAGTTAAGATCATTTGAGTTATGAAGAAGTCAGAACTCTCGCCAATACGTCACTAAGTCTCGTCAAAGCACTAAACAAATTTTTCGAAATTTCTTCAGTTTAATGGTAAAACTTTTTCTTCTATGTGTATTTCCTCTTATTTTCCAGGTTTTTTTTCCTTTCACCTAAATGACACTCTTTGCCATTTATTTAAATGATGCGTCCATAGCCGATCTCAGACTTCTTCACTTTCACGATGTCTTTTATCTCATGTTTTCTTGGACATTTTCTATCCATTGTTTGGTCCAACTCCAGTAAAAGTCTGGATTTGACTTGTCTTATCTACCGTGACAGGAGCAACAAATCGACATTCCCATACAGTGATTTGAAAACACGACCAACTGATGGGATGGTCTCTTACTGACTGAGCTGAATTAACAATTCTTTCATATCTTCAGAATGTATCTCTTATATGATATAGTGTAATTAGGTACATTATTTTCTTTCAAATACGTTTCACTAAACACGATCGACAATACTTTTTTCTTGTTTGCAAGTAAGTTGTTTGACTGCAATTTGGTAAGATTTCAAGAACGGTTCGAAATCCGACCTGTTCCTCTCTGAACACTTCTGATCAACATTAGTATTTCTGTAATGGCCCCTGGAATAATCGTAAGTGGAGGTATATTAAAAATGGATCTGAGTCTGTTTTGCATTGATCACATGTTATGATTACTGTTGAAATCACTTTAAAATGCATTCACAAAGTTCATATAATATTTCTGCTGATAGTTGTTGATATAATCCTAATCTATCTCACAGACAAACAAGGGCTTGTCTCATTCTAATGAATAAAATACTTATACTCAAAAAATTATTGTTTTTTTTTTTATCCTTTACAAAATCCAAAGTTTTCGATTTGTTCATATTTTTTTACCAGTGATTATCAAAGTGTACGTCGATGAGCCCCTACAACCGAATTGTTGCCCTCAATTCGAGAACCGCGCAACGTGTTCAAGGGATGACCGTTCTCAACATCACAAGACAGCATAGTACGTTAGAAAATAACTGGGGTCAGAGATATCATTAAAAAAATCGAATGAAAATTGGCTGATCATGTTGCAAGAATGTCAGACAACCACTGTACATCACGACTCAAAACATTGATTCTTATAGGTCATATGCGAAATTTTGGGCAGTAGAAAATAAGATAGTGCGACGATTCAAACAGATCTTGGAAATATCTGGCACTTTTTTAAAAGATCTTTGTCAAATGACTAATGCTGATGACCATGACGATGATTATGATCTGTAAAAGATTAGGGACCGCAGATTTGAACTGGAGGGAGTTACTATTGAAGTAATTGCTGTATTTTCCCTTTATCCTCGTCAATACCTATTTTCTTGCAAAAAAAAGTTAGCTGGACTTTTTCCCCACCCGCTTGCGCAACATTTTATCTCATTCAGATTTCTTTCTGGATTCTTATTCGTCTTTTTTTTCTACATTTTTTTTCATCTTTCTTTAACTTGATGTGAATTGGATAGGAGACAAAGCTAATGTAGTGGAGTGAAGATCATGACCTTTAGGGCTGGCTGGGAGATTTGCTTAGGACATGACGAGTCGAAATTTCACTATGGAAGAGGATTGGAACAACGAGCAAAAGTGGCAATAGATGAAATAAAAAAACTGAAAGGGATAAATTGCTTTCTTTCTTAAAATTACATTCTGCTCCATCCATCCTTCCATCAACCTGACTGTCGCACATGTCTCTTTTTGATGGCAGGGTAGCCAGAATTATTATAAGGTAGAATCGATCTGACCGTGGCACGACTTTTCATTGAACAACGTAGAGGGATGGACAGGGGGTAGACGCCTGAGCAGTGAACAGTGTATACCTACTTCTCGAGTTCCAATTTTTTTTTTTGTTTGTACGTGCTATATCTACAAATGGAGATAATGGCATATACCTCGTTCCCAAACCTAACCCTTACCGAATACCTTGTTCCCAAACCTAACTTCCATCACAGACGAGGTGTCACGAAAAATAAAGAATACATTTCCACACCCTCACATTCCAAAGACACATACATGCACACACATCTACGTGTATATATGTTGAATATGTGTACTTGGATGTATGTATGTGCATATATGTAAATTAATATGAAGGGTGTGTGTGCATCTTTGAATGTGAATGTTGGATATACGTATGTTTGTATGTGTGATGTGTATATCGTCTGTGTGGTGCCTAATGTTGTATTTTGTATAGGTGTATGTATCATGTGCATATCTATGTGTGCATTTGATTCGGTTTTGTGTGTGTGTTATCGTACGTGTGTGTATTTGTGGTGTGTATGTGTATGAAACGTCGTACAGTAAAAAGCGGTGGTAACGATATGACAGGTTGCAAGTTTGCTCTTTTTCAGCTAAGTATTAACTGCAAACATTTTTATTGATTGACGAGTCGAGGCCGTAAAGACGACACCCCACCACCATCAAATACACTAAACAACCAGCACAAAAAAAGATATAATTTTAAAAAATAAAAATTTGTATAACGTAGGTTGATAAGATAAAATGTTACGGGACACGAAGTAACCTAGACAAGTGTATAGAACATTTTTTTCCTTACAGCAAATACTTGAGATCACGTTTTCAAATTTACGAATATCACTCTGAGACCAAACTATAAAGATCTATATAGAAGTAGATGATGATTCACTTTTGAAGTCTAGAGAGTGAAAAAAATATTACGCAAATATTATTTACGTAGATAATTGACCATAAAATGAGAAAATTGAGCAAAAAAGGTTTGTTTCTTTGTTGTTGTTGTTTTTTTTGCATCAGAACGTTGTCCAACGGAACATTCAACCAATACCCCTACCTCACACAAATGAATAACCGTCTATAAGGACTAATTATATAGAAATCATCAAAAATCAGCTAAAAGTTAATCTGAAAAAATAGATCTATCATCTAAATCCTCAAAAGGATACCAGCACAATCTTTTGAATTTGTTGATCTAAGATAACAATAGAGACCTCAAAACGCCTTTATCATTTTTACTTTTTTCAGTTAGTGCCTATTGATGTGCCCATGCAAATATTTAGTGTTATACACCTGAAATCATGACAAAAAGCACCCGAAGACAGACACAAAGAAAAGCAAAGAGGTTGAGACCATTTGTTAGGGTACGGTGATTTGATAACACTGGTCAATAACATAGAACTTTTTTTTCTTATTTAAGTTACAATACAATAATTGCTAGATCAATTTGATGCAGAGTCCAGATTTTGAGTATGTTTGACATTAGCACGTCTCATCTTTTGTACATGAGTCAATAAAAGTGTCAGTTAAATGAAAATATGATTTGTATCAGTCAGGTTTTTCAATGCAGAAGAATAGAAATTACAATGTATGTATTTACAAAGAGGATATCATGGCGAAAGACAAACTAAGAACGTCAAGCTTTGGAAAATCTATTTGATCTATTGGAGTTATATGATGATATACAGGTTTCATCTCAGCATGCAAACTTGACGAAGTACGAGAAAAAGGATTACGTTCTCGAAATCAATATCTTAAACTACATGGGGTACATAACAATTCACGCCACATAGAACTTTTTCTATACAACTGTAATCTGTAATAATAATCTGTTTGTTCCTGGCTGTCTTTAAAAAGTGGACTTTTCGTAGTTACATTAGTTATAATATGCGTAGTATAATAAATGGGGAAACTGGATAGAAAAGAAACGTAGGTAATTTAATGGTATGTTGGCAAGATAAATGACAGAAAATAAAAGAAAGCTTGGTTACCGAGGAGACAGGAAGATCTTTGTGTATGATATGAATCCCGGTTTGTGTAATCCTAAAACGATTTGAATGGCAAGCAGAGATTCTGAGAAGATATACACACAGCATTAGTAAAGAGCTGCTGAATGAGATCATGTGTAATCTCGGTTCCAATCACTTGTAGAATTTCTACGAGTGCAATTAGTTGAAATTAATAACTTTACGACTAATTCTGTTTTGTAAATATCAGTGTAAAATTTACTAGCAATGCCTGCGGTGTGCAAGAATCTGCAACTCAATGACCGGTATGAAACATATTGTCAGCGAGAAATGCCAGCATTAGTCAACAGAATTTTTTCGATTTTTAAGTGATTGTGGCTGATTATGCATGTATGTGTCATGTGTACAGGCCACGTCTTTCTGTCAGTACGTTTGTTCACACGATAACCCCTATAGCCCTTTTTCCATTTCGTTACCTGATCATCAAAACCCTATATACTGGCACAAGACGCCAGTTTCGTGATGGTGTTTCACGAGTGATTAACCAGGGTTGTTTCACTTCTCAGTTTTCTCTCTGAGACAATGGCATATTTTACAACCGAAAACGTTCTCGTATCGACGAAATCCAACTTTTGCAAAGCTTTCGATAAAACAAAGTGTTTCCTACTTTTACGACACAGCTTTGTCCAATTTATTTATGGTTGTAAGTGAAACAATGGCTATGAACACTGAGCACTGGATGCGATTACAAACTACACTCTTTTTTTGCCAACGGGACCCTGACGGTTGGTTCAGCTCTGAATAACCTTTCACTCATTCTTTCCTTCTCTGCACGCTGACTAGTTTTCTTTATGTGGTATGTTACACGCAGAACGACTTATTTTAATGTGTTTCTACCTCTATTTTGTTCTTATGTTGACAGTATAGGTAATGGTTTAGTGTATCTGATAGTGAAAAAAGGCTACAAACCACGAGTACAGAAGTGCTTGTACGGACAGAACGAAAGTTAGAATCCAAACTAACGCTTATTTCTTAATTTTTTTATCGTCACTGTTGTTTTATTAATTACCGTAGATAATTAGGAACAAGCAAATTTTAGTTCCTGAGCAGTGTTTCCATCGTTTAAAAATACATATTTAATTTGAGTGATAATTGCAGAGAGAAGAGGGAGAAGTAATAAAGAAGAAGAGCAAGGCAACAGGGTTAAAAATTTCATAATTATGAAGATGTCGGTGTATATGATGATACAGCTGAATTTTCTATCTTTGTAAGTTCAACACAAAATTCAGCATAATGCAATTGCAAAAGGTTTTAGTCCTCAATTCTGTACCGAATACGTCTTTTCAATATCCACTATTATGCTCTGATGAATGTTACATTTCTTTATAAGATGATTCAAATCCCAGGACTGCAACAAATTGAATACCTATTACGTTTGTAATGACTCTTTCCAGCCAAATGAGACATTTTGGCAGACAATGTACCCACCTTTGACGTAAGTAGACAATGGTCTTCCGATTTCCCAGGGAAGAAAATGACAATGAAGGCTAGGAGGATATGAATCAATTACATGAGCTGATGTCAAAAAGGTATTAAAAAATTACATAATCAATATAATTCATCACTTTTTTTCAATAAATCGAGGGTTACTAACCTAGAATTATTTCTTCAATTAACTCAGCTGATAAAAATAAATCAAGGAAATTAATTCTCTACCTAACAAAGACATTCTGTGAGATAAGATGTTAGAATTGCGTAAATTATTGAAATTCTGACCGTTTCTTAGTTCTTATTATATTCAATATAGTATAATTGTCTTTGAAGCGTTTCCATCTGAATTCATTCTGTATCACTGTTTTGTGAAGCCAAGTGAAAATTAAAGTTCATGCTTTCTTGTACTGTTTCGAATTTGTACTCAATAATCTTGACTTTGCTTTTGTTTTTCGTTTCAAAAAACTCATCAAAATAGGCAAGTTGAAAAACGATGGACCAGTACTTTTTGCAAACAACTATCAACGGTGTTTTACATTATTTACTTTTTTTAACTGAGCTTAGCCTACTATGGTACAAGACAAAATCCGGTAAAAAAAAGTCAGTAGAGGGAAGAAGATCGTGCTTTATCAATTTACCTAGCGAGTTGAGAAACACCAATATCTTTTTATTAAAGCTTGATTTTTGAATTTCAATGCCAAAAATTTTTTGTTCAATCTTTTAGTGAGAATTACAATTTTTTGCAATGTATTAAAAATATAGATATCACAGCCAATTGAACAATCCAAAAGATTTAGGCATATCGTGTCTGCTAAGATACGTATCAGTCGTGTGAAACATTTTGGTGGAAAGTCGAGCCACTTTTGACGTTTGAAAATAATGCCTTCAAGGTTTCCTGGGGAAAAGAAGACGTTGAAAGAAAGATAGGCCAGTATATTTCATCAAAAGGATATTGGATTGAATAATTAATATTTTTTTGAGAAATATATGCTACAAAGAAAAAAAAGTCAATTAGTTGATGCTTATAAAAATAGACCAAGAGCACTAAGGAATGTATTGAGAGAGGCTTGCTGATATCGACTACAATGCTAAGGACAGTCTGATAAGACTGATAATGAAAAAGGCATGTACGAGTATTGCTGGGGAAGGTTAGTGCTACACATACCACAGCGCTTCTGTGATACGTGAGGATACCGGGAGAGGGTTGGAGACCTGAGGGGGCTTGCTATCATTCAGTCTTCAGTGATGACCATCGGTCAACTGATTTTAATAATAATAATTAAAAAAAATAATAATAATAATAATAATAATAATAATAATAATAATAATAATAATAATAATAATAATAATGAGAGGAAGAAGAAGAAGAAGAAGAAGAAGAAGAAGAAGAAGAAGAAGAAGAAGAAGAAGAAGAAGAAGAAGAAGAAGAAGAAGAAGAAGAAGAAGAAGAAGAAGAAGAAGAAGAAGAAGAAGAAGAAGAAGAAGAAGAATGAGGAGGAGGAGGAGGAGGAGGAGGGCAAAGAAGAAAAAATGGCATTACATCATAAAGAAACCAATGAGGTTGATTATATCATTGGCGATGGTGCCAACTTTGTAAATGCTCTGGGAAATACAACAAAATGAAATTGCAAAAGATTTTATTCTTCAATTTCAGTACTTATTATGTTTCATTTTATTCCCTCCTTTAATGAATATTACATTCTTATATAAGGGAATGCAAATCCCAATGATGAACACTTATTACGTTTGCAAGGACACGTCTCGATTGAATAAGACATTTTGGCAGACAATAGACCCACCTTTGACGTTGGCAGACAATGGCCTTTCGACCTTCCTAGGGAAAGAGGACAATGGAATGAAGGAAGACATAAAAAAAGTACAAGAAATCATGTCAAAAGGATATTAAAAAAGAAATTACATAATCAATACAATTAATTTTTTTTTTCAAAAACTGATGCAACGAACAAAAATTAGTTCTTCGATTCATTCTGCTTATTTCAATAGATCGAGAAAATTAATTCTTCGCTTAACAAGGGAGTGCTAGGAATAAATTATCAGAGTCGTGCAAATAATTGAAAATTTGCCATATCGCTACTCTGCTGCAATATATATATATATATATATATGTATGTGTGTATATATATATATATATATATGAAGCTTCACTGCTTTAGACATTAAACACATTAATTCTTTTTTGGAAATATTTTGCGTCACTTCCATCACTTATTTCCCAAAATATGTTCATGAAATTTATGTATTTCCTCACGTTTTACCCATACTTTGATATTGGGGTACAAAGTGTAAATTTTCCCCTTGCTAGGATAATCAGTTTTTTACCATACAACTGTTCTTGGGTTTTAAAGACAGAACAGGTATATATTAACATAGCACCCAAGCAGTGGCAATCAAACACGAACTCCGTTTCAGCTATGATTTTAATATATAAGTTATGTCACACATGACGTTTGTTTTTTCATAGAGGGCATTATCATCATGTATGTAATGTAAAATATATGGATGTTATTTTTTACTTCACATCATTTACTTCCATTAAAACACAGTTATTTATAGTTAGTTACACAAAAAAGTATTTAACGCTGAAATATCAGGATGTATAACAACGGACGATTGTTTTTATTTGCAATGATAATCCCTTTCATATGCAAAATCCATTATAATTTTTGGATTACAACTAGAATTAGATAAAACGGACGTACGGCAGTACACTAATATGATCATACACAGTGATTTACTCATATGGCTCATCTATAGGAAAACACAATATGTAATATTGTAATATGATAGTCGTCAAAGTGCTTTTCATGAAGTCATTTTTCGATACTGTCTCTCGTGTTGGAATTGAATTAAATATTATTGACTCACTGTATGTCTGTTTATGTAACTCAGTGTATTTATCTGCTCTCAGTAGTAGTAGTTAGCCCATTAACAGCACAGGTTGCCAATACTTATTGCTGCAAGAAACGAGCCCTTGACCGTTACAAGATAATCCATTGGAGTATAATCCTTTGCAGCATGAAAGCCCAGAATCAATGGTTAGAACTGCGTTGCAATCGATCGTACGAAGTCTTTTTTTAACTACCCGAGTAATGTCCGACATGTGCTGGAATTGATTTAACATTTCAAAAATTACTTTATTGAGGAAAGGAAATATGTAATCGACAGCGTATTTTCCCCCCTTTCTGTGTCTGTAACAATGGACAGTTCAACTTAAATTTAACAAAAATGGCAATAAACATGTCTTTTACCCACATTTGGAAAGATGGAATCTCCCAATGAATGAGTTCAGTCGTTTCATACCTAGAAAAAAAATCCACCAATAAAAAACTAAATATATCCATGACTTTCATAGGGATTAAATTGACTATCTTATATTCGATATTTTCCATTTTTGATCATAAATCCTAAAAGGATAAACTTGACCATTAGACATTTACCCAGCAATGGATGGACTTAGCTGATTTTATATATATGTATATATGGGTATATATATATATATATATATATATATATATATATATATATATATATATATATATATATATATATATATATATATATACATATATATATATATATATATATATATATATATATATATATATATATATATATATATATATATATATGTTTGGGGGGTGGATAGGTATATAAATCAAAATTGAATGAGGATGAAAATCATACATTTGTACATAACTTTTTGTTCACTCCTTTTTATTTGCGGACCTGTGACCCAAATATGGCGGATAAGAGTTTGGAAGCATGATACTCTATATTTCTATTGGTGCATTTTGTCAACTTTTCAAACTGTTAGTTCTGCAATAAATCTCTTAACTCTCATATACATATATCAATGGGAATGCAAGGATCGTCAGCAGAACTAGGGGTCAGCAAGTTGACACTATTACTCAATAGTACCAAAAAAGTTCGATTAATCTTTTGTTTACTTCAGGCTTTTGATATCCTTAATATCTTTTTTCGTTTAAAGAATACTGACAATACTGATTCTATCTTTGGTTGCAAGCAGTGGCTTGAAGAAAATACGTTATACAGGGATAAGTTGTATACCTATCTTCCAGTTTCAAGGGATTTTCTATGTACCAAATATATATTTGTTTCCAAGAATTATCAACCAAGCTTACTATGCCCCAGAACCCTCAGCCGCAGGAGTTTACTCCACCCATCCTTTATGGACTTCTGCCTTTGACACCTCAGCATAAGTCCTCGATATATTGTTAACATATACCTATTTCTTTAAATTCATTTTGATCACTGGTCCAAAGTCAAGGAAATTGGAGGAGAAACAAACATTGAAAGAGTAAAATGCAGTCAGACATTGAAATTAGACGATACTTAGCGATTGATTAACGTCATATTTTTGTTCATCAAGGAGCAGCTGCAATATTTCATAGTTATGACAAAAAGAACTGTCAAATCTCTAGCCTTAATTAAATAAGCCTATGAATTACTCGAACGGACAAGATAATTAAATCAGCTGCTAATTAGATAATTACTGTCGTTTTGTCAATTTTGCAAATGCTACGTCTTCTGCAGTGAAAGGGTGCAACTTTTTTTTCAAATTACTTCGTACAAGCATTGTACCTGGAATAGGAATAGATGATGAAGGATTCGATAGGTCAAAATATGATAAATAAATTAAATTTTTGCATCACAATTACGAATAGGAATAAGTGATTACGTAGTCTAGAATGTTCCTTCTACATAGAATCTCATATGGGATGTCCATGGCATAGTTTTCGATCCATTTCATTAATACTTACCGTTGTTTCAAGTGGACTGACATGATGCTTAGATGCTTACAGATGATCCAGCAGGAAGTTATATATATATATATATATATATATATATATATATATATATATATATATATATGTGTGTGTGTGTATATATATATATATATTCATGTATATATGTGTGCATGTGTGCTTGTGTATAATATCAAAAACATCACTTTATTTAAAAACCTATTTTTTTTTTAAAATCTTGTTAAGGTTGAATTTTTAAATCCAATATTTTCATCAAAATAGAATAAAATCAAAAATGTTCAAAGTTTCACATATGTATATATATATATATATATATATATATATGTATATATATGCATGTGTGTGTGCATACATATATATATATATATATATATATATATATATATATATATGTGTGTGTGAGTTTGTGTGTGTGTGTGTGTGTGTGTCTGTGCGTCCGTGTGTGTGTGTGTGTGTATATATATATATATATATATATATATATATATATATATATATATATATATATATAACGGTAATATCTGGGTCTATATAAAACGTAAGATAATTACATAAATTACTTAAACAGACATCGGAAAATCAGTGACTGAGGTAATATCATTTTTTTCTATGTCCTCATTGAATTCAATGTTTAATTTTTGAAACTACACACATACACACATATATACGTATGTGTGTGTGAGTATGTGCGTGTGTGTGTCTTTGTGATCGTATGTGTGTGCGTATGCGTAGGTATATACCTAACCAGTTTAACGATATCACAATGAAAATAACACGATCATGCAATGTACAATTAATTTATTTCAATTTTTCGCAAGTTCAACTTGTTTTCCATGAGAAAAAAATCAAAAGTCTGATAAGGGGCGTGTATTGCAATAAATCATTTTTGTTGGTTCTGAGTGTTTTAAAAACTGTGCAAGGGCTCTACTGTTTGTTTGGGTAACAGGGTAGGTATCAAGTTACATTGATATGGGTGGGAATAACATAGTAGATCTTGAGTGTTTTGAGAGGCTCAGGGGAACAATGTACATTTTTTAAGACAATCTAACCTGTGTATCTCCTGGCTATGTATTGTTTTGTTGAAATCGAAGGAGAAAAGTGAAAATGTTTGAGGTCGAGCAATTTCAAAAAAAAATTCTATTGAAGCGTTATCATATCATCATCATCCTCATCAGTCTGTTAGCGTCCTCAGAGAGATAGTAATTTTCATCAAAATATGCCTGACATCTTTATCATAGGTATTGCCGGGCCATTACTTTATATACTTATTTGGCTTATCATGCCATCTCACTTTCTGTCGGCCACAGCTTTACACTTGATCTCTGGGGAACCACATTGTTAGTTGTGATACCTAGCGATTTCTGCCACTCGTGCAACATATCCAGCCCATTGCTATTTGAGTTTAATGACTGTTTCTATGAGATTTCACGTCCCTGTTTTGGGGGTTTTTTTTTTCACTATTATACTATGTTGTCTAATGATCTCTGCATGTGAGGTTAAGCATGATTCTTTCATGTGCACGTCGCATGGTTCATAGTTTGAGGGCCAATCTTTTGGTGAGCTCCAATGTTTCAGGTGACTGTTGGTAAGATACACTCGTTATCTGCCATTCTTGCAAACATGTCCAACCCATCGCTATTTATGTTTCCTCATAGTTTCTCTGTCGTCCCAGTCTCCGGTGTTCTCTCTAAAATAATGTTGTGTATTATGATTTCTCCATATTAGGTTGAGCATCATTCACTCATGTGTACGTTGGATGGTTATTAGTTTGAGTCTCATTCTTTTGATTAGATTCAATATGTCAGCTCGATATGTATCCATAGGTAGGATACGTTGGTTGTATACCCTTTTTCTTTGGACGACTGGATTTTCTTGTTCTTACTAGTCGAGCTTGCTTTACCAAAACCTCGCCAACCTTCTGAGATTCTTTGATGGAATTATTCTATTGATGATTTCATGGATAAGCACTGTTCTAGGTGTACGTAGTGGTGTACTTGTCATGTAAACTGTGTTAACTGCTGATAGGAAGTGTCTGAAAGGCGTTCGTGCGATTATTAGATAGAGAGAATTGGATCATGGTGGTAAGTGTTAATCATAGTGAGTTGACTAAAAAAAATTGATGATGATAATCAGTGCTTCTGTATTGGCTGAAACGAGGGCCAGATATTTTGGCCAATTAGGAGTCGGTCAGCAATGGGGCTGATGTCCCCTAATGGCAGCCTCAGTGTTAAACCTGTAACAACCTGAGGTTTTGAATTCCTGATCCATTCTTTTACACATGCGTACCAATATGGAGCCTAATTGTCGGCAGTAGGAAGAAACAATATAAACGTGGATTGTGAATCATCAAAAAAGAAAAGTGGGTATAAAATACACACATGTGAATGTAGAAACTGCTTTAACGTAGCAATGTTCTTACTATTGAGCTGTACAATGATAATGTAAAGACCCAAATAACTTTTTCCTACCAAAATTATATATATATATATATATATATATATATATATATATATATATGTGTGTGTCTGTGTGTCTGTGTCTGTGTGTGTGTGTGTGTGTGTGTGTATGTAGGTGTATATGCTATATATGTGTTGCATGTGTATGATATTAATAAATTCACGCTGAAATCGTAAAAAGAACATTTGAGAGTGATTTTTAAAGAAACCCAATATTGCATTAAGCAATAATGATCATCCAATCGAATATTGATCATGTCAGAATAAATGATCACGAGCTGCGTGTTCCCCAATAGATTGATCAACGTTTCGTAATGTCCCACGGGTTTCCGTTCATTGGTTCTATGCAATCCTATAGAAAGACTGATGCATATACGATTCTCCCCAGCCGCCCTGCATCATAATTTGTCAGAACGTGGCACGGATTAGCAGAAGCCGCCCTGCGTTCCCTCCGGCTTTTCCCCACGACGGCTCCACTTACAGTGATTTCCCTCATGTTTCGCGTCATTATACTTCGGTCATATTCGAGAGTAATTAATGATTGATGAATGGGCTTAGTAATTAAATACATGCAGCCGCTCTCCAATGAATCCATTTAGGTACACTGAGTGCATAAAGTATTTGATAAATTTCAAAAAGATCATTTTAACATCCTTGTACAAAAAGCATTAAAAAAAATATTTGATCAACTCATTGAAAGGTAATGGAGAAATATAACACTTTGATCCAGACTCTGTCGATATTGGAGGTGTATAAGCTGGGTTGATTTAAGCTTGTGCAAAGGACTGCATATATTTTAAAAGAGCCCTAAATTCAAAACTGCATGCAAATATCAAAGCATAAATATCCTTCTCAAAATGAAAATTTATTATTTTCTTTGTTTACAATTCAACAACAAAAATGTCACGACCCTTCTTGGATTTCAATGATGATATGATTTGTTCCGATCTAATCTTATTAACTATAACTTTAGTTTCAGATATGCATGATATAGATCCCACAATCATATCCATAACAGTGTTAAAATATCAATCCTCAATTAAAGGTAATAGTTTTGTTTGTAAAGCTAACCTTTAACTCACTGTCGTTGTAGACAATTTGTAACGATGTTAGAGAGCAGTTACAGAATCACTGGATGATATTTGATGTATTGCAAGTATCTCCATTGGGACTTCCAAATTGCTGTGCACGTAGCATGAGATATTTTTTGCACTATAGTTAACCTGGCACTTGTATAGTGATGTCAAGATTAGCGTTTTTAATTACATCCGATACTTTTTGCAATCAGGTACCAACACAACTAAACAAATATAACCTCAAACCAAATTATTATTTCTGCTGGCTACTTATATGCTTTATTTACTTTCATTTCATGAATTATCAAATTTCTTCTTCAAATTTTGTCAATCTTGATGTCATAGAATGATTTTAAAATGAACACTTCAAAATGTATTGAATACTTTTTGCGATGCCTGTATATCGGTCGCCCAACTTGTCCTCCAATCAAGTGTCTCTCGTCTCTCGTCTGTCAGCCTGTACTTCGTCTTCAACTAATGCGCGTCATCCTAACTTCGAAAGCATTGCATCAATACCTCTTAGTTTTCCCTTGTCAGCTAATTCATCAAATGTAAAATCGGACCGAACAGTCACATGTGGTGCAGCGACTCAATCATAGACCTATCCTGAGCGCATGCTCCATCGTCTCCAGAGACAGAAGTCCAACAACAACTTGAACTTGCCTAGACTTGATCCATCTTCTGTCTGAGTATTCACGCTAATTGATCCTTCTAGCAGCTTCCAAATGCCGTCTCAATCGGATCTGCCTATTCTCAGCATTTCCGATCAAATGCCTCGCCATTATGCTCTGGGTAGTGCCAAGGAATTCCAGCAATACTGACAAGTTCCGAAGACTACATTGTCAACAAAAAGCGTACGCATGAAATAGATTCTTTTTTTATATAAACGACAGTGTTCAAGAAAACTATCTGCGTGATATATCTTTGTTCTGGAATGGCTGACGGAATATGTACCTCACGTACCCGGGAAATAACGGCAAAATGGTTGTGACCCTCATATATGAGCTACACAGTGACCAATCACAAATGTTCGACATTGCATTTATTTCAGAAGTGGTTAATAACATACAAACAAAAAAAATACTAAAACGTTCGTCGTCAGAAACTGTAAACCAATACTATCAGAATAATCATAAACATAGGTTACTTAATTTTACAAGTTGTTTTCCTGGCTGGCATGCTATGTGTCTATCTGTATAACTATCACTTGTACGGGCCGTACCGAAAGAACAAGAGGGCCAAAAATTGATCCTTATTATGTCTTGAAGAAGAATGTTTTTATCGAATTTAAATATCCCCCATGATTCATTTTTAGTTGGGGGGGGGGCGATTTGAAATGTAAGTATCTAGTAAATGTGTCCCTTTCTTTGAGTCTCATGATTACACTCGTTTTTAGAAAAGATGGCTTTTCCTGTGAACACTGCCCAGCAAAAAACAAAAGAAGTTTTTCATTTTTTGATCATTCTTTTTTTTCCTATGTTCTGATCGATCAAAACAGAGTGATGCCAAAAGAATTTAGTATGACTAATCATTGTAATTGATTAACCAAGCCGGAGAAATTGGAGTCATTAAAAGTGTTTTGACTATTTATATTACGGAGAGTCATGTTGAAGTTTTTATTTTTCAGTTCAGTAACCTGGACCAACTGGAAAAAATGTAAAATAACCAGGAACGTTTGTCTAAGATATCCATGTGTATTGTCAAAACTAAGCGAAAAACTACAATTAAGAAATAAAAATCTACATCGAAGAAAAACGAATTTCATTTAAGATAACAGCAACGAAAAATACATTAAAATCATTCTGGATGAATCTTGTGTTTTTTGTGTGTACTAGTGTTATTTTCTGTTACCCCCATTGTTTATTTATATTGTGACCTGTTTATTTATTTTGTAACCTAATGGGAAGTAATGAATTAATTACGTGTTTATATTTAGTCCTTTTATCTGTCATTCAAGCATAAGCACTTACAATAATTCTTTGCGTTGTTTATCACATCAAAAGGATGTGTGCAAGAGAAGGTAAAAGAGTCCGGATAAAGTATATTGAGATGATTTCAATACTATTGCTGTAATATAATATCTATTGTTTTTATCGGAGAGCGATTGACTTTTAACAAAAGAGAAAAAGGGAAAAAGTAGTGATTAAACATGGGATCATTTGGAAAGGAATAAATCCACAATATTTAGTGAGAAGATACCAATGAATCATTAGATAATAATCGAAAGGCATAACGATTGCACAAACAAGCAACCAGAATAATCTATAGGATTAGTGATTCAATTGCTTCATGTACATCAATTTCTAATTTATGTACACGCAATCAGTACCCGTTCATTGACTCTTTTTTTTCTATCTCTGTCTCTTTCTCTCCGTCTCTGTCTCTCCGTCTCTGTCTCTGTCTCTGTCTCTCTCTCTCTCTCTCTCTCTCTCTCTCTCTCTCTCTCTCTCTCTCTCTCTCTCTTTCCGTCTCTTTCTGTCTCCGTCTGTCCGTCTGTCTGTCCATCTGTCTGTCTCTCAAGCGCACGCTCTCTCACTCTCACACACGATTCATCCTCATCAAAAGTACTAAAATAGTTTATTCCCGTTCTACAGGAAAAAAATCGGCAGATCATGCCTTCCCCCCACACAGATACTCTTTATCTCTCCCTGCCTCTCCGTCTGTCCGTCTGTCTGTCTCTCTCTCTCTCTCTCTCTCTCTCCCCCACACATGTGCATTTGCTTTGTCTATCAGTTTAGAATATACTGCACTGAATTTGCCATATCTAAGATTAAATTTCAACACACCACTGGAAATGGTGAATTGGATGTATTCACGCAGAATCATTACAGTGAGAAGTAGAAGAGACCATTGTTACAGGGAAAGAAAAACGAAGAATCTGATTGCAAATAAAATATATCTACGTCAGCGCACGTGTTTACTTTGTTGTACTTTTCTCTCAGTATATCTTGGGATCTGTATGTGTGCCAATGATATTTACCCTCGGGTCATTTGTTAGAGAGACGTTTTATTTCAAAATTTAATTGTACATAGGTCTATCCTGGTGGAGATTTCAACGCCGACAGTTAAACGCAAAGATGATAAAATCATCCATCATTAATTCCGTCACCAAAAAACTTTAAGTAAAGCACTCGAATCAATAACATTTTTCGATAAGTTACTGCTAAAGCACTGATTCATTATTATTTTTTCCATATCAACTCCTTAAAGTATTTACAGCATTTAAAGTACATGTTGCAATTCGAGACTTCCTTGTTCTGGCAATGCTTCAAAGTCAAGTTTCCTTGATTTTGCAAAATATTAGTTTTTACCTATATGTTTTTTTATTATTCAGTCGTTGATATATGGGCTTTCAGATATAAACAAAAAAGATATGATAACAAAAAGATTTGTAATAAATTTATTCAGAACATTACTGTTCAATCCCACATTTGTGGATTTGGACTAATGGTGGAGCAGAACACAAAATATCGTGAAGGCTGATATTTTTCATCTAAAAGCAGGTAAATAATATTTTGTAATATCTAATGGAAAACACAGAGCTCGAGAAAGCAGATCACTCTATCTACCTAGGATACCAAATGAAACTTCCCAAAAGAAGAAGAAATAGAGCAGAAAATGGGCTTGGTTGGCAAGCTTTTGGTTGAATAATTTCAACTTTTAGCATGATATTCGAATAGTCCTAAAAAAGGGAATACAACCAGATTTATCGTACCTATAGTCAGCTTAACCATAAAATCTGACAAAAAGATTGACCCCCAAACTAGAGAACCATAAAACGTGAAGATGAAATAATCATGCACTACCTCACTTGGAAAGATCATAAGACAGCACTGTATATTAAAAAAAAGACAGGAGTCCTAGATATTGTAGAAAAAGTTAGAAAACTGAAATGGCAATGGGCTTGACATGTTGCAAGAACACTAGACGACCACATCACGATTCACAACATCAATCCCAAGATATGATAGTGGAATTGTGGCCAAAAGAAAGAAAGATGGTCTGACGACCAGGATAAATTCAGAAATAACTGGCTCTGCAATACCCATGGATAGAAGGGAGTGGCGAATCTTGTGATGGTCCATAACGAACAACGGACAGGAGGAGGATGATGCCGATAATGATGCTGCTGCTGCTGCTGATGTTGATGATGATGATGCTGCTGCTGCTGATGATGATCACTTTTAGTACAATGCCGTGTAATAGATAATCAATTAGCGAATTAAAAGAAGCCTGATCAATGCATGGGATTCTGTTGTTGCCCTTATTTGAGTCAAGGAAAAGTTCGAAAATTGAAATAAACGCGTGAGAAGGCTATTGAACATAAAGATAATGATTGAAACATAAACATTTTATATTGACCCCCCCCCAAATATTTTTATCTTTTGGATGGTTAAAAAATGTTTTTTTTTTCTAGATGCATCAAGAAGTAGATATTGAAACATTTAGCCAACTAGCTCAATTCGTGCAGCCTGTATATGTGTCACATTTATAGCTAGCCACCCAGGGTCACTTAAAGACTGTTTACGATTTCAAACACTGAGCAACGGATAATCTCATCGAATATTTCAAGAAGAGTGCGCATCGAATTCAGCGGATAAAAAGTACAGTTCTCCTTTCAAATCGATACTTAATATCCGTTCAATTGAAAGAAACTAAGTGACGTCATTCAGTACTCCTTATTCGAATTCCATTAATGAATGCACTTTTTAAAAAAGTCTTCGAAATTGTCCCAGTCCCAGCACATTTCTCCAAGCAATCGTCGGAGTTAATCATAGCTGATTCAGAATAGAACTACGGTCTGTGAACAGAAGCCACATGCCCTCAGGATGGACAGATCGCTGGTGCAATTCCCCATCTTTTAGCTTGTGGTTAAATATAATTGGAGATACGGGTGACCTTACTCGGATATTCCACATCACTTACTCAGAGGACGACCGATGGGAACGTGAGTAGGTAGTTGGAGAGCCTTGTGGGTTCCCAATAACCTAACCTTGCCACTGTGATGCGACGGAAATTGACAGTGTTCAGTCACGTCACACTGTAGGACAGTTTATTCAAAACCATTATGCAAAGAAACAGCAAGGGGGGTTGCCAGCGAGAGCGGCAATGGAAGTGCTGTTCCGATTACATTAACAATTGGATGTACATGACTATGCCGGAAAATTTGATACGTGGAGTAGGACTTTGGTTACGGCGATCGGGCCCCCTGACTGGTGTGCAATGAAAGGAACTAATGATTGGGGAATTAAATATACAGTTCCAGTATCATTTTCATTCGTGAGATTTCTCTGACAAAAAGGCAACTTTTATATTTTTCTGGAATCCAACGTGCAATCTATTGCTAAATATTAACTTCCCGACAATGATATACGGACCTGACAACTATGCCGTAGCTTGGTTTTTTTTAACGACTTCGAAGGTTGGATGCTGATCATTTAGGCAGTTATAAAAGAATATTCTAATATTTGATTCATTTGATGACAACATCAACGTCTTTGTTTATAATCCAAATAAAATGGGTCATGATTTCATTTTGAGAAGGACACAACAGATCAGAAAAGAACTGGAAAAGAAGAGAAAAGCAGTGTGGAATCTACATTGTTATTGGAATGTCACACGATTCAACAAAGACCAGGAATTACCAACACATCTTCGATCCATCAAAATTAATTCCGAAACAATATGAAACATCAAGCAGCAACCCTGATCATGGTCAAGTTGGAACCAATTGAGATGTTTCAATCACTTTGTTAAAGCAATCAACGATATGCACACAGTTACTGATCATAAAGCACATAAACATGACCCTTAAAATCCACTATGACCTTTGTCCATGCCTTAATCTTGATATTCCGAGTATATGGATCCATTTGATAATAGTAACTTTTTCACAACTCTGAAATACTTGGTTTTTGCCGCTTACGTGTTATGATATTATGTAGATATGTTACTTGAAATAAACAAATATCCTAATATCACTCCATTAGAAAAAAGCCAGAAGGCAAAATATGTTAGTGAATTAATTTTGATTTGAAAACAAGTATTCCACTTTTTTTCGACTCGATAAATATTCAGCTAAATATGTATCTTGATTTCTTGTCTCCCTGTAGTCAAATGTATAGTTATATACTAATCCTCACCATGTCTGGCATCAAGTCAAATCAGCAGGGTATCGTTAAGATTGAACTTAATGTACATTACTCTTTTTACCTGTAAGCCATTAAAGTGATAACTCGAAATTATTATCTGAAATTTTACTGAACTCCATGTGAAAACCAACTTTCTTGCTTTTTTGTTCATTTTGTCTAGCATTAGTCTGAGATCATGACAGTTTTTGGCAAAAAAGACAATTTAGTCCACTAATTTAGGGTTACATTGGCATTCGTCATCTATTCTGATTTCCCAATTCTCCAAGGTGGCTTTCTCAGGGCAGACTGTGAAGAGTTAGCATCACCTTGTTTTACTTCCCTTTTCGATCCGAAATAGTTTTATAACCGGATAATTGAGCTAATGCGTCGGTAGATATTCTACAAGACTCTGATATATAAATGATGTACGCCTCGTTGTATGACAGCACTAATGACCTTGCAGATTTCCACTAAGTCAAAGCCTTCAGCAAATGCTACAGAAAGTAGCATATTACATCCTGCTGTTTTAATTGAGTATCTAAATTGAGATGTGCAATGGTTGAGTTACTTCTTTCTGTTCTTGTTCTTGGATTTCATTATGCAAGGCAAAAAAATTCACGATAAAGACACGAAAATCCGAATAAAAAACGCTGTTTTGAAAAAGTAAACGATGAAGTTCATCTAGAACAACGATTCTCCATGAAACCTTCAAACGAGAAGAAATGAAGTGAATATTTGCTAGGATGGAAAGTCCCTGGAAGAGCCAATTCAACCTCCTAAAACACGTAAAATCCACTCGTTTTAAAAATAAATAAATATAACCAATACATCTTACCAATAGTCTCCTATGGAGCTGAAACATGAAATCATCCAAGCGACTGACCATCAAACTAGGAACCATATAATGTGCATTTAAAGATATCATTACATTGAGAGATTACAAGAAATCACAGTACATTGAGGAGTGGAGCAGGAGTCAAGGACATCATAGAATCCATTAGGAAACTCGAATGGCAATGAACTTATCATGTTACAAAAAAAGCACACAGATTTTTGACATCACGACTCGGATATCATGTGCAAAATAGTGGCCTGCAGGATATATGATTACAAGAGGTACCAGGCAAGCTCAGATAATATTGGCTCCACACCATCCTAGATAGAGATGCATTGCGAACACCGGGGAAGATTTATGTCCAACTACTGACTATAAGAGACTTATGAGGATGATTATGACTTATAACTTATCGTTCACAATATTTATTATGATTTAATTTTGGACATTTCTAACACTAACCAAGGGTATTTTCAATACGTTAAAATGTATTTTATCTCAATGTAGAGAGTATTCAGAAAATATGTATTACTATATGATAACAGTATAGTATTAATTATACATTCATCAAATGACAGTTGCTACGTTTTGTTTATTTATAAATAGAATATAGGCTTATTTTGAATCAAAGTGCTGATGTTATAAATGCTAATCAATCCCCGTATGATTTAGTATGGGATAGGAGGAATAAGACACTTTGTTATACATCATTTATTAAGTATATATTGATGATTCAAAACTGTAACATTTTTAAAAATAATTCCTATCACACCGAATTGGATATGAAGTGTGACCCTAAATTTCCTAAAAGGTGTGCCTACATCCCAGAATTATACAGCTAATATGCTTTAAAACATTTTTTCAAATACTTACTTCTTTAAACATTCCGGAACGATGCAAGCGACGAACTTGGGAAAATATGGTTAAACATGTTGCAACCGTCCCTAAATCTATCAGTTGTGATAGAACAATTTTCTGCTTTAAGACCAACTGACTTTGATACAGGCTGACCACATCAATTGAACATCAACTGAAATTGATTCAAACTGAGTAAGTTTTGGGTTATTCCCGTAAACATTCAGGATAATATGACAAAAATATTGCTATGTGAAAAGGTACTCTATCCCCAAAACATGTTTTTCTTTTTAGTGAATGCAAGAGCAGACATGGATTTGTTTTATGTCCTTATAAGGGAAGAACAGTGCAGAAGTAATACAAGTGTCATCACTTTAGTATGTCGATAATTGTTGGAATGAAACTCGTTGCAACCGTCAAAAGTCTCCCCAGAAATGTAATCACAAAATTACTGGATTCACTTTTGTATTTATGCCTTCTTTTGACAGCACAACAACTGCAACAACAACAACAATTAACAACAATAATAATAATGATGATGATGATGATGATGATGATAATAATTATAACAATAATAATAATAATAATGATAATAATGATAATAACAATAATAATAATAATAATACTAGGACCTAGCAAGAGAATTGAGGAAGATGTAGAACATGAAAGCCAGGGTAGTACCGGTCATAGTGGGTGCACTAAGAACTGTCCCAAAAATGCTGAGGGTTAGACTGAAGGAGATTGAGATTAAGGGAGGGATTGAGTCCGTACAGACCCCAGCACTACCCGGAACAGCACGGATACGGAGTGCTAGAAATAAAAGGACTGCAACGTTGAGTGTCAATACTGACCCAACGGAGGGAGGGAAATAAAAGCAAAAACGCAAATTGTAGCACTGACATGATTGGTGAAAGAGAGAAGAGATGCTGGCTGAAGACCTGAGCGATAACCACTTGGGAACCGGTGTGAAACTGTTAATCGCAGTATCACTGCGACCTATGAGTACTAGGAGAGGAGGGCTGGAGACTTGAGGAGACTTGCTGTAACTCAAACTCCAGCGGTTACCACCAGGCAACTGGTGTGAGATTGCAAATAATAATACAGAAGAATAGAAAGGGTGTAGGATAGGAACCAAAAGGGCAAACTATTTACTCTATATAGACCAGATGATCTTAAGAGAAGTGAGGAAAAGGAGAAAGAATATTGCAATGGGATGGATAGATTACAAAAAAGCGTACTATATGATTCCACATAGTTGGATACTCGAATGCCTTAGAATGTTCAAAATTAGCGAACCGGTGGTTAAATCCATTGGTAATTCGATGGAAGACTGGAAAGTAGATCTGACAGCCACAGGGGACAAACTAGCAGAGGTAGGGATAAAAAGGGGAATCTTCCAAGGAGACTCGTTGTCCCCACTATTATTTGTTCCAACAATGATACCGCTCAACAGAATCCTGAAAAACAGCAAAGGATACCATTTCTCTAAAACAAAAGGAAAGGTCAACCACCTAATGTACATGGACGATATAAAATTGTTCGCAAAAAACAGGGGAGAGCATGAGACTCTGTTCAACGAAGTAAGGGAATATAGTGAGGACATAGGAATGGAGTTTGGAATAGAAAAATGGGCAATCATGGAAATGCACAAAGGAAGGCTTACAATGACTGAAGGAATCGAATTCCCAGACAACAGCAAGATTAGGGCATTGACTGCACAAGACCGATACAAATACCTAGGCCTCCTTGAATGTGACACGATAAAACGGGAGGAGATGAAAGAAAAATAGAGAGAGAATACTTTAGAAGGATAAGGAAAATATCAGAGACCAAATTAAACAGCAAAAATCTGATAAAAGGAATGAACACCTGGACTGTGTCAGTAGTTAGATATACAGGACCTGACAAGAGAACTGAAAAAGGTGTGGAACATGAAAGTCAGGTTAGAACTAGTAATAATAGGTGCACTCAGAACCGTGCCAAAGACACTGGAGGCGATACTGGAGGAACTGAAGTATAAAGAAAGATTGAGACTCTGCAGACCACAGCACTGCTAGGTAATGCATGAATACGGAGGAAAATGATAGAAATATGAGATATATGACCACATCTGTTAGTAATGACCTACGGTGAATGGTGTTCAGGCTACATATGAACCCCGGCCCTGCTGTGATTAGTGAGGGAGAAATGAGATGAAGTAAGATGAGATGAAGGCTATAGACTTGGGGAGACGGATTGTCACTCAGACTTCAGTGAAAACCACTGGGCTTTGGACCAAGGGAATGTGGAGAGGAGAGATAAAGTTTTGAGGAAACGTCCAATCACTTGGCCTCCAAATGTGACCATTTGGTCGGAAATTTGATAATAATAATAATAATAATAATAATAATAATAATAATAACAAGAAGAAGAAGAAGAAGAAGAAGAAGAAGAAGATGAAGAAGAAGAAGAAGATGACAATGATGGTGACGGTGACGATGATAACAATAATCGTGATCATCATGTGTCTAGTAGAAAAAGAATGCTAGCGAACAAAGCAGGTTATGTAAACATTATTCCAAGGATCGTGAACCTATAACGCATATCACCATTGTGGCACATAGAAACATTTTATTGGCACGCGAAAGAATGAAATTTCCTTTGACAGTAATCATGTAGAAAAAAAATTGGCAGCTTACACTTAATCTTTCGTCACACCAGACAAAGATCGTTTGAAGAAACTTGTTTTAGAAAGCTCCTCTTCCTCATGAAATATTTTGTAAAATACAAACTATTATGCAGCTCAAGATATCCAGTGAGCACGAGGAAGGAAATATTCAAGGACATCATCGCAAATGTTCTACATGCACTTTAAAATAGAATAACCAAGTTTATAAAGACGCCTTATGTTATGAATTATATAAAGCTTTGTATGCTTTGGAGACACACTTATAATCACGTGCAGAATTCATAAACTGAGATGAAAGAATAGCAATTTGACTTGTATCCATTGGATAATCGGTGATAATTCAACGTATTTCATAGAAATCAAACAGTCAAATATACAAAAGCGATACCTTTTAGTCAAATAGATTTTAGATGAACTGCGTATCATAGAATGGTATGATTTTGTTTCTTTCTATTCGTCACCAGCTAATATATTATGATTTCAAATATTTCAATCGTTCCTTTGGTCTCCGACTATTCTCCCAATAAGCACCTGATAGATAAAGTAACCTAAACATAATAGTCACACCATAAGCAGAAACCCCTTCCCCATATTTAGTTTAGAATCAAATGCTGTTACTATTACGTTTTTGGTATTTTCTGTATTTTATGCTTCCCATCAATTTTCCAACGCTGGAGTTTCTCTTCTTTGTTGGAAGTCAAAATCAAAAATAAATCCAAATTCCTGTAGAATTCAGCTGAGTATATTTATTCGAAAAAATAGAAAAAAATGAAACATTTCTCATTATTTCTTAAAGGAAGGAAACGAAGTTGATCGATTTCACCTTGAAGTAGAAAAAAAAGGAATGGAATGATTTCTTATTCATCTTGAATTAAAGAAAAGAAGAATCTGAAAGATTTTTCCAAAACATGGAAAAAAAGGAGATTTTTACTTCAAATTATTCATTCAAATACATCTATATCAAACGAATAGATCCAATTTTTTTACTGCCTCTAATATTTCATCCAATTGAAACCCACACTTGATACTTAATGAAATTCAAGAATTTGGTATTTGTGTTGAAATGAATGAGCATGAATGAATAGAGTGTAATCCGGTCTCCAATATCATTTATTATTATTTTTAGAAATTTAGCTGCATTTTGTTAATTCAACCCTTTTGAATCTTGACGTATTAAGACAAAGACATTTTAGTCACTTCCGGCCATCCATACACGATTTCTCAAATAGCTGGCCTGAATAGGGTTGATATACAAAAAATGTTGAGTATTTAATGGCGAAGGAGAAAAACTTTTGACTGAACAAGGTTGTCTGCTTCTGGGTGAAACTCCATTCCAACCGAAGCTTATAAATCTTGAAAATATTTCAACTTTTGTAAACAGTTCCCACGAATGGAAAAAAAGATTTTGAATTTGGCAATGGAATAAAACCTTTTTCTATGTAAATGATATGATGATCAAGTTGATTCTAGATATAATTTGAGGTAATTTAGGTATAAAATGAAAACAAATGTCTACAGCTCCCCCCTCTCTCTTTATTTCTTTTTTCATTCCTTATGTTATTGATGATATGGGGATCTCTCTCTCTCTCTCTCTCTCTCTCTCTCTCTCTCTCTCTCTCTCTCTCTCTCTCTCTCTTTCTCTATCTATCTATCTATCTATCTATCTATCTATCTATCTCTATCTCTATATCTATATCTATCTATCTCTTTTTTCTCTCTCTCTCTCTCTCTCTCTCATCCTTCATTTCAACTATTCACTTTTCAGTCTTAACCGGAAATCTGTAGATTTTCATATTTCTAAGCCGTGGAAAGTACATTAAAACCCAGTGAGAGTTTGACAATAGGAATTCATGTATTATTTGCTTGATGAAGAAAAAGTTTCGAAAGCTAGGATACCCTTCTTGTGAGTACTAAGCAAAACAAATTTCATTTAAAAGTGGTTTGTCATAATTCAAGAGACTTTTAACTGCCCTGCCTAACCAAATGCTGTGTAACAAATTCTGCAAACTTTCGTGAGTAGAGCCCACGATGATTCTTTAACCTTCGCGAGTAAAGTATATTACTACGGAGGAAAAGTTGGAAATCAAGTATTCACCAAATTACAATTTCTTCGTGGTCTAATCCGCTGAACTGCGCTGTCTACACCATAGCCCATTGTATCCATCAGATCACTCCCGTCCAAAAAGCGCATCAGAAATATCACTGTTAGTACTAGTAACAACCAATAGATTAATTTCAGAGTGCCATTCCGTTAATCATACAATACTTTTGTTTAATCTCGTTATAAAGGAAGAAATTCGGCAAACCTTACCCATCTCTCCGTCTCTCACACGCGCATACAGATACGCATACACTATTCGTCACCATATCAAAAATTTCAAATCCATATTTTCATGTTTTTGGTAAAATATTTTCGGGGAAAAAGCTGTATTGAAGACCGTTAATCCAAACAACTATGAACCTGACACTGCAATATCTGGAACACGGACCGACACATCAGATTAATATCAACTTTGTGCAATGGCCTGTTATATCGTTATCTCTGTACACAGAGATTCCTGTAATTGGAATGGATTTCGTAATGAATCAGAACACCCTTTTTTTTTTCTTCGAATCTTACATTTTGATTTTGTGTTCATCTTTTTAATATTAGTAAGCATCAACCGCTGCTGTCAACGTATGTTTCATCAGTTTCTCAGGCTGGCTAAGTAGTCATGTAAGTATCACGTGTAGTTTTCAAAACCTCAACCGAATACGTTCCACTGGGTGACGTTGGATTTTTTGTCCAAGTTAATGCTAATTTAACTCCTTCAGTTAGCGTCCATGTTTGTCTTATGAAAATTCAGACTTTTTTCGACCAAGGAGAATTGACAGGTGCAACTTTTATTCATTGATGACACTTCCTTTGAATTCCCTTATTCAATCACCTTTGGTATTTCTCAACAGCGAGATTGAACCAGAGCCGACCAAGCCAAACATGAGTGTGCCGTCACTCTTTTTGGTCTCTTGCTCTTCGTAGAAGCTGGAAGAGAAAGACAATACAAGTCCGTCATTTTTGTACATTTTGCCAAGAGAAAATTAAATGTGATTTTTTTTTAAGCCAGAATTAAAAACAATATTTGGCAAAATATTGGAGGCGGAATTGAATTATCTCCTAATTCTGTGGATTATTTACACAGACATCGGATAATAAACAGTTTTGGAATCGACAAGGCGATTGGCAAACAAGATTTAATTAGTCCATCATTTGGCAACGTTCCGATACAAACAAATAGAATTAATTCGAAAATGATTGATTTTTAATTATTTTTATTCTGTTCTTTCTAATGATATTTGTCTGTTTGTTTGTAATGTATGTGCACTTGTATGTGTGGGGACAAAAGGCAGTTTCTTCTGATTTCTTTATGTATGTATGTATGTATGTATGTAGTCATCTGTATCTAGATATCAATCAGGGAATTTCAGTTTCTGTCTATATTTATCTATCCAAGATATATCAATATGGACTGACTGAATGACATAGATAGATAGATAGATAGATGGATGGATAGATAGATAGATAGATAGATAGATAGATAGATCGATGGATAGAAGATGGAAAGAAAGTTGAGATCGATAAATTAATAGTTATTATCAATAGACTGATGTAAATAGATAAATAGATACAACAGACTGGGATGTATATCTATCTATCTATCTATCTATCTATCTATCTATCTCTCTCTCTGTATATATATATATATATATAGAGAGAGAGAGAGAGACAGACAGACAGACAGACAGACAGACAGACAGACAGACAGACAGACAGACTGACTGACAGACAGACGGACAGAGACAGCGACAGAGACAAACAGACAGAGAGAGACCGAGATATGAGCAAGCTACGTTTGCCTGCGCTCATATCTATCCATCCATCTATATACCTAGGTATCTATCTATCTGAGTCTGTTTTTGGCTGTTTATAACTGCTGCCGTAAATGCTACCGTCCTTTTTTTGGCCTAATCGTCTGATTTAAAACAATAATGGGTTTTTACTAACAAGACTTACTACATAGTACCAGTTAAATTTACATGGCTCCATTTGTGAGATGAAAATAGCATTGTCTTCATCTTACAAGTGGCAAGGAATGACTAGCAGCTTCAGTAATCGTCATTTGCAAGTCTTTAGTTTCCATTTGGGTTTCCCCAACAGGCACAGGAAAGAAATGAGCAATAGTATAGAGCAGAGTTTCTCAAAGTGAGTCCCACAAAATCCTTACATTCCCTGTCTCAACATTTTGTTCACTAGCGGATTTTGAGGAATAAGCCGTCCACGGTTTCGAATGGAATATTATCATATTGATTCAGTGATTAAATATATATGTATCCTTTATACCTGAATCATCAACAGTCGGATTTCATTGAGGTAGCTTGCATTGATGAAGAATTGCGTAAACTTTGCCAATAGAAATAACAATAGTCATATATTTTCAGAGAATTGTTCAATAAAATGCTTCAACACTCATGGATTTTATGGCCGATAACCCAAACAAAGCTGGATTCTTATATATATAAACAAAAAGCATTATATGTTGTTAAAAGATGGGTTGCGCGCACAGAAAGCCGAAGTTTAAAACTTGAAGAGGCAAGATCAAGCATCTTCATTATCATTGGCTTTTTAATGTCTATTATGGGACATAGGCCTTTCCCAAGATTTGCTGGACCCCTCTATCGTTTTTGTCACTGACAAAAAAATTACTGAATCTATCTAAACTGTCTCACTATCTTATATTTCGTTAAACCTGGTTCGACATATGATCTCTGGGGATCCATGTTCTCATTGATGTCGTCCAGCAGTTATCTACCGTTCTTGCAAAATGTCCATCCCATTGCCATGTGTGTTCTCCTATTGATTCCATGATATTGTGGAATCCCCCCCTTCAATACACTGTGTTGCCTAGTGATCTTTTCGTGTTGAGTATGAATCTCTCTCGTGAAAAAACCGTAGTTCTCAATTCGATGACCAGTCTTCTGGTTAGTTTTCCTGTTTCGACTCTATCGGTGACTATCAGAGGATGCATTGGTTGTAAACTTTACCGTTTAACACTAACCGAATATTCACTGTTCTTGATGGATATGCTTGCCCTACCGAAAACTTGCCAACCTACTGTGATTCTTTGCTTGATTTATTTTTCTCTTGAGGATCTCATGGGGGTTTATATGCTCTGCAGATGTAATGGTTTACTCCCTCCAGTTCCGTATCTACGATTTTGATTATAGTTTTTTTGTCTTGAACATATTTGTTATATGTGATATGAGGCAAGTAGAGTTGACCAAGAAAGTTATAAGAGCTAGACGAAAGATGAATACGATGTATAAATTGTGTTAAATTATACAATATAACAATTCATTCCGTTTGAGACAAAAAATGTAGAAATAACTCAGTTAGTCAACACAAAGCTTTAACCCTGTACTCTACGTATTTCTCAAATTATTCTAAAATATATTACAGATAAACACTTTTGAAAATGACACCTCTCCATTTCCGGTTGAAATCCGGTCTTTTTAGCTATATATCTTTGCCAGTGAAATTTTCAATGATGTATTGAACTTCTGTCCAACAAGACAAACAGAGAAGAATGGGATATTTATACGAGCTAAATAAAAAATCAATCAAATGGTTTTCAATACCAAAATATCAATCATAATAAGATCACATTTCCGTTTGTGAATCTTAAAATCTGGAATCAGAAAGAGATGAAATTGTGATGGGAATACAAATCTAAAACTGAATCAAACAAGTCGGTTCATTTCGAGCAATTGGAGATTGAAGTCAAAAATTGTTCACCAGACGAAATGCAAACATGTGAAAATCGCATAAATGGTGAGGATTTTTTTCCTTTTTATTTCATTTAATTATATTTTTCCATTTAAAAAGATTATTATCAATTCATTTTATGTCTTCGATTCATTTAGTTGAAAATCATCATCAACATTCGAGCTTCTGCCTTTGGACATAGACATTCCGAAATTTTCGTCAGACTCCTCTCTCTTGGGTGTTACAGAGCCAGCATTTCCTGAACTTATGTATATCTTCCCTAGGGGAGGGGTTATGACGGATCCAACTGTTTGTTTATATTTTGTACACTAAAAGATTTTCTGCTTATAAAATAAACTGCTCAATACTGAACTGATTTTTATGAGATTACAACCATGACGCTGACAAAACACCAAAAATTAGACGATGTTTATACACAGCTGATCTGGTTGTTTGTCTTCACATTCCATGTGTAAATAACAATTCATCATTTCAGAGATATACTAACAATACGTCAAATGGAAAAAATATTGAACTCCCCACCAGTTGCACTGTTTGGAATAAAAACTGTTATACTGGTTTTGGGATACAAAATTACTGAAAATATACTCCCATATGTATATGTTCTATCATCTTACCATGTTTGGATGATGAAAATTAAATCCGGAGAGATTTTGTAGTTGGTTCAAATTACACTGTAAGCTCGTGCTACATTGCGAAACTCTTTCGTCTAATGCTTGTTTTTTGAATATTCGTACTCTCTTGGATAATCATCGCCCAGCAAAATGTCAGGAATTAACATTCATAAATCACCGGTTACTCCAATTTGTAATTGATCTACCTACCACAGTATTGTGCCAAAAGCTATTGCTTACTTGCTGGTTCCTTTTGATTGACTAATCAGACCTGATTTGCATAATTTTGTTTAAAATCGTCCTTAAATATCAAATGCATATCCAATCATGTATTTTGCCAAACTAAAGTCTCGATCTGGAGTTGATTTTTTTTCACTGTAATAAGAAAAAGAAAAATATTCATCGAATTCAGCGGAATAAACCCTCCACATTTTGTATCTACTGTTAAACTGAGGCCTTAAATAAGATTATTATTCTTTTTTTTTTTAATTAACACCAACTGATTGATAAGCGGATCTCATATCGATCTAAAATTGTTAAGATTAAGCAAAAGTTTATTTCATTCTAATAAATGAATAAATTCATGGAATCACCGTTTCATCATCATGATTCGGAACCTCAAACAATTAATTGATGGTTTGATTTCTATCGGCAGGGTTAAACTCACAAGAGTCATATATCTACAAAAATGCATGTTAAAAATATGCAAAGACTTATTTCATTCTAATAAATAAATACAATTATACTAAAGTAATTTTCAATAAATTATCATTCCTGTAATTGGAACAGATGAACAGTTTAACCATTCTGCAGCGAAGCCTTCAATTATCCATCCAGGGGAACTTTAAAGCAGAGAGTGGTCACTCGATCACTGAAGCTTTTTGTGATGATATAGCAGTTATCACTGATGAATTGTAAAGTTAGAGAATGATGATTTGAACCTAATCAAGTGTAACAAGAGCAGCCCAAATGAACGCAATGATATATATATGTTTGTACTTTGATGGATACAGGGTCTACACCTTGTAAAGTGATGGCCTTCGTGATTATGGAAATTCCCTCAGAGTCGAATGCTTTATCGAAGTCTATAAATGCTATTGCAAGTGTTTTTTTTTTTCTTCCAGCTGATTTATCGAATTGAGATGGTCCATGGTCAAGTAGTTTATTCTAAATCCAGCATGCTTCTCTGGTTAGTTTTCTTCTACCACTTTTGTGATTCGATTTTTAAAACGTGTATATACGGTAGAGAAGGCTTATAGGTCTGTAATTGTTGAATTTTTTTTAGTTTTTGTTTTGTTTCTTTCCATATAAACGCATTATGATTACTGGGTCCCAATCTCCCGAGATTTTATTTTCAGTCGAAGCAGTTTTTTTATCAAATTACATAAAGACTTGAAGCCTTTTAGGCTCAGGAAGGGATAAAACAAGGTGATAATAGCTCACCTAAAATCTTCAAAATCTGCCTCCGGATGATTTTCAGAAACCTAAACTGGGAAAAGAAAGGAATCGAAATAGACGGCTATCGTCAGAACCACCCACGATTTGCAGATTGTTCACTGTTTTTTGCTTACAGCTTTTACGACCTCAAACTGATGGTAGATAAACGAAGTCAAGAAAGCGAAAAGTTGGTTTACACATGAACTTCAGCAAAATGAAGGTCATGTGCAACAATGACGTCTAAAATAAGGATCTAATGATCAACATTGGAGAGATAAAACCGGAGAAAGTAGTCCACTTCATCTACGAAGGACAACAAATCTGCATAAGACCCCTGAAAAGGAGAAAAAATCAGGCGACCAATCATTCTATGATGTCAAGCCTTCGACCGAGCAAGCCAAACTTTCATGAAGACACGGTCCTGTTATTCCTAAAAAAAAAAACGGTTTTTAACCGATATATCCTCCTGGTGAAAACTAATAAAGCTGAAACATGGAGACTTGTGAAAAGATCGGCCTGCAAACCGAAAAAACATGGTATACACATGAAAAAATCATGGTCAACTTCACATGGAGAAATTACAAGACCACATATCAAGGAGAAAAAATTGTCTGAGACATCGTAAAATTGATTACATAAAACTCAAACGGTAATTGGCTGGTCATTTTGCAAAGATAGCTGACAACCAATGGACATCGCTACTTACAGTATGGATCCCATTATATCACTTGTGTAGCCGAATCTAACAAAATACAGGATTGAGATGCGATCTAGACGAATTCAGAAAGTATCAGTTCCGTGATGCCCACGATTGAGAGGTATGGTACACCTTGGGTAATGTTTATGTCCAACGACAGATGATGTCCTAGGGTGACACAGCCAAACAATTTGTCCCAGCCTAAAACAATTGAGCTTTTATCTCAGTGATACGAGCTGAGAAAAGTCGTGTTTACCTACATTTGGAAGGATACAGTATGTTCCGGGAGATGATTCCTTTCATTCGAAGTCGAATCGTAAAATAATGATGATTATAATTGCAATCATTTGCAGTTAATGGGTCCAGCCCAGGGACAAAGGACGCTTTGATAAACCTCAGAGCACGGATTATGATGAATTAAATGAACTGTCGAAGACAAATGCAGCACTCATAACGTGAACTAGCCAAAATTAGAGGTTAATAAATCAACTGGTTTGAATTACATTTATTTTTGTTACAATGTCCGACGAATATATTTCGTCTTTAAAACGGTTCCTGCAGTCCCCAGATAGGTTCCATATGAGTGCAAAATTCACGTATTGGTTCTCCTTTCGAAAATAAGTAAAAATGTTGGGTCTACGATACCTTTTACTCCGATAATAATGAGCTGATTTCCATGTATTTTCCTACACAATGCTGAGAGTATAATTCACCAAGGCAAATATGGCTTGAATACCAAAGGCACATAGAGGAAATTTCAAACGTGAAATATACACAATACGACAAGGCCAGCAAGTGTTGCATTATACCATTTAAAATGAATTTTGGTGAGCTATTCGACATCTTATACGATGTTCCATATTTTGCATATCTGTCACATTCATAGTTTCAGTTTTGTAGTGCAATATTGCCGAGGGGCGGATTCGATAATTTTTTCAAATCATTATAGTTGTCATTGTAGCAAATAAAGAGTCTTCCACGCTGGAATTTCATTATTAGCTTTGTATGTGATATAGACAATCTCATACTATGTTCCTGAAAAATGAACTTGCATTGAAAAGCAGATGCGAACATATCTATTGAGTTATTGGATCTGCGACGCCCACGATGAAGAAGTGTGGTGAATCCTGGGGATGGTTTATGTCCAACGACGGACGTTAAAGAACTGATGATGATGGTGATGATGATAAGTAGTGATTAGAAATACAGTTGGTGACGAAAAGGTCAAGTCTATAACTTGTTTTGCTTTATGTTTTCATCTTGATCTGGTCAGCAGTGCTTGGTAGTTCGAGGTATTGAAGGATCCTTTGAATAATTCTTTGGATCAAAACAGTAATTGTTTGCGTATTACTGTATGCAGAAATTGACTTAAGGTTTATGTAGAGTCACAGGAAAACAAGGGAAATAATTCATGACTTAATAATGAACAGAATGCTATTATTTTCACGAAATAAAATGCCAATAGGTTGGATAAAAACGAATTGGAGTACCGCGTAAGGATTAAGGGGACTGAATCATAAGACAAAGTGATTCCAGGGTGAGGAAAGGTCACTGGGAGATCACTCAAATACGAAAGATATCAGGTGAATCGATTTCATGCATCATTTATTCACTTCTTACATTGCACTTCTGTCAGAAAGGTGATAGGAGCTGAAGCTCACCTCAATGCTGGTCCGTCTAGGGCCTAGAACGAGAGTACCACTATGTCCTACCACTCGTTCACATCACTGGTCAAGCTCTTCCGATACTGCCTCCGTCTACGCCCTTCGTTGATATTATCCCAAATAATCATTTTGCATGGGCCCCATCACAATATGACGCGACCCTAACTTGACAGCTGCTTTCGCTTCGCGGTTTGCAAAAGAGGCTGCTGGGGATCCTAGATGTCCCCGACCTTGCTTGTGTACTCATTGATCTTGTGCTATGAGTGAGTGATAGCGAATGTCTTAAGGACCAGGTCAGTTAAATATCTGCCAAAAGGTGATGTATGCCTGAACGTGAGCAGCAAGCCGTCTGTAAACTGTGAGCGGGCCTGTGGCTTCCCTTCAGAGACCGAAGGACTATTTGAGTCGTGAAGCCCCCTTCCCCAGCATCGCTCGAGGAACATGCTAGAAGTAGACAGATTTTGAATGTTCCTTTATTAATGGATTCTGCGTAAAAAGTAGTGAATGACGTCATCTACTCTCCTTCCACGAAACGGATATTAAGTATTGATTGAAGAGATACACAGTTTTTTTTAATCACTAAATTCGCTGTGTACTCTCAGAACTTGTCTGGTAATACACTCAATTGAAACTTTCACATGACTATTAGGCAGCATGCCGAATTGGAATGATCAGTTGGACGTTTTCTTCTAAATGGCCAAGCAAACTGTTTTTGTTTGTTTTTTTTTTTCTGTGTTTTTCTCTTTGATAATCATTTACCTGGAAACTGACAATTCTGGGTTATACAGAATTCGTTCTGTTCGTATGAAATCAAGTATAGCTGTTTCTGATAAAATCTCCATATCGTTTCTGCTCTCCCACTTAATGTAGATAGACCAGGGCAAAGATCAACACTTTGGGTCAACATTTTTGGATTTTGAAATAATTAGTAATTATAGACCTTATTCATATTCAAAGGTCATATAAAGACAATAAACAGCGTATTGATAAAGAAACATTTACGTGCACATTTAATATCATTGAAAAATGATATTTGGGCTTAAAAATACCTCAATAGTACGCACGTCTCACTTAACCGACAAAATGAGGTACTTGAAATACCATTAGTAGGCAAAGGGTTAAGGAGGAACTTGCATTAAATTTGCTCAAATTTTGACGTTCCATTTTTGTTTGTCTTTTGCATTCGAATAAATCATTGAAGAAAAATATCTTATTCGTGGCATCGTTTATATATATATATCTATAAAGTATAAAATATGGTGATACATCTGCAGCACTTCTTAAACGATCGTTCATATCATATAAATATTATATATATTGTAAATGCTTTATGCAAAAAATGAATAACACATGTTTTGTCGAATGTTGAATAAACAAATGTGATATATACGATGTTTTTTGTTTGGTTATAAGAACATCAAATACGAATTTTTTTAACTCTCTCTCTCTCTCTCTCTCTCTCTCTCTCCCTCTCTCTCTTTCTCTTTCTTTCCTTCTCTCTCTCTCTGTCTCTCCGTCTCTGTCTCTGTCTGTCTGTCTGTCCGTCTCTCTCTCCATCTGTCTGTCTCTCTGTCTGTCTGTCTCTCTCTCTTCCTCTCTCTGTAAAGAAATCATCAGCATATATACCAGACTGATATATTAATATTCCAAACCTTTATCTCTCAGACTAGTTTCAATATGTCCACTGAAAATTACCGGAAAACGACACAAAAATCTTTATTAAAAAAAAAACTAAACGAAAAGAAAGTATGGACCAAGAGTAATGAGAATCGTTTTTTTTTCAAGGTAATCAAACATAAAGAAAAACAGCTGTAAAAATTACGGATTGCAGAGACAATCTGGTCCATACCCTAACACCAACTTTGCCAAGAATGTTATCGATCTGAGTTTTTTTGTCTTGAAGATATTTGCTAACAGAATTAATAATAAATGATTTTGTCATTTCTGCGTGCTACTCGGCCTGTCAGCAATGAAATGTCCGTCGGGATGGAACAATGTACTATTAGATTTTAATGTCGGGCGTATTTTTAACAAACAGTTCCAGAATCCGTCTGACGCGAGCGTGCACACACACACACATACATACATGCATACATACATACACACATTCATATATACATACATACATACACATATATGCACATTCATATCGAGAGAGAGAGAGAGAAAATACAGGCATGCAGATATGCACGCTTTGATAGATACATCCGATTAGATATTTCTTTTTCCGTACCAGCAGACTCTTCCACATGTACGGTAATAATTCCGCTTGGATACATTCAAAAGTTCATCATTTTCAGTGCTGCATAGAAATTTGACCTCAAATAAATTAGAATCAGCGCTATCTAAGTATACTTTTAGGAAATGTCATGTGTCTCTGCGTGTGTGTCTCTGCGTGTGTGTCTCTGCGTGTGTGTCTATGCACCGAGATAACTCAACAACAAACCAAAGTGTGATATTCACCTGATATTTTAGTAAGCATATTGGTAATTGCAGAGTCTTGCTTGAAGTTGTGTTGATCAACGATATAAGGGGTTGCTTGATTTACAATAAAGATCAATTTAGAAATGGATATGTTTTTTTGCACGACTATTCTACGTCATAGGCGTCCATGACTCTGCAAATCGAAATATACATGAAGAGAGGGAGAGGGGGGTGTCTCATCACATTATTCTACGAATATTATGAAGCGGCAAAGTGCAAATCTAAAAAATTAGACACTCAATAGAGACAGTCACGTGACTAAAGTCTTTTTCACGTATTCTGTGTTGGAGGTGATCAATTAAAATATTAGAAAAGGGGTTAAGAATGAAATTACAGATCACACCATTTCCATGCAGTGATTCAAGTCTTGATTATCGAAAGATGATGAGAAAAGGGATCAATTTAGTATACACATGTATTGTAAATTGACTATTCTACTAGAAAAAAAAGCTTCTTTTGGGGATATCTCAAAGAAGTCAAATGAATTTCTCATCAAGACGTACTAGTTGAATGATGCATACTTAGCAAGGTAGATGGGCAGACGGACAAAGTTAAAAACTGAGAGAGACCTATGTCCACGATATAGATAAATAAACAGAGAGAGAGAGAGAGAGACTGAGAGAGACGGAGAGAGCAAGAGGGGGAACGAAATAAGACGGGCTTACCAATTGTTTCTACAGTCAGAGGCGGATATAAATCTACCTTGGAATGAGCCTAGATCCACACTTCTGTCAATTGACGCTGCGGTGGTCATTCATAAACACGCAACTACGAAAAAAAATATCGATTTTCCATCGTATACGTAGTGATTTTGCTACAGCATTGTTTTGTCTTCCGTTGGTGAGAGGAGAAGGTAATTAAAGTAACTGATTTGCACAAAATAGTTGGATTATTTTCAGTGTGTAAAAGGTTAATGAGGACAAAGACTAGGAAGTATGGAATCAGTGCTTTAGAACTAAGTTTGATAGGAATGTTACAGATGTTCTCTTAGAGTCATTTGATTACACCATTAATAATAGATGGCTTCATCATTTTTGCTTGTAACTTCCTCTGTCTGAGTTGAATTATCTCCTGCCGGGAAAATATCAGGCGTAGATCTAGAGAGGGGTCCGGGAGGACTCCCTTTCCCCACTGCACACACCAACTCGAGGAAGAACAATTTATCATTTTCAGATCCGAATAAAGAAATTCCATGAAGAAATATTTAACAAATGAACCTAATCAATCATGAATTAATCTTGAATGCATATCCATTTTCGAAGTAAAAAAAAAAACTGTTAACAAAATTAGATTCACTCCCTGCCCAAAATCTGGATCTTCCCCTGAATAAAGCATTAAATTTTAATTTTACGAAACACTTTCGTAAATCTTTGTGGGATTGTAGACTTCGACAGCAATTTCATCAGGAGGTTATTAAAATTTGAAAAGAAAATCCTTGGAATACTTAAAACAGGTCTGGTTATTTACCTAATAAAATTGTCACGAGACCATCGTCTTTCTGCAATATTCTGCGTGGGGGTGATCAATTAGCAAATTGGTAGAGAAGTATGATCAATATATGATTTACTTCTCTTGCTCTCAGTTGAGTAGTAATCATTGAATAGTTTGAATTCTCGAAAGAGACAGGTGGGCACAAACTACAGGACTTTACCAAAAGCGTACATTGCAAAGTGAACCCCAACTGAAAACAATTTAATTAAGGGGGTTGAGCTTTTGGCGAATTGCAGGATAAATGCTGAAATCTTCACCCTGTCTAGCTCAATCGGTTCTGCTTGTAGATATTACACATGAATATCTAGGCTGACAGCTAGACTCTCTTAAAAACCGACGGATCCATGTCAGCAATGGATGGTTCCAAACAAAAGAAAATCTGAAAATGATACAAATGATAAAGATACGTTCATTCAAAGTAACAGAGAATGTTTTTTACTACGTGTAAACATCTGGAGAATACATAACTTGCACGTGCACATACACATACACACACACTCAGGACGGACTCTTATACGGATAGAGAGAAGACCCCTTACACTGGTTACAGCTTCAATGGTCCTTGTGTAGGATCCATATATCATATATCTACCTGCTCTACCTATTCAATAACAAAAAGAAATATACATGAATGCGACAAGCGCTGGACGTGTTAGCATCTACTGGACACTTTTTTCTTGCATTTTGATTCATGATTCTCCCTTAGCTGTTTTCACAAAATTAATGCAAAATGTCCTAAGCAGATTTCGAAATCATTCCATTGTCTTCTCTTCCAGCCATAAACCTTTTGATCACTCCACACCTCTTTTTACAGATAAAGGACTATAAAATCCGTACCTTTGCACCAGCTTTGCAAGGAATGTTATCCATTCAAGTTTTGTTTCGTATTAGACCTTATATTCCACGAGAAGGTTATTTGCATTAAAACGAAAATGACTGTTTTTTTTTCACAAAAATAATAAGAATTATTGAAATCTGACACTAACGCAGAAATTACAGAGAGATTTTTTTAAATTTGCAGAGAAAGAGGTTGTCTATCTCTAAACTGTTCTAGAATGCTGCGCTGGTTAGTCATTGGAAAGAAAATTTAATAAAAAACGTCACATAACCAACATCATTGAGGAGACGCCTTCTTGAGGTTGTTCACCTGAAAGATTGGGAAAAAAGGCTAATCAATGAATGTGTTAGTGCTCTTGCCTTTTATTGCATCGAGAAAAAAAGCTGACGCCACAGGACAGAGTGTGGGAGTAATTTAGGATGGACTTGCATTTAGGATTTATCTTACACCTTGAGAACTGTGTTTTTGTACGCACCATCATCATCATCACCATCATCAGTCTTTTAACGTCTGTCGTTGTCCCCAGGATCTGCCACATTTTTCTATCATAGGCGCTGAAGAGCCAGTATTTTCTAAATTTGTCCAGTTCATCTCTCCATCTTGTATTTTGTCAGCCTCAGTGTAGCATATGGTCTCCGGGTATCCATGTTGTGAGTCATGATGTCCATTGGTTGTCTGCAATTCTTGCAATATGACCCGTCTATTGCCTATTGGGTTTTTTTTTAAATTCTCTGCCTCGGACCCCCGTTTTTTTTCTTATATATTGTTCTGCCTTGTGATCTCTCCATGTGAGGTTGACCATTATTCTCTCATGTGCACGCTGCATGCTTCTCCGTTTGCGGTTTTGTCTTTTGGTTAGGTTCTATGTTTCAGCTCCATAAGTGACTATCAGGAGGATGCTTTGGTTGTGATTTTTGGGGGTTTTTTTAAGGATTATTGGAATCGTTTTGTTTTTGAAGGTTGAGCGTGTTTTGCCAAAGACTTTCCATCTTAGGGTGATTCCCCGTTGGATTTCTTTTTATTGTTTTTGTAAGGAGTAATGTTGCCATCTTGACGCCTGGAGCTCCAATGGTGCAGCCCATACGCGTGGTAGATAGATAGATAGATAGATAGATGGATAGATAGATAGATATTCAGTGAAAGACACTTAAAAATTGAAGGATCCGATGCTGGCAGCTTAGTCCATGGGCTAGGAGCCCAAAGTCGGTTTATTGGTACCCTTGGTGATACTAAATTGAACAAAGCATTTTGCTTTTGCACACGTTCGCAGAATATGGGAGTGGATGGTGGCCCCTAGGGTCGACCAGCTAAAACAAGTAATCAAAGTATATTAGTCGATGGGCCAGGTGCCCAAATTTGATGTATCGGTACACTTAGGATGACAAAAGTTTACAAAGCATTTTAGTTTTGTACTCGTCTACAAAGTATGAAAATGGTTGATAGACTTTTACGTTGCTCAGCCAGAGCCAGTCGAATAATCTTTTGGTCAGAGCAGAAATTTTATGTATTGATATTTTAGGTGGTACTAAAAGTAACAATGCATTTTGGTTTTGTTCTTGTCTGCAGAGTATCAGAATTGTGATGCCAGATCTCAAAGTATATCACATTTGATGCAAAAGTAAACACACACTATCTAAGTAGATGTTTGAACCTGGGCGACCGAATCTATTCTATAAATCGTATTCTGGTCATCCACATTGCACTTGTTTTGTGCGTGGGCACTGTAAAATATGGAATCAGAGCTGTGACACAAAATTGACTAAGGATTTATCGATCTGAGTTTTTCTTGCAATCGTATTTCATGACAGAATTATTACAAGATGTTTTGTCAATTATTATGTGACTGTTTGGTATCTCCATTCGGGCAGAAACATGCACGGTTGAGTTTTGATGTAAAAAGTGTTCTCAACAAGCAACTCGAGAATACATGACGCACACTTAAACTGAGAGGAAAAATACATAGTCCTAGATGTTAAAATTACATATATATATATGAACACACACAAACACACACACACACACACACACATATATATATATATATATATATATATATATATATATATATATATATATATATATATATATATATATATATATATATATATATATATATATATATATAGTGAATATTTGAACGGCATCCTGTCCTTGTAAGATGTACTTTTGAAATGTAGTGTAAATTTTTCATCTTTCCACTTCCTGGTAAACTTTTTAAGTCTTCTGTGTTGTTTCCTTGATAGTCGATTTGAAGGGGTTTTATCTTCATAAGATTCATATTGCACTACATATTTCCAAATATTTTTGACTGTGTCCAGTGGTTTACAAGATTGGTTTCAATGTTGCTCTGTTCGTCTCAATCATTGTTTTCTTACAATATTGATGATTCTCATGATTTTTTCACGTAATTTCAGTTTATATTGAGTTATTGCTCCATCTGATTCGTTAAGAAAGAGAATTAAAACAAGCAAACCAAATGAAAGTTTCTGAAATAAACGGTGATAAAGAAAGAAACACACCAGCTATCATACGAACAACTAGCAAAAGAAAGAATCATGTTAAAAGTTTTCAAGTTATTAACAAAAATCTCAATGCAGGACGGGACAAATAACTAACGCACTGGGAGAAAACCAGAGAGATCTAACAGCAGACAGGGACCATATCGTCAAACATTCCTAAAAATTTTACGAAAAACTCTACTCCTTGAGGCAAAGAACAAACAACAACGAATATGACCTGCAAGCTGCAAGCAATTTAATCGAGAATTTCCCAGACATTACTCCATGGGAGGTGAAACAAGCCATGGAACAAAGACAAATATGGCCTCTGGTAAGATTTATTTGACTTACTCAGAGAAGCTTGTAAGGTCATCACTAGAAAACAAACCAGTCCATTCAACTCATGCTTTGGAAAAATTATAGTTCCAGAAGACTGGAACGTTGCAATTATATCTCTCTATCAATCTATCAATCAAATATATGCATGTGTGCCTGTGTGTGAATGCGTTATATTGCTTGGAATGACCTCCCTTTGTTACACAGAGAATGAGTCACTTGGCGTAGACAACTTAAATAGATTAAAACATTGATTGAAAATTGGACTGCTGCAGGAATCGACAATGTGGCCGTTTTATGAGTTTTTGCTCTTCTGTCGGGCAGTTGATCCCAATGATCAAAAGCAATGCTATTCAATACAAGATATTCTTAAAGTGCTTCAAGTCCTGCTCTGGATGTCGTATAAGAGGATGATCATCGCATTGATATAAATGGATTTTGACAAAATGAGTTGATACTTAGATATATTTCTACTGACTGAAATAGATAGATACTTACGTATATATATAGATAGATGTACGGATGGAAATAAACAGACATATAGATACGGAGATTTTAACAGACGTAGATAGATAGATTCTGACAGACTAAAAAACGACAAGTAGATTTTGATGGATGGAAATAGATAGATGGATAAATAGATAGATAGATAGTTGGATAAATATAAAAAGAATGACAATGAGGCGATTCGATCGATATATATGAATATATATATATATATATATATATATATATATATATATATATATATATATATACAAATATATATAGATTAATAGATATAGTGATCCATCGGTGGACATGAGTGTGATAGATGGATAGATTTCGACGGACTGATATATATATATATATATATATATATATATATATATATATATATATATATATATATATATATATATATATATATATATATATGTATATATATATATACATATATATAGATATTATTACAGACTGAGATAGATATATACATAGATGAGCAAAAATTTTAAAGAATACATGTAAAATTTCGAATATATCTTTGGAGAGTTTCAGCTTGCTATCAGTTTGTAGAGATCATTGAATTACATTCCCGTGTCCGTTTGTCCATTCACTTTTTCTTGAATTTTGCAATTTTTACCATTATGTATTATACAAATATTTTCATGAAATAACTTAATTTACGTTTTCAATGTTGTTCTGAAAACTATTGAATAAAAAAGCAATTCAACACACAATGATTGGAAAATGAATAGACTGGTCAGGTTGATCACTCAATAGAAACTGTCATGCAGCAATTGTCTTTTGGTCCTATGCCGAGTTAGATGTGGTCAATTAGAAGACTGGAAGCGATCGCTAAAAATGGGCTTGGTTTTTTAAAATACAGGCAGCCACAATCTAAGGGGGGAAATTTAGTATCCACGTACATTCGTACCTTAACACCTGATAAAAACTATGATAGAGGAATGGTAAAAATGAAAAAATTTTCAGACATAATAGGAATTTCTATTGATATTCGGACCATCTTCATCTTGCTTTTTTTTCATACAACGTTTCGGCCGTTGCACTTTACGGCCTTCATCAGGTATCATCTGGTAGGTGTGGGGAAGTAACGAACCGAACCCTTTATTTATCCGACGGAGGCGTATTGACCGTACTCCCCTCCTGGCATTAGTAGTATTGTTATATTGTCTTACACTAGGATTGAACCTAGAACCATCAGATTACTTAACAGTAATATGTCTGATGCTGTAGCTACTGCGCTATGTGTCCATCTCAAACATTCAGAGATATAATAAAAGGGATGTTTTGACATAACAATGCTTGAATATCCAGCCCTCTAGCTCCAACAGTGCAGCCTGTGCGCATGATACACACTTCACCTGAAAGTCAGCCAGGTACAACTGAGAGATACCTGTGTCGAAAGTTTTGGTGGCTGTTTGGGTCGACAACATCAAGTACATATTTGATTTGATTTTTCCTAATTAAATATCCAAATGGATTGCTGTTCTTCAAACTGGTGATTCGTTCTTACATACGTGATATAACATATTTCATATCTTTGTTTTGTTTGAGAAATTACAATCATTCCAGATGGGATTTTTTTATTGGAAAACTGTCCCAATACTCAGTTGCTCAGTTGTCTTTGTTTTTTATGTTTCTCCAACTCAAAAAGTTCTCCAGGCATCCAACGTTGATAAACAAGTCATGTCGAGCAACATATAAAAGCATTTAAGATATCTAGCGAACTAGTTGTTTGGCATTGATGTAACTGGACAATCATTAAGAGAGACCGTTACTGTGTATGCATAGACAGGTATGATCCCATCAAGTTACTCAGTCGACAGAGACACACGATTCAGTGTGCTTGTGTACTTTACAACGGTTTCATTCATAATAACAGGTCCTGTGAAGGATCATTGGTCATAATTTTGCACCTCAAAGGTCTTCAAAATTTGGCTTCCTTTTGGCTTTTCTAAACAAAGATCCTAAACTTAGAACGGAATAAAAGACGAAGCAGTTGATACTTATCCAGACTGGAGACATTGCAGACTTTTTCAAAATGTGGGAATGGTTTGTGCATGATGTCCTAAGGAAGTTGTTAGAAGGAGAGTATGGAAGAATCGTTTTATGTAGGCTATTGTGCGATAACATTAATCGTCTGCATACCTTCAGGACACACTCCATAACGATCAATACAGATTTCATCTGAATAAGCAATATTTGAAATCACCTGTAAAAATAGATATGGATTTTCAAAAATATTCAAGAAAATGAGAGAAAATAACCTGTTCTCGGTTGCAGAATCAATATTAATAACCGTCACTCAAAACAGTCAACATCGAAATTGGTTTCTTAAGTTTTGAAGTTCATCTGGCTGTCTATGCACGCTATGCACGTACGGGGTTCTCAAGTGGATCTAAAAGATGAGAATCTCAAGAGCTACTCTTTACTATGTCAATAAGAATGTTTGCTTTTTCCTTATCTCTCAGATTTCGACCTCTGATAGGTGTTGGTGAGATGTTCAATTTGTAACGTAAGTTTATGATAAATTGTTCCCTCAGTTTTTTCCTGCTGCATTCACCCTTGTTTTTTGTTTGTTTGATTGTTTGGATTTTTTTTTCAATTCACACCTTTCTAGTGATCACTACTCAACAAAAGTTAAGAGAAGTAATTGATTGATGACACTTTCAACTTTTTTAATTAATCACCCAAATCACTACATGCTGCCAAAAGACGTCGATGGGGTGTCATGTTGTTGAGTTTTGTCAAAGGTCTGGGTGTGATTAACGAGTCACTCCAGCTGAGAAGTGTCTGCTAGAGAATTGTAAAATCAGTTGCTTAAAACGATATACAAAGGAACTGAAGAAGAACACGATATGTTTCAAAAAAGTCAATGTCCATATATTTATACGGTTTCAAAATTGACGGTATTTGGACCAAAGATTTCTGATTTTAGATCATACTTTTCGATGTACTATCTTTTTTCAATATTTTTTTTTTTTAAATTTTGGATGAAATAAAAAAAAACAACCACCAAAACAATTAACAAAGCCCTCAACGTGAGTTTTTTGGGGTTTCTTTTCAGTTTTCAAGTTAGTGTGGCTGGCTTGCCATATCACATGTACAGGCTTCATTAATGATGTCAACTGGCTGAACATTTACACATATACTGCTTATTAAGTCTTGAAAATGAAAAGTTTCTTGGTTTTTTTCAACGTCCCAATGCGGTAACACACGAAGGGGAATTTGTTAATGAGAATGGTGTGGTCCACAAATGCCAAACCATTCTTATCCTTGAATAACAATACGTACTTTGAGTCGAGAAAATGTAAGAATTATTACGGTGTAGGTTTCAAGATGGATCCAGGCTTATTCTAAGGTAGATTTATCTCTGTCACTGTCTCTGTCTCTCTTTGTCTTGCCGTCTCTGTCTCCTTCATTACTTATGCCTAATCAAGCATCACGTTGAATAGTGCTACGTTAATTTGTACTAAGACTTTCAGCGGTGTGGATTTGGACGGTACTGGGGACTTTTGGAACAAATCAATCAAACCATTCAAATATACCTATCTATATTGTTAGCTCGCTTCTCTATTTCCCCATGAGCGTTAATTAACTTCACATCGGCCAGATGTCGCAGCACGAAGACAGTCCCAATCCATTAGCCTAAAGAAGTAAGGCTACTGAAGGTGAGACCAATCCTGTATGTTACGGGGTCAAACTCAACGCTTACTTCTACTCCGACAGTACATGGTAACTGCAACTTTTGTTCTGTGTATAGTCAAAAGATCAACTACTAATAAACTTAGTTTCTTACTCTCTCTCTCTCTCTCTCTCTCACTTTCTCTCTCTTTCTCTCACACTATCAGTACTCTCCTCCTCTATCCTCTCCATCTCTTGCTTCCTCTCTTTTAAATTGTCTTTTAAATGATTCGTAAACCCAATACGAAAGTCACTCCTTTAAATAAGTTTATTAAAACTATAAATCAGGTGAGGATTCTTCTTATCCTCCTCTTCGTTCTCAAAGTATGAAAATAAAGTCCACCTCCCTATTTGGCCTACTTGGTCCAGAGTTTTACAATATATGGACTGAATTTTCCGGTTTAGTTCGTGGTTACTATTCATATATATATATATATATATATATATATATATATATATATATATATATATATATATATATATATATATATATGTATGTTTTTGTAATCCTTGGTCGGACTCATAGGAGTATCATACCAAAATGAGACATTAGTTTCTCATTTGAAATAAATATTCAAGAGTCTGGTAAAACTTACGCTAGAATGTTAATCGGACAAACATCCGCCAGGTAAGTAAAAAATATATAAGTATGAAGAGGCGGTACGTGAGGTTTACTTATTCTTTCCAGCGAACGAACGTGCTGAATATGTGGAAAAAACAAAAAAAAACAGAGATTTTTCTCCTGTTAAGCAACTTGCACTAATATATGGCGTTCAAACATCAGTCAGGCGATATAATTTGAACGCACGAAGGTTGGAAGTACTTTTGGTAAGAAGCTGATCCAATATATAGAAGGATGATCGGATAGAATTAAAGTTATTTTTCAATATAATAATCGATATAGCTTCCTATTCGGTCATTCTATCAATGTTCTTATCATCATTTGAAATCTAAAAAAGAAAACTACTTTATTTTATTTCTTTGCTAATAAATGTAATTTTTTTTATTGATTAAGTCAAAGAACAATACAGAACCTCAATTATTCACTGGGAACAATACTTTCATACCAAAACCAAAGATAATTTGAAATATATTCATTTTCAATTGGACAACAGGCAAATTTGCACTGTCTTAATCACATAAAGCTTTTTTTAAAAACTATCACAATACAGTTTTTCAATTCCAGGTTCATAAAGATAAGTTCTTGAGGGTATAATAGCCATTTAATATATTTCTCACACAAAAGCAATCAAATAAAACTTATGACCAAGGAAGAAAAATCACTTTGCTATACACAATTGTTAGAAATCTATTAATGTTTTTGTCTTTTCTTGCTTAGATAAAGATAAAATGTAACAAGATTTTTTCTCATCTATTGCAGGTAAACACTTTTCCTATGAAACATTCCCCCAAAAAGCATGTATGATATCATTCATGTGAGGCAAGTTGTTTTTTCCTCAATTTCTCGAATTGTTTACATCGAAAATATGTACTATATTTTATAAAGAAATAAACCTAAATAAAATATCAATAAAGTCAACGAGAAAAAAAAGGACTCAAGCCGGATATCCGCATTTTCAAAGCTAAAAGATTTGAAATATCAAAGAAAGAATTTAAAATAAAGCCGCTGGAACTTGGTCCCAATATCAATAATAGACATCATATATTAGAAAAAAGATATTTAAAACAGGTTTATTGACAATGGCACAACATAATGCATGATCGGGATGAAATATATGAACATAATTCGTTTCATCTCCAAAACTGTTAAATCATTAAATTCAACATTGAAGTAAATATGATTTTACTCATGAAAACGTTTTACGTAAATAAGAAAAAATATTTTACAAATTATAGAAGACCTATCCTCAAAACAATAAGTGCAAAATATCCGATACAATGTTAAAAGTCTATTCTAAGATATTCTTATAGCTTTGATATTGACAGGATCTTGACTTGATATTCTTGATATTTGTATCCAATGTTTCATTCTTCAAACTCATTTCCTTTTATTTTCCTTATTTAAATTTTCTTCCAATTTAAATACTCTATTGAGGTCTTAAAATCATCTTTATGAAAAGTATCGTTCGCTTTTTGCAACCACTGTCTTTATTCCAGCGAGATGCAGTGTAGAAATCGTGTATAGTTTCAGTATTTGCGTAAATCTCAAAGCAAACATCCAACATGTTTGAAATAGATCAGATTCGAACAGCTGTCCCCTACAATGTCACACTTTTGCATGACTCATCTCCAATTAAAGCATTCTTAACCACTATTTTTCTCCGACAGTCACACATGGCTTTTAATCAAACGTTGCACATGCAATCGATGTCATTTACTACGACACTCTTAAAGATTCAGTTGCGGTATTATTCAACAAATACGTGGATTTTTTTTTACAGAGTGTATTGAACGTGAGAAACCAAAAAGTGCAGGCAAAGATTATTTACTATTACACTTTCATGGTTTAAAACCACATATATGGAAGACAATCTGCAAATAGAAAGAAATAAGCGCAGATAGCCGTAGGAGAAAAAAAACAAACATAAAGTTCGAATATATGTAATTCAATAGTGTTGTTGGGAATATTGTCGTTATAACGAGAGTTAACAGTATTTCAGGATTTGTTCTGGCAACTTTTCATCCAAGTTTAAATTTATACAGTATACAGACTGTCATATCTGTCATTTAGGACGTCGTACTGATTTTCAATCGTTACTATTCTGGGTGTATTCTTGTGAAGTTAATCTTATTGTAAAATGTTGGGTTTCATGTTGCTAAAACCTCTTACAGGATGATGCTTTTGGGATTTTTTTTTTAAATGATGGATATTGAATACAGGAATTTAGGAATATAAATCAAAGTCTGATACTATTATTTGAATTCATGATTACATTCAGAGATAAAATCTTATATTTCGACAGTTGAAATCCAAGCATCATACATTCGATTCCAAGAATCAGTGTGTAAAATGAATATAACTCTTGTTTGACTTACAATGAATAAGGGATTATTTCTTCTTTGGAATAAAAACGTACAGTTATTGCTTTGAATCAATCTGATTGATAATTTGTTGCTATTTGTTTCTCGTTATTTCCATCGCATGGGTGAGTGTGTGAAATGTTGAAAGTTTTGTTTTGAAATTATGTTCCATCTTAGAAAACAACATATCTGGATCCCTACCATCCAACTATTGCTTGTTGTATATTAAAACATTTTTTGAATTTTGATTAAGAAAAAAAAAAGCATTCCAATTTTATATTTACTTTCTATTGATCTCTACTTGGATCAGTCGATGGGACTCAAAAGACGCGTTGAATTCGATATACAAGTCTTTGGATTTCGAAGAATATTCGCGTCTCAGCTTACCAGAAAATGCAAAATGGCGTACATTTGTTTTCTTTCCGAACGTTTAAGAGGCAGTCGGTAGCATTGTCTTCTCTTATACCTAAGTTGCTTGAACTTTTGTCCCCATAACATTCGAAGGATCAGCCTGAAATACCATAATCATTAGTTTCTGGGTCTTTTCCCATCTAAATCAATCATAATTCCTTGCTGACTCGTAATCTCTCTTTGAGATGTTAAAGACAATTGTCTCTCGTCATTGCATAGCTTTCGGTTTGAGGGCCAAACTATTCGTTAGGTTCCACGATTCAGTCCTGTCTATTACTATCAGGGGGATGCATTTGATGTATACTTTTCTTCTCAGGACCAAGGGGTGTCTTCGTTGCTGGAGGTTGAGCAAGCAATTTGCTCTGTTCCGGTAGTTGTACCCTCTGGCTATCTTTAGGGGTTTGTTTTACTCGTTAACCCTCTTGGAATTCGGAAACAGGCTATTCATTTAATTACAAGTGAGGGTTGAGGTGCTTATGTCCTGCAGCTCAATCGTAGAGAATTTTTCATATCAGTTGATTTTTCCAGAGTGGATTAACCATTCAATATCCCTTGTGTGACTTATCTGTAGAACTAGGATACATGAATTTTAGACAGTACATGAAGTAGGGATATTTGTAACCGTCAACCAGAACTGCCAGCAATAATATAGTCGGCATCAACCAAAGTATTTCCAGTTTTTAACAGGGTCTGGTTGGAAATTTCCATCTATGAAGGTGTTGTGCGTACAAGCCGTAACAGTGAATGTACAAGGCTGGAATTTAAAGAAACTGCTCTTTGTTATACCAGGGAAGATGAGTTGTTTTTATGACATCAACCCAAAAAAGAGTTTATGATATGGGGGTCAATTTACAAGGTAATTGTATGCTAAATTAGTCCCCCAGTTTGTATCCAACAACCTTTACACATTTTTTCGAATTCACACATTTTTAATGTTCACTACACAGCAACATTCGAGAAAAGTATAAAAAATTTTCCTGAATCTTTCAATTGATCACCCTTGACGATGACAAAATGTTGGTCACGTGACCCTTTCAAGTTCCCAAAATGACACAGGAATGTTCGGCCTAGTTTTTAGTAAGAAAACCAGTGGTGTATGGTGCTTTGTATCTTCTGAGTGTCGTGTGCTACATGATTCACAAAAACACAGACCACATCTTTTCATCTAAAAGAAAGCTTTCCCGGTGCAATGCAAAGAAGTTCGATCCGATTGTAAATTTGAAAATTTCAGACCTGCACTCATTTGACGTTACAAACAATGAACGAATGGAAAAAGAGAACTAGTAAAAGAAAAGAAAAATATCGATCGGACACTTTTATCTGTTCATAATAGTGTCATATTCGAATTCTTTTATCCATTGATTCTCTAGTTCTTCCATCTGCAATCGACTCCCCTACATGGTGCCAGGACTGTCCAATCCTTTTCTGGACTTTAAAATATATTTTGCATTTTTGGGGCATCCGTAACACACAGTAAACCCACGATACAATGCAGCATACGCCACTTGCATAATTCCACGTTGTGATCCCTGTCCTCCATGGCATTCGATAATCCAACCAAACGTTTTATGTAACTCAGTTCTGGAGCCATAAACATCAGATTGGTACTCAAACTTGAATTTCTAAATATAAAGGAAGAAAAAGAGAAGGAAACAGATAGATAGATCGATAGAAAGATCGATGGATAGATGGATAAATGATTCCAACGTCAAAAGCCGCAACAAACATACTCTTTTGGTAGACACCACGGTGCAATAAGGATAGAGAGTTGTTTTCCATCCAAAACCGAAGAACATCAAGGGAAAAGTTACTATTAATCAATATCTAAGAAGAAAAAGATTCAGAACTTATGTAAAGATTATCTATTCAACTTACCTCCCAAAATAACCAAAAGTCTTAAACTTATGTCAATCGGTCTGTCTGGTCAATTTACCAAGATTTGCTTAGTCTGACCGATTTATCAAGCGTCAGCCTTTCTCAGTCTGGCACAAGGTTATGTTTTCTGTACACTTTTTCTTGTCTGAGAGCATAATCATGCTTGACTATATACAGTGACCGCTAATATATTGTAATGCAAATTTTGATTCGATTATTCGTGTTGGTAGGCGTGTCTGATGGCTGACATAGTTGTAAATTGAAGAAAAAGAATATTCTTGAGTGGAAGGGATGCTTTGATAGTGCAGTGAGATCCCAAGGGGTATACTTTGAAAACGACTTTCTGAAGGTACAGTTGACTCAGATTAGCTGATTTTTTCGTCGATAATAAAAGGTTTTATACTTTACTTTAAAGTCTTTTATGAAAAAGAAATTGTGAAATATAAGAAGGACGATATAGACAAAGAAAAAACAAAAGAGAAAAGATGAAAAGGAATAGAGTGGAATAACATTAAACACCCCGACGGAACACAAGTAACAGACAGACAGGAGACTGAAATCAAATAAAAGAATAGAAAAAAACGTCAAAACAGATGACCAGCTTGTTTACAACATACTCAAGATTATAAACTTATTTTCTTTGTGTCGTCTGCAATTCCCTTCTCATCAAAACGTCACGACTGTGAGACTGCTTTTGCGAAACTTTGCAGATAAATATTTATACAGTTACTGTTAGAATTTATCCAGATTCCACGAATTTTGCATCACCTTCAATGACGAACCTGCCGACAGTTTATTTTTGTTCATTAAAGTATCATCAGTTGTATTTCAAAGCTTGTATAAACTCCATTACTCCTCTTCATTCCAAGGGATTCTTGTCCCTCGAATAAATATTTCCAAAAGAAATTTGTTTACGTCTCTGTTGAAGGTGACACCCATAATTTTCCTTCCCTAACATCTTTCACATTCAATGTTCTCTTGGTCCATGACCCACAGTTTTTTTTTCAATTTCTAAGTTAACTTCGTGGACGTATTGTGTGGACCGACAAACGGACAGAACAGTGCAATTGAATACATATATCTCTTCGAACTCCATTGACAGAATAAAGTCAGAACAAATTAAAGTCAGACCATAAAAGCGCTAGTTCTTTTCCTGCGTAATGATCTAACCACAGTAAAGTTGCAAATTTAATTTTTAACTTTACGTCTAAAATTGAGCCCAACATGCCTTAAAAACCTCAAAAACATATACATTTTACGGATATATAAAATATAGAAAATATGTGCACATTATCATTAGATCGAGGACGATTTCAACATTCATTCTATCCAAGTATTACTTAATTATTCAAACGATGTTAAAATCTACAAACAAGACCTCATTGACCAGGGGATCTGCACGGTCCGCAGTTTCTTCCAACGAAGTTATATCAAAGATAGTCAAATTGATCTGGAATTTAGAATCGGGACTTTTGGAAAAAGTTCGTAACTTTTTTATCCATCGATATATCAGAAGCTTCCATGTACTGGCTATGGATTCCCAGGCCATTTTGAGGGTAGACTCTCTAATCTGTCTGAGCCGATGCTGAAATTAGCTGAAATATTGTGATCTATAGAGATAATTGAAAACCAATCCTTTTAAAATGTTTTATGGGTACTAGAAATTAAGTTTATGCCACTCAGTCGACTTCTGCATCTTTGATAAAATGGGGCAGTTTCTACACAATAGAGATATCAGTTGGTTAATTGTGAAAAAAACTATTTACATAAGTGACAAGACCACAAAATAATGGTGTTTATGAAGTTTCAGGCGCCCTGCATAAATATTACGTTTTTTATAACTATGGAGATACTTGCTTTTTGAAGATAATCTAAGGTGCAATTTTTACCATCTACACGCAACCATAAACATTTAAATTGGCAACACTGAGCAAGGGACTTAACTAACATTTCGGTATATCAATCGTTGATGGCAATCGATGGTAGGGATGCTAGCTCATCTAAAAAGCAATTTAGTCTTATTAATTGAACTTCCTCAGACAATAGCATTAATCAAAGTTGACAGTCTCAGTAAATAGAAGACAAATTAAACTCAATATTGTTTGAAACCTCGCCCGTAAAAGTCGCAATATAAATTACAATCAATTGCTTTGTGTGATACAGGTATATTGAAATTAGAGTGTCAACTATGATAATTAATCGTTCTTTTGTATGAGTCTGCAACAAAAACAAATCCCACTTTTACCATTTTTGTTGGATTAGAACTACTGAACAATCATGTTTTAAAGAAACACTATTTGATCTCATTTTACGATGAAGTGAAAAATGTTTTGTTTTGTTTTCCGTATGGTGTTTGCGTCACCACATGCTGGTCTATTGTTTGGGAATGACATGTAAATGCGTCTCTGTGAATCAGTGCCGAGAATTGAGTTACTTATTGCATAGATCCAAGCTAATCCATTTTGATAGAGATGTTATATTAGATCAAATACGATGACGGACGAATGTCAAATGTTAACTGTCCGTGCAGATTGTTGAGTAGTTAAAGCGTTCGCTTCAAGTGCAAGAAAGACTGCCATGAGCTATTTTCGCTTCAGCTTTCCGTTACTTCGTGTCAGTGGCGTAAAGTGAACTTTTCAAAAGTTTAGAGACACGTATGTTAGCTTTTACATGCTTCTTGAATTCAATCGATTAATCAAAGCAGAAATCAATAGAAAATGGAAAATGACTGTTAGTAGCAAGATGAGGTTCCAAAAATTCAGTATTCGAGTCTTGTCCTCTATCTTTTTTGAAAGGATAGTAGTAGATTGAAAGAGGAGCCATCAGACCAGTCCAAACAGCCGGCAAAGTACAGTCTTTGATTTGACTCTATCTGTTCTATGGTGCTGCACAATAGGGCCATGGTTGTCAACTCATTTCAATTTTTGTCAAGCTCTACTTCATGTTGAACTGGTGGGATTCATCCCCTTCTTTCCTCCCTAACAACAAAACGTCTCATGTAATTTGCTATTGGAATCTCTTCATTGTTTATCTGTTTCATTGAGTAGAAACAAACCAGTCTAGAAATTCGATGTTTCGTGACCGTGATTTCAAGTCACGCCTTTGGGATCAGTAGGCGACTCTATTTAAAAACTGAACCACACTGACTACTCCTACATATATACTAACATTGTTACGCTTCCAATAGATAAAAACTTTCATACTAAAAAAAAAATATTTTCATAATTTTTCAATTTATCATACATGCAATGCACAAGTTGGAGTAATCATATACAGCCAGAATATTCTGATAAAAAATTACGACAAATCTTTGAAAAAATCTGGATTCCCTAAAAGATGTTTTGGAATATATTCTCAAAATGAACTACATTTCTTTGGAATACATCTTTGCAATTCTTCGACCGTTGAAAATAGGGAAAGCATTTGTGGATTTCGCAAACATACGTATCTCTTTCACTGCTACTGTTTCAGGGACTATGTAAAATCAAAAGTTTGCATATGAAAATGTTTCCACCAGAATTGTAAAATAATATAATAGATGTAACTATGGATGTAAAGTAAATGCTTTTTCTCTGAAAGTTAGGAAAACTGAAAACTGCATTCATTGAAATACGTGCAAAAGAGGAAAACTTTTGTAGGAAAACCACAAAAAATTATCAAAATTATTCGATATTTTGTGCCCTTGAGTCATTACACAGGATGAATAACAAAACGATGTTGGAGAAGCTTCTCAAACTCAGATATTGTACAAATGCACATGCTTACGTGAGTACACGCACGAGTGTATGTGTACATATGAGTTTGCATGTTTAAGTTACATATTGATCTGGATGAGAGCGAGTATTTTTCAAGATATTTTAGATACATAATCTAATGTATATGTTTGTGTGTTTAAGCACACACACAGACACACACACGTATATATATATATATATATATATATATATATATATATATATATATATATATATATACATATATCGTAAGAGAGACATAGAGAGAGAGAGAGAGAGAGAGAGAGTGAGAGTGTAGACGCTAGATGAACATTTTACGCAGGAATGAACATTCTCCTGAAGATTGCTCCTCGTTGTGAATCAATTTGTAGCTATAAATACATACTTAAACGAGGTGTACGCCATAATATTAAGCACTATCAGTATGAAATACTTTACACACACACATGCACACACACACACACATATATATATATATATACACATGTATATATACACATATATATACACATGATTGATATATATATATATATATATATATATATATATATATATACATATATATATATATATATATATATATATATATATATACGTGTGTTTGTATGTATCTTTTTATTTTTAATACGCTCATTAAGGTCCATAATTGTGTTTTTTATGCAGTATAACCTGATTTGCCAAAGTGGAAATTAACAGGGTATCACAATATTTATTATTACTTTAGTAGCACTATGCGTGTTACAATTGATATAATCTCGACTCTTGTGATCATCAAGTCTCACTAATGGATGGCATTTCAGTTTGATATTGTTTGTCCTGAATCCAATGATTCAATTTATTTACATTAGACACAAATCGACACAATTCAATGTTCGGTACACACACGTTAATACAAAAGGTACCCAACCATTTGAACTATGGAGTACGATTCAGACAAAACATTATAAGTTTGTTACGAAGGAATGAAAATGTGTTATTTCTTAATTGATTGTCAGCTCATCAATATAACTGTGCAACTGAATTCCCGTTCTTGGGTTATGAGAGTTTATTTTCTGATTGCTGATTGCTTGTGTGAAAAAGAATAGAAAATGGCTGTTGTTAACTTCATACTTTGCTTGTGGTCAGGACAGTGATATTCATGTGTGATTGTTTTTCTCTCTCTCTCTCTATCACATTAAAACGTGCAGATTTGCCCGTTGTCCAATCGGAAATAAATAGATTTCCAATAATCAAGCCTCAGCTCACTAAAGCAAAGTTTATTGGGAATGATCGTCATTTTCTATACATTCCACTCAGAATTAATCAGAAAGCAACTTTTGTTATCTAAGGGATCATACTTTTTTTTTCTTTTGAATAGAGTAATACATCGGTTAGCACTCTGTCCAGAAAATTATGTAGCACAAAACAAAACAGTGCTATCAAGGATCATCATCATCAGCCTTTTAGTCTGTATCGTTTAACAAGATTCACCTTATCTCTCTTCCAATGATATCTGAACTTGTATAGTTTGTCACGTCATCCAATTATATTCTACCGGCCACAATATCGCATGATCAGTGCATTTCAGTTTTCTAATCGATTCTACGATATCTTTGACTGATTTTTTTTTCCCCAACACTCTGAACTGTCATGCAATTTGTCCATGACATTTTAAGCAAGATTCTCTCTTGTGAACGTAGTATGATTCCATGACTGAGGGTCAATCTCTTGGTTACGATGCATGCCTCAGATCGAATTGTGAGTACCGGGATGGTGCGTTGGTTATTAACTCTTTTATTTAGGAAGAATGAGATTTTCCGATTTTTGACGGGCTGAGTTTTCTAGGCCCAAAAGTTACGAACTTGATTTCTTCTTTTCTTGAGATTTGACGTTCCAGGTAAATGTAGCCGTGTACTTTCTCCAACAATATGTTTACAACTTTTATCGTTGAGGACTTTGACTTGCAGCACCCTAGTTGTTGTCATCGTTGAGCCTCGACTAAATGGAATGCATTTGTGCTGTGTATTTCACGAGGTAGCAAATTTTCAGAGCTGGTGAAATATCACTAGTTGCCAAGGTATATTACCGGATTACAAATTATTGAGTTTGGGCATCTGCTCATTTTCATCGACACGTACATGAACCAAAGCATACAGTTACTTCGAAAATTGTTCAGGATGATGTCTGTTCACTATTCAGCATTTATTTCGATAGTAATGGAAAGGCCAATGTTGGGAATAACTATCAGCAGTTTTAAATATCAACTTGGATTGGATGGAGAGAACCTCAGGGGAGATCATTGGGTAAAATAATTAAACAATGGCATTGAAAATGGGCTGAGCAACTACTGAGGTAACTGGACAACAACTGGAGCAAACGTCCAACTGGTTGGCGGCTGTAAGGCAGTAAATGCTGTAGGAAAAGACCAGACATAAGATATAACAGTTTGCAGGTAAAAATGTCATTTTAATCTTCAACATTGACTTCATGAAAGAGTTATATGATTAAAAGAAATCTATTACGACGTATCATATAAACATTCACTCCATCTTATTCAAAATCAACTGAATAGCTATTACTTAAATATGGATACCACAATCACATCTAAAATTATGGAAAATACTTAAATTATCATCTATGAGCAAGGGATATAACTCATATTTCTGTACGTCATTTGGTGACTGGAATTGATGCTAGACGTGCTAACGCATCTATTACATCTTTGCCTACATCTAGAAGAAAGTGTAACGGTCAATGGTATGAACAACGTTATAGGTGAACCGAGTTCAAATTCCTGCTACAACGGTTTGCGTTTGCTCCGCATCAGTGCTTTCAGGAAAACGGGAATCTATTTATCCTCCCATATACGGGTAAATCGCGAAGCAGTTGATGCCTTTTGACCCTGTATGGCAGTCTATCATAAACGTCATGGTAGAACCCCAGCAACGTGAAAAAATATGATGGCAACAAGTAGGTTTCACTCAAATAGCTTCATACAAAGATCATCTGTGTGGAAAACAATTCTATTCTAAAGTTCCAGACGAATGCAATCTTTATGTGTTTGAATTCAAAGTGAACAAGTGTCTTGGCCAATGTTAGTCTTTTCAAAACTGTCTCACTGTTTTGCATTTTTAATGTTTCGAATCCTCATAAGTCATTTTAATCCCTCTCATTACCGTTTAAGTCTTCATTCTGAACAGGTCATGTTTTAGTGATTGCCAATTTAATGACTCCAACATCAATAAGTTATTTCAACGTTTATGTGCCGTATGATGCATGAAGTGATGTTTTCATTGATGCATGTTATTGAAGCCCCATTAGATCCATGTTGACCATGGGTGAACAGCTTTTAGCTGCCATGCCTGAGCGGTCAAAATTAATGAAGTGTTGTGCCCAAATCCCATTCCCCACTTGGACCATGCTGAAGGCTCAAGGGGAAAGGAGTGTTCAATGCATTTTGAAATCAATATGACAGGAGGGGATGCCAACGCAACAGGTTGCCGCTTCTGATATTCCAACCCATCAACTTAATGACCGGGGTCGACTTCCTTTAAGTTTGGAGATCAAAAAGAACCAGTCCATCTCTCGTGATAGAATAAGAAAACATTAACGGTTTTTACTTTAAAATTTCAGAGTTTGCTTTATGCCATTATTTAGTTTTTACTTAGAACTTGAAACCTTGTACAAGGGAGGAAAATCCTTGGGATCGTTGAATCAGAACATCTGAAAACAAAGGAACAAGTTGGAAATGGAACCAATCACTTGGAACGATCCTCAGAACAAAAACCTGTATAATCAGATCCGTACAAAGCATGAACCAGATCAATATTATATTATGGAACTGCTGTATCGAGTCAAAATAAGCAAATAAATGTAAAATCTCTCTTCAGAAGGAACTGAGAAAAGCCAGCACGAGGATAAAAAAATGAGAAAACTACCTTGAAAAGAACTACATAGAAAATGTAATCTAAGATCACTTTTAAAAACAAGGAAATATGACCTGATATAGATATTTAAGATAATGAAATACGTACAAAGTAAACAGGAAAGTTTTTCAAATTCACAAGAAACCAAATGATCTGTGCAAGATCTCATGGTATCAATATCGGACAAGGACGCATGGTAATCACAGCTGACATGAGTGACACTTATAATCGAGCCAATAACCTGTTACAATAAATGAGGATAAACTGACATACTCAAAGAAAGAGAGGGTTTTAAAGGGGAAAGCTTGTTCACCTTAGACCAGCCAGGGGGGGGTCGAGTTGTTAGTGGTAAACCTGAAGTCACATGATGGCAACAATAGTTTAAATCCTTCTAGTAGGAAATGTTGATATGGATGCCAAATTCTCAATGTTGAGGCCATGCATTACTTTCTGCATCAGTTGTTTAAATACGTTGTGAAAATGACATGAATTGATTTTGGAAAGCGCACAATTATTTTGAAAGTAACATGGTACATTTCGAGACCATCGTGAACAAAGACTTCATATATTGGGGACTAAACTTGATCAAACAGGATTTTTTTAACGTCCAAACTTATCTGGTGGATTGGTGAGGCTTAAAACCACAACATATCATTCAGTTTTATGTAAAATCCCAGTATATAAGGAAGGAAAGAGGGATAGACAACTAAATGAATTCCAAACATCGGGTGAAAGTATACTTGAGGGAGACTGAATAATAAGTCAGCCGAAATATTACGTTAACAAAACGGATTGAATCATTATAAAGATATATCTTGCTTTTTGAAAGTTTGCTTCAAACCAATTTTTTACGTTGAACATTTTGGCTCCCCGACTGTTCCTTGGAATACAATATTCGAATAAGGGACTTTTGATAACAAGACCGACAGCATCAGGGTCGAAACCCACTCAGACCAATTTCACCTACATGTTTTGAAAATATTTCAACTTTTGAGGAAGAATTGTTCCAAACTGAGAAAAAAACAACTATAAATCTAAGCAGATAATTGAATCTGAATATATTTCTAAATAAATTGCTTTAACATCATAGAAAAATGTACATATAATATGAAATTATTTTGATATACACATCCAATGTAGCTGAATTAAGTTTGCATGCCACATTGAAGCCTTCATGGTTGATAATTTTGTTGAGGGTAATTGTTGTTGTCATTGTCATAGATGTTGTCATTGTTGTTACTTTAGGAAAATGAATTCAACACCAGCGTAGGAGTTTGACAACATTTTCAGTCATCTCAGAGCTTCTGAAAACAACATGACATTTACGTCACTGATTTTTTTAGCCCAAACAATAGAAAAGCATTGAAATCTATCATATGAAAAGAAGAAAGAATTATGTCCGTCGATTATATTTTTTGTCAAACGAACCACAAAAGAAGTGTCTCGATGTAGATGAAAATCGCTTATTCAAACTTTTTTCATGCTATGTCCTATTTAGTCTGACGAAGTAATTGAACCAAAACTAGTGAAGTAAACATCCTTTTTGAAGGGGAAGAGGAGATAGCGATATAAAAACAGAAGACTTCATTGAATTAGTCTTTCTATTGAACGTTTAACTGCTTAGAAAATCAATGCTCAAAAAATAATGTGGAAAGGTAATATTGTCATCAGTCCAAATGGGGTAAACAAGCCTCTATTCTTTTCATAAAAGTATTTGAATTATACCGATTGACGGAGAGATCACAGAATGAAATATATATTTACACATCATTGGTATTGAGGATTCCTATTAGATGAAACAAGTGTTTCCTTCTGTCTGTATTTTTTTCATTTTTAAACATTGGCGCAGCTTATCCAAATTTGTTATGCATACTTAATTGACCAAGGGGAAGAAACCCAGTTGTTTGCATATGTCTTTTTGTTTTGTTTTGTTTTTTAAAATACGGTACCCATATTACAAAAATCTGTCTTACAATCGATTTGTACGAACAACCGAATTACTATAAAAGATTTTGAATTCAATTAGTTTCCCTGATTGAAACTTTGCGTACCTCCAGAGGTAAAATCAGATCCGATTGTATTTTGACCAGAATTCTCTAATGCAAATGCTCATGGGAACAAGTTTTGATTTTTTACCTTTTTTTTACACAAGAAAAAAAAAATATATATATATATATATGTGTGTGTGTGTGTGTGTGTGTGTGCACGCGTGCGAGTGTGTTCTGTGACTCAAATGTTACTCTCTCTGGAAGAAAAACATTTACGGGTGAACACTCCAAACTTTTAATGAAATTGCCGCCATGGCTGCAAACAGTGCCTTCATAAGCACATTATGCAGTACCTAAGGCCCCAAAGATTTTTTCTTCTGCAGGGTATAATTAGAAATGTACAGAGTCATTAAAAGCCGTACAGAAAACAATACTTATATATTCATATTCAAATTATTTTTTGACTCATCCTGTCGTATTTTTACAAAGCTCCCAAAATATGTAATTATAGAACTATCAGATATAAAGAGAAAAATGAGAAAATATAAAAGCCATTAATTTGTTATAGCTCCAAAACACGTCAAAATAATATAGACGGATGTGGTTTTTTTTTACAAATTGAAAATATACACTAATTCCTGGTGGGGTCAAACAAAGAATTAACAATCATTAGATTGCTTTTTCATTTTGATAATCAGTTGGAAAGTTATGGATAGAAGATGGAGAATATAACAAGGGTACCTATCTGGTACTCAGATACAGCAACAGTTTACTGACGAACCTTTGTGATATCGTGTAGTACAAGGAGGGCACCGTGGATTCGTGGTTATGATAGTCTGGCTTCAAAAGTCGTCATTTGATGAAGGTTGTACGGATAGCCAATCAAACAGAAATATACAACCATGTTCCCCCCTACGTTCTCCCTTCTCTCTCTCTCCCTCCCTCTCTTGTTCACACTTTATATATATATATATATATATATATATATATATATATATATATATATATATATATATATAAGTATAAAACATGTATAGTCATACTTTATTCAAAAGTATCCATCGCACTGTTCGTATCCAAATATTTACCAACCTACGTAGTCTATCTCAGTCTGTTCATATCTACCTCTGTCCACTCTTCATACCCGTTCATCTATCTCAATGTTGATATATTCCTCTCTCTCTCTCTCTCTCTCTGTTTATCTCTCTCTCTCCATCTCTCTAAATATATATATATATACATACATATATATATGTACATGTGCGTGTGTGTGTGTGCAAGGATACCGTTTGGAAGGAAATTTTTTTATAAAACAATTTACTCGTTTTCAAAGAATTTTTCTAAAACAACAACATGACACGAAACTTGTTAATGAATATCATTTGAAAAATATTTTTCACATTTTACCAAATTTCCATATCCATTAAATATCATATCTAACCTCATGCACATATATATATATATATATATATATATATATATATATATATATATATATATATATATATATATATACATATTTATATATACATATTCATACATATACGTGTACGTGTGTGTGTCTATATTCAAATATACGTATCTCTCTCTTCATTTTTCTCCCTCTCTCTTTTTCTCTCTCTCTTTCTGAATATATATATATATACATATTTATATACAACCTTTTTAAACATCCGAAGGTATTTGCTCTAACAAAACACTCTATTGAATATGGGATCTCCTCCCTAATCATGAATAGCATACTGATTGATAAATTTATGGATTAATCAATTATTATATAAACTGTCCATATACTTTCATACCTGACATTGTCTCATTCTATCTATCAATTTATCCATTTTTCTCTCTCTCTCTCTCTCTCTCTCTCTATATATATATATATATATATATAGAGAGAGAGAGAGAGAGAGAAAGAGAGAGAGAAAGAGAGAGAGAGAGAAAGAGATAGATAGATAGATAGATAGATAGATAGATAGATAGATAGATAGATAGATAGATATCCAAAGTTTCGATTTTCAAATTGAAGAGACAGTTCATCGACTAAAATGTTTCCTCTATGAATATTTATTTCATCCAGAAATAATTCCGTTCCAAGAATCGAGTCTAATGTCTACTCACCTTTTACGCATGATTCAGGTCTTTAATCTGTAGTTCCTTTTTCATACACACACACACAACATGCACGTCACGTCAGACAAATTCCACAAACGAAAAATATCATTACATCTGATTTTATCTTTTAAAAACAACAACATTAACATTAACAACCAAACACAAAGGTTTCCCAAAGTCATCAATTATTGGGAATCTTTTTCAGGATTCGAGGAACAGATTTTAGAAGACTTAAATGTGTTGGGCTACATATAAGCCTTCCCTCTCGCATATAAGGAGAGACGAACAATCGGTAAAAGTCAGATCTCCAGTAAAATCTTTCTAAAGACAGGGTCTTTTCTGCTCAATTATGTTAGATAGTGGTTACTCTGGTGAGGATTAAAATACGTGATACTGGATATTACAGAAGAGTGTTGGATGTCGTGTCTGATAATTTTGAGCTTGAGAAACATAGACTGGAATCGTCATAGAAATAGATGCTTTTTTGTCATGTACTTTTTCGGTGTACAAGCAAGATTTGTATTGAGGAAACAATGAGAATTGAACTCACCACCGTACATTAAAAGGTCTAACTCGAAAACATATAAAGCTCTGGATCGAAATTAATCATCTTTGATGGTACATATGTAAGACCCTATCCTAATTCAGTAGGGGTTTTTTTCAGAGATAAATCAAGTGTATTTACTGGTAATATTTCACTGTATTGGTACGTGTAATTACATTATAGCACAAATGAACTTTAACATACAATTACAAAAGCAAAACACTTTTAAGTGTTATTTCCAAGAGGAAACAATAGCAGCTTTTCTTCTCACATCTGACTCAGGAATATATCTTAATCATCAATCAAAAAGTGAGTCATATTCCATCAAATACCGTGTGTTTATATTAATTTATTCATGAAAGTATGCACCTGTAGATTGTTGTCGCATATATCTTTTTATATTTATATGCATGAATATATGACAATGAATAAATCTACAAAACAAGTCAGCAAGATCGGATGATAGATGATATGTTTTACTGGTTCCTGACTCTTCATATTTCATCAGTCACGTTGGTCTTTTCTGGAGTTCAGAAATAACTCGATTCAGTTTGGGGGATAACTTTTTCTTTTCTTTCTGAAACAAATGTATTGATTTCTCACGATGAATGTTGACAAGCGAAATGACGTCGTCGAACGAACCGATTCTTTCGTTTAAGGGGGAAAAAGTGTTATAGTGGGATACACAGACTAAACAAACCAATTGTACCCCGATTTAAATGCTCAGATCAACTCCAATTCCTTGGCAAGTTAAACAGGCTCATTGTCGTTTCGATATAGAAAATGTGCTTGCAAAGCTGAATTAAGGCGAATAAGACGTTATGCCTATATTTTAGAATAAATGTATTATGATTTTTATTACGATCATTGAGTTTGGTCCAATTAACCAACTGGACAGGCCATTCAATTTATTTTTGCGCATAGAACACCATTTTATTTCGTCTGGATCAGTTTGAATACTACTTCCTTTTTGTTTCTCAAATTTTTCTTTTTCAATTTTTAAAACATTGCATTGGACTTGAGCCAAGAGCACATAATGTTTGAAAGTTGCCTTCAGAAATAATGTTTTAAGTGATTCTATTGAAATTGATTACGTGGCATGTTAATTCGGTAGTACGACTACTTGGTTCAAAAGTAGTGCATCCTTCATAATAAACAAAGCAAATATTACACTCCTTTTGATCGGTCCTATCAAGATTGGCTGTGTAGTGCAGCTGGTCCTAAAAACCGTCGGTCACATTATAATGAGTCCATAATATATATATATATATATATATATATATATATATATATATATATATATATATAAATATATATATATATATGTGTGTGTGTGTGTGTGTGTGTGCGTGTGTGTGTGTGTGTGTTTGTGTATGCCCGCGCACGTGTGTGTGTATGTATGCGTGTGTTTGTGTGTTTTCGATATTTCACTGCGTATTCACCTGTAACTGATGATTGATTGAATGGGAGAATAGTAAACAACACTCATCCTTACATGATACAGCGACAGTTGAAGAGACGCTGTTCAAAGCTCTCAATCTTTTCACAATTTTGGACAATAGCTACACTATTTGGAGTCAAATATACTTGTTCGTAAACAATAAGAAATATCGAAATGCAAAAAAATACCAATATATACATATATATATATATATATATATATATATATATATATATATATATATATATATGTATGTATGTATCAGAGATCTGATATCTTTTCCTCTTAGCCTCTTCAAGTCACTGAAACTCAAAGAATTACGCCCACCAAACTCAGACGCCCCCCTTCATTTCCCCGTCGCGCATAATGTCTTTTGCCCGTTGAAGCATCCCTAAGTGAAATATGTCAAAAAATGGAAAATTATTCTTAAAAGCTTTTATTTTTATTGAGGCTTCTTTCCAGTATACACACACACACACACACACACACACACACACCCACACACACACACACTCACACACACACACATACGCACACACTCATATATATAAATATAATTTCAAGGTGAAAATTCAAATCAAAGTCAATTTCTTCAGTTGAATATGCTGGTAGAGAATCAACTCTGTATTTGTCTGGAATTAGTATTCTTTAAAAAAAAGTATATTTAGGTTGTTTGCATGCAGTCTGAGATCAAAACTGACACAGCAGATTTGAAATTTACGTGGGTTAAAACTAAATAGGAGTGACACGAATAGCGAGTCTCGTCTGTTGTTATATTACTGATCTCACATCGTTAAATACGTTTTTGTGTAATGTACACAAGCAAGTAATGATTCAAAGCATTGAATGATGTTTAATGTAGAATAATACCCATATACAATACACATTATGATACACTCTATAAGATAACAACCTACGTGTATTACACGAGATTTATATTGAAACATAACCGGAATGGAGATAATGTTCGATCAACACTGCTTGGATGGCTTGATAATAAACTGTTTTGTTTCAAGAAATCCCTGAAATAGCTATATGGTGATCAACTGATGATCCCAACAAGACAAAATTTACACTTTGCACCATCAAAAGTATATGTAAAACACGAAAAAACATTAGGGAAATATTGGCTGATATTACTGGGTGAGGATGACCGAAATAGTCCAACATTAAAATCATCCATAGGTGATTCAGAGACTTTTGTCACCTGAAACAACACAAATGCAAAAATACAATAAATATTTTCGTTTTTTGTTCTTTTTTCCATCAAGCAATCAATTAGAAAGAGTAACACAGTCTTCCTTACGTTATCACCCTCAAGCATACGTGAATGGAGCTGGCATACAAATCACTTTCTTTTTCTAAACTTCATTTGAGATTTTTAAATTGAAGAGACTATATCTTACTTTTTCAAATTGATTTGTTCAACGAATAGTTTTGTGGGGTTTTTTTTTTTGGCTTGTTCAACGGCTAAAACATGTTAGAGGATTCTTCTAGTAATTAAAATAAATTTAAAGAACAATTTCTTCGAGAATTATCATCACCATCATCATCATCCTCATGATAAGTGAGAGAAGCCATCATGAGTCCATTACTGAACGAAGGCTTTTCCCAATCTCTTCCCAGGACGGATGCGATAAATTGAGATTTGAACTATTTGTATCACGTTAATTGTCAACGTGTTCATGTCTAGTCACAACAAGATTCAAATTCCATTAAAATACTCAAATTATGATCATGGCTCGATTCTAAGCCGATTGACGGTGTTCAAAAAATGACCAATCATATTTTGATCAACAGCAATGAATAGATATCTGTATAATTGTTCAATATATATATATATATATATATATACATACATATATGTATATATATATATATATATATATATATGTATGTATGTATATATATGTGTATATATGTATATATATACACATATATATATATATATATATATATATATATATATATATATATATATATATATATATATATATATATAGACACGCACAAATCATAGATGCGTTATACAACTGTGAAACGACCTCCCGTTACTCAACAGTGAATGTATCATTTGCCATAAATAGACGAAGTTGATTGGTTAAACAATTAAAAAAAAATAATCTGCTGAAGAAATTGAACCAGCAATCGATAAGATAACCTTTTCAGATAGATATTGTTCATACAATTGAGCTAAATAGACACTGGGATTTCTGAGGCCAAAATAACATTTTTAATCAAAATTCATATTTTTGTTCATCAGTAAAACATATTCAGTCTATTTGTTTTTCAACGTTAACTGTTATAATATTATGAAATAAATATATGATCCGATAGGAATGATTCAAACTACACACAAACCATCTTGAAAACATTGTATAACGCATTTATAATTACTTGTTTTGGATTATAAATCAATATTCCATTTTCTTTTAATTTGAAACTCTCTTTGACTTGCCGTTATTACATGGTGAATATATCAGCATCTTTTTTTCTCCAGTTATTTACATGGATAGTCAGATCAGAGTATATATATATATATATATATATATATATATATATATATATATATATATATATATATATATATATATACATATATATATATATATATATATATATGTGTGTGTGTGTGTGTGTGTGTGTGCATGTGTGTGTGTGTGTGTGTGCTTGTTTTGTCAGGGTTATTAATACTGTAGTATGTATTTTTAAAAGATTACGAATTCCATCATTCATAATTTTGTCATTTAATTCAGTTTTCGATTGACCTTTAAAAAGTTACAGATGAATGATAATCAGTGAGATTAGAGTGTCTTAAATTATCACCATACAGAAAGCAAATTGATTGTCTTTATGATCAATATCTTGCTTCCATTCAAAAAGATATTTGGATCAAAACTAACAATAGTTCGAGCATTGTTCGACAATCATCTCACTGATATAAAAATGAAAGAGAAATGAAATATAGAAACCAGGATTTTCATGATCAATCACTGTTCAGAGTTTTGTTCTTTTAGAAATGTCAACCAGTTTTGTCAAATTTGACTGGGTCAGCAGCAACATAGGTTTCTTGAGTTTTTAAGTGAATATGGTTGGCTTGCTTGCTATGCTTGTAATAGTCGCGCGTACAGGCTGAAAATCGAACATTCAACCCTCATCAAGCCTCCAAAAAATATCTTTCAAGAACGTTAATAAAAATCTCAGCAGAGGATTCGATTTGCAAAGTAAGTTCATGTTAAAATGATACCTTGGGTTGGCGCTATATTTTTATTTATTTATTTTTTTTTTTTGGTCTGACGCGTTTCAATGATCACAGCCCAGGCGAAAATGTTATCTTATTCATCAATTATCATGTTTACGATTTTTTCTATCATCCCCAACGTTAGTCACCAGACAGTTTCTATGGAGTTTCTAACAAGACCCATAAAACATTATTTTTTCTCTTAATTGGAGTGCATTCAATTATTCATCTGTCCAAAAAGATCTTCCACTTAAATATCATTGGAGCGTTTTGTTTTAAGTAACTATATACAAAAAAGATTTCATCCTGATTCTGTTTGACAGCTGTCATATAAGCGTGCCTTTTCTCAATATTTCAAAAATCAGGATTTTTTTTTCTTTCATTCTGACAATGGAAACGAAGAGGATGCAACATTTTCAACATTTTTGCTTTTTTTTCTTTCAAGGAAGGTGGTTTTTATGCAGTGGGTTTTGAGGATCATCAGCGAGTTTCGGGATGCTCCACGGTCGGGGTAGACCAGATGAATTTGAAATATGCTACTGAATGGGGGTAACACAAGTGAATAAGAAACCTTATATAACGCAGGAGATAAGCTACATACTCAACATACCTGAATAAAAAGTTGAATATCATTTGCAGTTTTGGGGGTTATGATCGTCGCTTTGATGTGTGACTTTGATGGATAATGATTAAAAAAACTTTGCTTTAACGTTTCTGTTTTCATAATAAATTTCGACCGGCGATGAGTGGTAGATATTTCATAGCAATATGGATGCAACTGATTTTGGGGGAAGACTAATGAACAACAATAATCCATAGGTAATTCTGTCTTTAAGCAGAGAAAGTGATATCGGGTATATGATAAAATGGTTGATCTGAAACACGTTCTACTACGATAAGAGAAGCAAAAAGAGAAAAAGGTCCAAAAAAAGACATCAAATTGTAAGAATACATATAGATGTAATTTACAAAGCCATTCCAATCAAGTAAAATGAATAACTGTGCTTAAAAAAAGTAAAAAAAAGATACAAACAATCTGGACGCAAAATAAATCGATTGAAAGAGAGAGTCGTGAAAATATTTAGGATAATTAGCAGGCCCAACTGATTACTAATTACCAAGGGAAAACTAATGCGATGAGATGCTATACCGACCATTATAACTGTATTTAAAGGTATAAAAACACTAAATAACTTATCTTTTCCAAAAAAAACGGAGTGCGATAATATTATTCCGAAGTGTACTCAATCAAGCAAGCGTTTAGTTACTAAAAATAATGAAGTAAATGTCATCTTACACAAAAGCATCAACAATAGCAGCAGCAGCAGCAATAGAATAATAATAATGATAATAATAATAGTCATAATGATAATAACAATATTAATAATAATAGTAATAATGATAATGATAATAAAGAAGAAGAAGAAGAAGAAGAAGAAGAAGAAGAAGAAGAAGAAGAAGAAGAAGAAGAAGAAGAAGAAGAAGAAAACCAGTTTTGGTGAGGGTACGAACCACAGCACAGCTATGATAGGTGACACCGGGGTAAGATGATACGAAAGGTTGGCTGAACACTTGAGGAGACTCACTGTCACGCAGCTTTCAGCGATAACCACAGCGGAAGTGGTATTAAAATTTAGCCAACAGCACTGATGCTGACTGTGAAAGTACGGAAGGGCAGGCTCGAGACGCTAGGAGACTTGCTGTCACTTAATCCCAAGTGGTGACCACCAGATAACTGGCATGAAGACGGAAATAATAACTAGTGTAGGATCCTCCCCCGCCTCTATGGTCTCATTTTCTCCCTTATCCTTTCCATTTTTTATCAATTGTCTATGTTACATCTGTTTTAGAATCACGAATTCATATGCAATTAAATTCCTATTCTCTCAATAAACTACCTGATTTTTTCTTGGTCAACCGTTTTCTATTTTTCGTTTAAATGCCTGACTTTCTTCACTCTTGAGTAGTCTCTCGGACATTACCTTACTCATCTCTGTTCCTAACCTTTTTTTGAACTATGTAACTCCCCTATTGTCAGTAAAATACTAAACATCCATCCCCCTCTTTCTTCGAAAAATAATGATATATTCTAAATGAAACGAAAAGTAAGTATAATAAATGAAATATCCAATTAAGCCAGTAAAGAAGCCAGAATTGGATTGATGGATAGGAAGATGGATTAGTATTATCAATGTCAGCATCAAATAATTTCATCATCATCAATCTTATTTTGTCTAGCGCTAGACAAAGAACTTACAAGGATTCTCTAATCCTCTCTTTTGCAAGCGTCACGGAGCAATAAATTTCATAACTTATCCAGATTGTTTTACACTTTGCCAGTATCGATTCCACATTTGGTCTCTAAGCACCTATTTTGTGATTTGTGACGCCCATCACTTGTTTGTGTTTCTTGGAATATGACCTATCCATTGCCATTTAAGTTTTTCTTAATCGTTTCTGTGATATCCCTGACTGTTTTTTCCTGTAAATTGCTGTGCTGTCTTGTGATCTTCCTGTGTAATGTTGAGCACGATTCTTTTATATGCACGTTACATGGTTTTCAGTTTGAGGATCAGTCTCCTGGTTAACTTCCACGTTTCTTCTCCAGACGTGACTATTGGGAGGATGTATTGGTTTTTTACCTATTTTTCGGAACTAATGGAATTTTCTTGTTTCTGATTCCTGCTTTTTTTTTTTGTCTTTCCTTTTTCTTTATAATTCCATGGAAATCCATTGTCCAGGGTAGATGTAATGTTTAACTTTGTCTAGCTTTACGTTTTTGGCTTTGATCGTTGTTCGTTTATTCCCAACATGTTTGTTGAACCTTTTCATTGTTTTGTTGGAGTTTATGTGAAGGCCAACTTTCCTGCTTTCTTAGTTCACTCTGTCGATCATTAGTTGGAGGCTTTGAAATTTCTCTGCGAATCTGAGGTTATCAAGATATGTTCCATCTATTCTGATTCCTTTCAGGCAGGCTGTACAGATTTTGTGTGAGCTGCTATCATATTGCCTTACCTCTTTTGATGCAGAAAGGGCTGAGAGTCTGTATGTGGCCTGATAAAATCTATTTTATCCATTAAAGTCTTCTAAATAATTCTCACTCTATTCTGATACCGAGAATGGGGAATTGAAGGTTGTCCCTCACAAACAGATGAAAGTTATTGTGATGGAAAAAATGTGTAATGAATTTTTTGTTATAAAATGTTTTTTAATGAAATAGTTCTCTCTCGTCATTGATTGACTATAAAAAAGACAAACTCACCAATGATAGGATGGAAATATAATATGGAAATTGTGGCATGACTATTAATATAGTAGGTAATAATGATGATAATTCAAAGTTGAAATTATAATTGGAATAATTCCAACCAAGAAGTGAAATTACAATCAACAAATGTAGTGTTCTCATAAGTGCCTTTATATTTTGGAAACTATTACTGATAGAACAATATCAAAATGACCCATGTTAATAATTCTGACATTGTTTAGACGAGCAAATCAGATTTCCGTCAATCTATAATCTTCTTTACATATGCGACAAATGTGGTTGTCTACAGTAGTTTGAAAAATATATGTTTTGTTTTTTTTTCCTGAAGGAAGTAATTTTCGGTTTATTCCACATTCTTCGCCAACTTCATAAATCAAATTGAGAAAAAATATTTTACAAAAGTGTGAACAAGGGGTTATCTCAATTATAGTGTTATTAAGGATTTCATACATATTTTCTGAACATTTTTTCATATCTATTGCGTAAGCGAGCTAGGGTTGCCAGATTTTGCAGCATTGGAATAATGTGCTAGCATCATTTCACCCTGAAAATACATACAACTTTTTGAAGCTGTCTAGTTCGTATGTCCATCTTGTATTCTGCCAGTTTTGGGGATTCATGTTGTCAGTCTTGATCTCCATTGGTTGTCTGCCATTCTTGCAACATGACCAGCCCATTGCCATTAGGGTTTTCTAATAGATTCTATGAAGTCCTTCACTCCTGTTTTTTCCCTGCGATAGAGTGAAGTCTTGTGATCTCTCCACGTGATATTGGGTATGATTCTTCCATGTGTACATTGCTTGCTTCTCATCGTGTTTCAGTGGTTTTCAATCGGTTGGCGATATCAATTGGGGCAAATTGAACCATATCTTTGAATTATTTACGATGACTCGGAGTGGAATGTCTTTCTTACTACGATCGACAAAGTGCCAACCAAATCTATCGAATGTTGTACTCACAGAACTGCCCCATATATTACAATCTATAAAATAATGGACGAATATAGTTTTCACTATTGATACGTGTCTTGAAAATTCATCAATTTTAGAAAGAAATTACCCAACCTGATGTGATTGCTAAGCAGCTTCCGTACTGATTGGACCAAACTGACATGCCATGTATATATATATATATATATATATATATATATATATATATATATATATATATACATTCATATATATATATATATATATATATATACATTCATATATATATATATACATATATATATACATATATATATGTATATATATATATATGTATATATATATATATATATATAAATTTGAATTATTTATCATATAACCAATATGAAAGTTGCAATTGTCTTCAGTTTAAACAAAAGCAGAGGTTGAGTCCGACCTATCATCAAATAGACTTATTACACTTATTTTATTTCATAGTAGTTATATTTTAAGAAAACGAGAAATTATTTGAGACGATTTCTTTTATCCTATTTTAAGGTAGATTTAATGCAATGGTAAGTAGAATCTTATGTGCGCTCGAAAAACAATATTTAACATTCGATAATAAGTATATGGAAGTTATCCAAATAGTGATTGTACAGCAAGAAAATCATCAATTTTCTGTTTAACGTACACTAAATACTTATATTTTTGTTTTAGTTCCAAATTAATAATCTGTATAAACTGTCCTCCCATCAGTGTGTTTGTAAAAATGTCAGGAATTAAATTTCTTGCTTAGTTTATTAATGAGGGAGCATAATCGTCACCTGAAGTGATGATATTCTTAATGGTCATTAAGCTGTTTCTCTGAACAAATCAACCACTTTTACAAATACAGAATTTATGATGGATTTTATAGTTAATAACTTATGTTTATATCGATGAAAATACTTATCAATGCATTATAATGGAACAACAAACCGAACAAAGTATTTTAAAGTAGAGAATGAAACTTCAAATAATCTTGTTTGTTTCATATTAAACTGACATTTGCAAATACGGTTTTATCAGCTATGGAACAAAAATCATTTTGAAACTATTTCAGTTTTTGTCAGGCAAAGGAATTCGAAGTATAAGACTGACTGCAAAGTGATTCCGGAAATAATCAAAGCTTGAGGAGGCTAGAGCAAGACCCGAAGCATACGTTATGGAAAGCCCCTAAATTACGTGAGTGCATACATTTATATTTATCAAAACTCATGCATTCTACACCTGTGCAGAATGACCAAATCAGGACTGATAGTTCGCAATCATTTAGTACAGGACTAATCGAAGATGTGGGTTTAGTAATGTAGGTTTCTCTTGTTACATAATTGATCTCGCACAGGCAATCTTTTGTCTGGAATTCTAAGGCATTAAATTATAAAAGCTATTTGTTTTTCAACCAGTTTTATCGTATTTGCTGTATTTGTCACAACGTTTTGCTCAAAGCAGCCTCTGGATTCCCTAGGTGTTTGTTGGATTCTGGATAACCTTCCAGGGATTTCGAACAAAAGACTTTCTTTGATCCGCTGGGGTATGATTTCTCATTGTGATTCTTGTTTTGTCCAGGGGCCTTCCAAGGGAATTCAATAATTAGTAACCTTCAACTCTTTTCTACGATATCTACAGTAAGTCCTGACCTGGCATATACTTCTGTTATATTTGCCTAAGCGACTGAATTCGCGAAACTACGGGTGGAGCAATATATTGGATTTGTCCTGCAGTGATACCAACTCTTATCGAAATCATAGGTTCAATAAGAAATCGATCGATACATGAATGCACGTATAGTTTTAGAGAAAGTTCTCTATTCGCCAGTTAATATGGACCTTTTTGTCTTTATTTTGCTAATTGGATTTCAGGTCCTTTAGAATTGTAGGGGCCCTGGTCGAATGGTCTGTGTGCCAATATGATATGGTGGCCAAGGCTCTGAGAAATTATGAGCACTCGCTGGTAAAAGAAAGAATTATATAAACTATGATCCAATTGTTTTCTAGTAAATGCAGATGTTTTACCTTTTTCCTTTTCTTTTTGTGAGGAAATTTTGAAAAGTGTATTCGTGTTATTTTTCCACTTAAATTTGATTTGTTATGCAATTATCTCTAATAGGACAACGGGTAGAATAAGGTAATAAGAACTGACCCGGTCGTAAAATGCAACGTCAGGAGGGAACAACTGACGTTCTGTATACTTGGGACATGAGTATTTGATCAGGAAATAACACTTATTACCCGGGAACAGAGGAAAAGTTTTGTTTTGTTTTTTTTTTGTTTATTTCCAAAGAGCTCACACTGTTATGGTGTTTTATTCATCAGCTCTAACAGATTTTAACATTATTTATCTAACAACATCATTAAAAAATAAATTCTACATTGTTACATGATGGCCATATAACATTACAAATCTTTATTCTTCACATTCCAATTCTAATTTATGTTAATTGCAACTGACTTTCATTAAGTTCTGACATCTATATGTATTTATCAATCTATGTATCTCTTTAGACGTCATCCAGTCCTTACCGTTCTTAGTACAAACTTTACATTTCACACACATTCCCCTAAATTAGTATAGAAATTCTTTGTCATTTTCCTTTTTTTAATTCCTTTTCAAATTCATTTGTGCCTGCATGTTTTTTTCAAAGATCCAGACCATTTAGTGATCACAGACCAACAAAAGGCTAGAGAAGTAACTTATAGCTTGACCCCCCTTCTTTCCAGCTTTCTAATCGATCATCAGAAAAACAGCATGTATAGATGGAAGTGATTCACAATTTCCCTTGGAATGCTAGTAATTCTGCAGTTTCTCTTTTCTTTTTCTCCCTCTCAGTGTCTATGTCAGTCTTTGATTTGGTGCAAGAATATTGTTTTTTTGTTCTAATGAATTTAACATTTTCTAGCAAGACATCCGGGCCAAACAAACAGAAGAAAAAGGATAAAACAATTGAGAACAACTTTTCGAAACCATCAACTGAGACTGTCAACATAAGTTTCTTCAGTTTCAAGAGAGTCTTGCTTTTTAGCTTTTTTCCCACACGTTATGCGTCTCACATGCAGGCATATCAATTAAGTTACAGGTGTGGAATTAAAAACATTTAAACTCCATATTAGGTCTGAAGAGACGTGAATATCTTTTCTTAATTTCACTAATGGGTTTTTAATGAAGGGTTCAATTTCCAGATTTCAGTTCATTTTAAATCGGCCGTTGAGTTTGTATCCAGTAACGTTGACTGATTTCCTTTTGAAAATTTTCAACTTCTTTTATGATCACTCCCCAAAGAAAGGTAGGAATAGAAACCCATTCACTGAAAACCTTCTTTCTTCTAATCGTTTAATCTATCACTCCCAACAAAACACCTTTAGAAGAAAAAGTTTTTCTAAAAAAAAAACTTACCCAATGAAGTGGTGGTTTGAATTCACAATGTAAGTTTATCCTAAATCGTTTCTTGATTTAGTGACTAGCAGCGTTCATTTTTCTTTTTTTTTTTTGTTTTAGTAAGAGATAAAATATTCATTGATTATCCCGTTTTTCAGTCTTTTTTTTTAATTGATCACCAACAGCAAGCAGTGCAGTTGATAGACCCTGATCTTTTGACAGTTTTTATCTAATGACTAATCAGATCGATTTTTTTAAAACATGTTTGAGAGTCGAGAGTTTCAAGATGTTACTATTATTTTCTATTCATTTATTCCAATTCTCTTAATTACTTCGCTTCATTTAAAATTCAGTTCATTAATTTCAGAAAATCCCCAACGTTAGTTATTCAGCACTCGGCCAGGTGAAAAATAAGCGGACATCAGACTAGGGACATGATCAGTTTTCAGTAGTCAAACCTGTTGTTGAAGACTGGTCGGTGCTGTCAGGAACAAGAACAAAAGACGGCTTGATGGTATGCAATTAGTGACACAGGGTTTGGACTGATAAAAATTCCACAGATTGTATGTCTCTCTTTTATCAGCTTCCTTAATTGATGTTTTACGATCAGGTTTTAGGTTTTCTCTGATTCGTTCACAATCAGAAGATACTAAATTTTACTGGAATGAACTTGAGAATTTTTTGAAGAGGAAGATGAAGAAGGAAACAATATTATGACTTCAATTCCAACGGAGAGTAACGAGAGTCCCCTTTTGTGGGGGGGGGGTTGTTTTTTTATACGTACTGTTGCTAGAATCTTACGTCTTACTTGCTAGTAAATAACAAAAATACTTTTGCAGAAATGAAGTAGGTTTTCTAGCGTTTGAAATTTCACATTTGTCAGCAAATCACTTAGGTAAAACCAAGATGGATGTGGATCACCAAGAGAAAAATCAAACTATCAAAAATGTTTATAAAAAAACTTCCAGGAATTAGAAGTTGTGCAAGGATGAGTATTTGATGCCTTTCTATCTTTCTGTCTCTCCATACGATATCTCAATAAGTTTTGGATGGATTTCAATGATATTTTGTGGGAGAGTAAACAATGAACTATTGAAGAGACCATCAAAATCAAGGATGGATTTATTCACGATTACTTCCCTTACATCGTACTGTGTTTCCAGACCTCAGATGATTGCCGGAATTCATGTCCGTCCAAACTATATCTTCGGCTGTTCTCAATAAATTTCAATAAATTTAGTTGCAGAGCTGACGAAAGGCAAAGACTGATCAGGTTTTGAGGCAGATTTATCCACGATCACCTCCCCTCCGCCGTAGTTTTATTATCACATAACACTATACAAATACTTTAACTTGTCTGTCACCAAAAATTTCTGTTGAAGAAATGAGATAAGGATGACATGAGTTATTTGGAAGATGGGTAAAGGTATGTGAAGATATGTTTGCTTCTTGTACCGGAAGGGATGCTCGCGTGGTACAGCTGATTCATGCTATATAATACAAATAACCCCCAAAACACGTATTTCGTGCATTGGCATTCTTTGTAGCCAAAAAATGAAATCAAAAGAAGTAGGGATTTATAAAAAGACCTTTGTACTGATCAAAAAATTTATTTATCATCAAACTATTAATACTACTATTTGAAACGTTCATATCTATTCTTAGATGATTTCAAATTTTACGCTACAGCTGTTCAATTAATTACTCTGATGGTGGGAGTCTCTCTCTCTGTCTCTCTGTCTCTCTCTCTCTCTCTGCCTCTCCCTTCCTCCCTCTCCCTCCTGCTCTCTCTCTCTCTCTCTCTCTCTCTCTCTCTCTGCCTTTTTGTACCAACATATAGTGTGCTTTTGATAATAATAAGAGTTCTAATCAACAACTTGATTTTTAACTCTTTTGAATACATTTGTTCTTTGGAATGCACTTTTCGAACCAGACTCTTCAAATCTATGTATATATATATATATATATATATATATATATATATATATATATAGAGAGAGAGAGAGAGAGAGAGAGAGAGAGAGAGAGAGACAATGAGTGAGTGGGTGAGTGGAAGAGAAGAGGGACACATGTACATTCTGTTGCAACACTTTGTTTCCACAATACAAACAACAACACGTACACAAACACACACATATATACATACATATATAAATATGTGTGTGTGTTTATGTACAGTTATCTACTTCTCTCACTCGCCTAGCCAATCCATCTATCTATCCATCTTTGTCGCTCTCATTCATATATACTATATATATATATATATATATATATATATATATATATATATATATATATATATATATATATATACATATATATATATATATATATATATATATATATATATATATATATATATATATATATATATATATAATCTAAGTGGCAGAAGCATGATTTTCTCTTTTAGATTAACATAAATGATGATAAATGATGTTATTCCTATATTTCAAATGTTTTCTGGTATTCATGAATATTCTTTTGACTTCAATCCGTCAATTAACATTTGACAGCAGATTAAGAGAGTGTCAACCGAACTAATCTGATCGTACATAAGTATGAAAAAGTGTCTCGATATATAGCTAATATTCCACCAAATGATCTTAATCTCATACCAGTATTCAAATCATTCACTAAATATACAATGGAAACTTGTTGATGCATCTTGGAGGTTAATATAAAAAATACTGCGTGGAATACCAAACATCATTTCGTATATAAATATGAAAATTATCAACAGAATCAGATTTGTTCGCTATACTTTGTATCACTTGGTTTATAAAGATTCTTACAATCTCCATCTTCTTAGGAAAGTCATTTCTACCAAAGCCGTGGTCAAAAACAGATGAGGAAACGCATTTCTTTTACTTTAATACAAATTTGCCAAAAGATAAACATTACAAAAAGGAATATTCAACCCAAATGAAGTTTTATTTTTACAATATTATAAAAGAGTTTTCTGGGTGGAATTGCAGTGAAGTGGTTAGTAATGGTTAGTAAATAAAACTAATCAGATAAGGTGTCAATTGACACTTATCATAGCAGGGGATAAGTAAAAAATATATTTCTAGGAGGAAACGACAAAACGTCTATATTACCAGGGATGGGCAAAGGCTTATATATTCAATGGCGTTGGATGAAATGATATATTTGAATTGTGACAACACAGAAAGATGATAAACAATTCATGAAAGTGCTGTACTCATTGATATTTGTAGTGTGAGTATGTATGATGGTGAACTTGACTGTTGATGGACGTGCATTACAAGATGCATGGTTTTCCAACATGAATGTCCATTAATACTTTTTTGCAGGGCGTATCAAAGGGTGAGGAAAGATTATTTAAGATTTTGAGAGAATCATGAATTTTCTCTTTTGATTGTGTGATTTTATTTTTGTTTTTTATCATAGATTTATGCATCCACTAATTAGTTCATACAATATTTCTAAAAATAATCAAAAAATCCCATTGGCGTTTTCTTGAAGGGTAGACCATGGCTTATGGAAGGATCAATGAAGTCTTTGAATTATCCAAAAATCTCTTATATTCACCTCCCATGAATAGTAACTATTTGTGAAATGATTTTATTCAGTTTTTAGGGATACTAGTGTTGGCAGAAGTATGCAATCCCGATATGCTCTCTATCAATATACCACCGGTCAACAACCAGAAAAAAGACACGCCACTAAAAAGATGGGTATAAAACCAATACACCTTCCCGATAGTCACGTGTAGAGTTCAAATATGGAACCTGACAAAAAGATTGATCCTCTAACTGAAAATCATATGACTTGCACAGGAGAGCATTATGCTCAACATCCCATGGAGAAATCACACGACATCACAGTAAATAATGTAGAAAGGGTAGTCAGATATATCATAGGATCTGTCAAAAAACTCAAATGACGATGGGCTTGTCATGTTGCAGGAATGGCAGAAAACAAATGGACATCACAAAAAAAAGAAAAGGATTCTGTCAATTCGGCAACCTAGGATCTCAATACACTTCACTCAGGGTTGCACTCAGGAAGCAAAAGCAGGCATTATGAACTGCTTTGTATCCTTACTCTGTATATTTATGATTTTGTATCGATCCATAATTTTCAACATTCTGATATCAGTTTTACAATGCAGGATATTATACGGATTTCAGCTTCTGATCAGTTTGCATGTAATAAGGTTTTACGGTATAATTTCGATTATATTTTCATCATCTCATTGAAACTACTGTGATTACCATTTGTTATATAAAGAGCTATAACAATGAAGAGAATTGTGCGGCAGCTAAAACATAGGACTCGTGAATTACGTGTCCGCGGTAAAAGAGGACGATTACAGATACGAGAAAGAGGAAAAATGCCGTAGTTAAAATTAAGCTTCTTGTTTATTCCTACTTCGAAATTCATAGACTGCACAGATAGAGGACAGGAGAGTTAGCTGGGATGTGCAAGTAAGTGAGCGACCTTTCTTCTCTGGATGAAAGTGATGACTGCTGCTTAACCCAACAGCTTGCTCTGTTGACCACAGGTTATGAACGGCTTTATATGGGAGAGGCACTTTGATTAAAATCCTGATAACATGCGTCAAGTGCCTCAGGAAGAGTCTTAATTTAACGTGAAAATGAACAGATGATATTGTCAGGCGTTAAACACCATTTTAGGATGATTGTTTCGTCCAAAAAGAATTGCGTTCTGAGATAGCGTTCATCATTCTACAAACGCTTGTCATCATTCACTAGTCTGATCCATGCAGCTTTAATTTCGTGTGTTCGAGTGCACAAACTCTAGGTTTACTCGAATATGTCACCCCTAAAAGCGTATTCAACAATGGAGGATCAGTAAGTATAACAACAGACGTGATACGCTGTTTGTGTCGATTCTATTGAGTGTTCACCAATAGATAATAATCAAAATAGTTGTGTCGATCTTAATTTCAAATGTCGTGTAAACAAACTCATGGTATCATCTTCAAGAATACTTACTTAGTAGAAAAGTTTTCTCAAGTTGATTTCTATCTACATATTCAACCGAGGAATTTGACTACTTTTCCATCAACTTTTAATCTAGTTTTCCCATTTCGTATAACATCTAGGTTCCATCAATTCCATTGCAAAACGAAACCACTTTCTAGCAAATAACAACACCCCAATGGGGGATATATATATATATATATATATATATATATATATATATATATATATATATATATATATGAGTGTATATATATGCATATATATATATATATATATATATATATATACATATATATATATATTTATTTATATATATATATATATATATATATATATTGAAAGATATATGTATATGTCTGTATGAAATTCGGAATATGATTCGACTAATAAATGTACATACATGTGTATATATATGCCTATGATTGTTTACCTGTTTCTGTGTGTGTGCGTGTTTGCGTAGCATTGACAGGCAAATCAACACTATATGGTGACTCCGAGTCTGCAAAGATCGGGACGTTGATTCTCCTGTCAATGTCTATACTTACTATTAGCTCTCTACCTGATATCGAGCACTCATTACTAACCCGACCACAAAATAACTATATAAGCAAATAGATATATGCATACACTCATACGTATATATGAACAAATACATACACACATCTGTGCACATACACACACGCACAGACACACACACATATATATATACATATACACATATATATATATATACATATATATATATTCATATATATATATATATATTCATAAATTCATATATATATATATATATATATATATATATATATATATATATATATATATATATATATATATATATATAAACATATATTGTCCATTAGTCTGTGTTTATCATTCGACAGCAACGTGGCTGAACTTTGCTTTTTGGGGGAGTTTTAAAAAAACTCTTACCGTACTTAGGTGTTGAAACACGATAGCTTATAAGTCGAAATACGTATTCTCGCTTCATCACCCTACAATCCAGTAGATCAAGCTTTCCACGCAGATGCAAATTGACTCTCACATACTCAGATGTTCTCAGGTCCGATCGGCTAAATTTGTCTAAATTTCATCCCCTGGTTAATGTATAAAATCTAATTTTTATACCCTTCAAGAACTAGTACAAATGCTCCAAAGGTGTTGAATATTTCATCAATCAGTTATTGACAGTTGGATGAGATTAAATATCATCAGAGAGTTCTTCACTTCTGTTTTATTGAAGAACTTTTTTTAGAACAAAAACAGACAAATGATTTTTTTTTGGTATTTCCTTTAGTATCGGATAAATTATGTTTAAAACAAATTGTTTTCATTAATATGTTGATAGGTGATCACCTTTGGTGCCAAACTTTGAAAAATGTGGCCCATTATAGGCATCTTTAAACCAGAAAATGGCTGTTCTCCTGCTTCCAAGAGACTGAAATTTCTCACCAAGAACCGTAGACCCTAAATTAGTATGTGTGTGTGTGTGTGTGTGTGTGTGTGTGTGTGTGTGTGTGTGTGTGTGTGTGCACGCTTGCTTGTGTATGAGAAAGTGCATGTGGATTGCCACTTTGTTTTATAGTGGAAATACATAATTGAATTTGCAATTTTTTGGTTTTGTTACATGAGAAAACATCGTAAATTTTAGGTTTGGACTGAAGTTTAACAGTACGTATGTAAATGTGTCCAGTAGTATATATATATATAGAGTCCTGTTCAAGTGTGTTAAGTGTCAACTCTCTGTGCGACGGCAGCAAGTCATAGCAATATTGATCAGTGATAGAATTTTAGGCGCTATGAGTTCGTGAGCCAATCGAATTTCACATACGTATGGAAGCAATTATGGCACTGAATAAAATCTGGAAGGGTGGACTTTTTCTTTGCATCACGACAACGGAAGGCCACATTGCAGTCAATAAAAGGTGCAATTGGTAAGAAGTCTGAATTTCACAGTTGTTTTTCACCCACTGCACAGAACCAATTAGGCACCATGAGACTTATGGTGGTTCCTGAAATTGAAAGTGGCATTGAAAGGTTAACATTTTTCATCGGATAACGCAGTTGAAGTTGCTTTGTGTAATTGAAAATTGAAACCAGACGCTTTCCCCGTGAAACAGAGTAGAAAGTGAATGAAACTTTTTCGAAAAATGTCTAGCACTAAATTACGACTAAGTAAAAATCAAAATAATAAACCAGAGTAAAAGGAAAAAGGAAGATATTATTTTGATGCCTATTCCTTCGTTATATCTGGTATGAAATTTGTTTTATTTGGGAGAAGCAACGGATCCTTGTATTGCAACTGGATAGGATGCCTCCTTAAGTATCTTTAAATGACGATATACATTCTTACTATTTGAAAGTAAAACAGCGAGGAATTCTGTAACAATTCTCTAACTATATGATATTTGTCACATTGATGACAAGCATATAGGAGCGGATGATTTTATGATAAATTAAGTAGCAAAAAAAAACATGGCTAATCTTTGTCTGTTTCTTATTAATATCATTGAATCAAAAGTTTGTGAAAAATATGTGTTCAGCAAACGAAAAATATATTTTCTAATGGAAATGTATCCGTTTTTCTACAATGATTTAACTAAAAGAAAGTTACACTTGTTTTATCAGAAACAATATTTTATTGCCTGTTAAATGCTGGGATACTGAGGGCTAGTGGCACGGTGGTAGATGAAAGTGTGATTGCTGAACTAATATTGGAGTCTCAGTACGCTGTTTAGTTCCCAACGTTCCAAATCTGCGCCTCAACCTGGTGAGAGAAGAGATATATCTATCATTGATCCTATGCAGTTATCATTTCTATCACATTTGTCCTTATAAAGTAGAATATCCCATTATTCCCATTACCAAAATGGGGTAAAACTCTTACGAATGGATTTAGCTTAAGCCGTTATCTACATCCCTTTTGCATGAATAAAAGCTTTCCTTCACATGTGTGTGTGCATATAGAAACACAGATGAATTCTCGTATTTTCAAACGTTTACACAAGGACCGTAGACCTCTCTTAGAGTGAGTGCTGAGTGCTTGTGTGAATTGCCACTTTGCCTTTGAACGGAAGTACATAAACATCAGATAAAACTTGCCAAACCCTAAAAGCAGAGTGATGGTAAATGACTAGCTCCTGTTGAGAGATGGGGTAATCGATCCTTTTTGCTCGAACCATAAAGACCGGATCTGGCTCTAATGGCGAAACCAACAATTCTCAGCATCTTTGGGAAGATACATAAACGCAAGAACGCTGGAGGCGTAAAGGGGGGGGGGCCATTTTCCTCAAAACTTGGTTTCAAGGATCAAACCTACTCAACAAGTTTGCAGCAAGGTTGCTAATCTCATCTCTGGACCCGGGAAAGTGGTATGGGATCTGTACTTTTTTGAGTTAATTTTTTTCTGTTCTCTTAAGTTCTTCACTTTGGTTATGAACACTTTTTAACACGATGTGTTCTTACAATTAAATAACTTTTAGACACGCCTGTCCCCGTACGATCATCGATGTTAAGCAACGTTGATCCACGTCAGTACATAGATGGTTGATAGTTTGAGAATATCAGGCGTCGAAATCAGATGAAATTAATGTACAGGACTTCCTATAGTGACTTCATTAGTTTTCCTATGGAGGACTCTGATCTTTAAACAAGGTCCAAAAATTGCATATCAAAGGCCACCACAACTCACCGAAATCTCCAACAGGCCAAACTGTGAGGGACAAGAATGAACTCATTGTTTTGCTGAAGGAATGCTGTCAACCATGGCACACAGAGACATCCGATCCTATGAAAGACAGAGCACCTTACTGACCAACTTATTTGTGAAACACTGTTGCAAAACATACATACTCTAACGTATATAAGTGTACGTCTATCGCACTTGAATATACAACAAAAAACTACAGGTTGTGACATTTTCTCTTCAGCATTCCTTGTTTAGGTATGTTTTGAATCTGAAGCAATTAGTGTCGGTACTAGGACCATGATATTTTTTACATTGAAACCGGATACCGTTGTAACACAGTCCTATTAACCACACACCTTTTAACCGTATCATACTCTTTCAGTATGACATTCAAGAGACTTGAACTTAAAGAGAATGGTGCTTTTACTAAAAAGCGTAAGCATAAAACATTATCTGTACTTGAGAAGGAACTTTCGTGATGAGCTTGTGGGAGTACTATGGGGTCACATTGGCTATCGTGAATGATGTAATAAAAAAAAAGAGTGAATCTTTAAGTTTTCTGTAGAAACAAATGAGTCTTGAAGAGCATTCCCTGTAGTCCAGTATTAGCTAGGGCCTATACTTCAGTGGTCAAGAAAGTTTTAGTTTATGATTACCACAACGAGCACGTTTGGATTACATCTTTAAGAACACGTATTCGTGTCAGCGGCCCATTCACATATAAACGTATCGATTCAAACTTCTCATATTTCTCTGTCCAGCCTGCCTCAAGATTACAGGCTTCCGAAACGCAGACTGGGAAAATAAAGGAATTTGAATTGACGGTGACCACCTGAGTAATCTGAGATTAGCTAACAAACATCGTCCTTTAACTGAAAACATTTTCTGTCCCCAAATAATGCTAGACAAGTGGATAAAGAGAGCAGAAGGATTGAATTTCAGAACAACAGGTGGCATATACAACGAACCTGCTGAAAAGAAAGGGACAATGATCAAAATCGAATACGTGAAGCTGAAGGAATTGAACCACTAGATTCACTTTAAACAGAGAACTAGGTATCCTCGAAAGAACATGAAACCAATCCAGATTGGCAAGCTTTTGGTGGGGAAAGCTAAACTTTTTGTCTTAAAAAATGGGGTACATAACAGATGCAACGTCCTGATAGTGAGTTGTTGATTTCGTGACTTGAAAGAAAGATTGACACTCAGCCTGTGAACCATGCAATGTGCACAGGGAAAAATCGTGCTCAACATCACAGGACATGATTAAGAGGCAGCTGGATAAACAAAAAAGAAAACTTCAGTCAGAGTTATCATAGAAAACATTTTTTTTTTTTAATTCAAATTGCTATTGGATGGTCACTTTGCATGGATGTCAGACAACAGATTGACATTTCGATTCACAACATGGTTGCGAAATTGTAACTGATGAATAAGAATACTGTGACAGACTAGACTAGTTCAGAATGCCTGGAACCACGTCGCCCATGATAGGGAGGTGTTGCAACTCTAAACCCAACGGCGGACGCTAAAAAGCTGCAGATATTCCTCCAAAAAATAAAAAAAGAATACACATAACACAGAATTTCAAGGGTAAAGATTGAAGATAACTCGTTACTATTATCGCTGAAAATATATTGTTTTTATTAATTAAGGCTTAATATTTTATATATTTTTATAATTGCCGATTTTCGGTTGAATATTTTTTTTCAAAGGTTCGAATTTTACAGAGTGCCAGAATGGTTCGGTATGATACAAAAGGCAGTGTGCAATATTCATACATGGTTTTCCCCCTTTTCGTGTATTTGATAAATTGATTTACGTTGATGTGAAATATTTTCAACGGACCTTTTTAAGCACTTGGTGAAGTAAAAATTCGAAAAAATAAAAACAGAAATCTGGCCATTGTAAAATTGGTTAAGCGAATTCTCCTGACTTATATAGAAATAGATACAAATCAAATTATCTTTATTGGAATGAAAAAGGATTTACGTCTCACGATGTGTTCGATTTAGTGGCCTACTGGAAGTGTTTCAAGCATCAAGTGGAGTGAAAAATTCCAAAAGAAAGTGGTTCAACCAACGATTGACGATTGTAGAATATCATACGTACAGGGATTAAAATGCCCTGCTCACAACAACGCAAGACCAGTTGGGAAATAAGCTCGAGGGATGATAGTGTTGCACCAATGTCCTAACCGTGAATCACATTCTCGTTGAAAAACTCCAATCACAACTCTCTGCCTTTACCTGAACAAAGAACTGCCATTTTTTCTATTGGAAAAAACCGAACAAACACATTTAAAATACCAATCATATCTATTATATACAATAAACGGCACTATTTGTTGCTATGACCCTAATCTTAGTTAGCTACAGAACTCGACAAAATTAAGCATACATACTCAATAAACCTAGGGAAATGTTTCAAAGTAAATTTGCTTGGAAAAAATGTGTATAATGGTTGTAGAGGGAGTTTCTTTCATAGAGTAACTTTAATGCTAGACTTAACCCTCTTTTTTTGATCAATATACATATATATTGTATAATCTATTTCATATAACAACTGCCCCCAATTCGTTACTGTGTCCTTGTATGAATCATTGCCGCTCAAGTAGATTTTGCATGCATATAAAATTGACGTTACGATTATTTCAAAGCAAAGGTTAATTGAACACATTTTGATAGTATTAGAAGAGTCTCTATTTACGATGCAACTATAATACTAAAAGATACTTTTACCTTCCGTCAAATATACATAGTTATAGGTATACATAGAAGATAAATAGGGTAGGTTTCTGATAGTTTATGTATGGTAATAAACATCATCGAATATTCATATTGAGATGGAAATTTGAGATTCTCCAGACAGAGAAAAGATTTCAGCATGAAAATGATTAAAGGTCATATGTAAAGTAGTATTTGAATATACGTATATAATTTTTTTTCCTCATATATTCAATGCAGAGTGAATGAAATAGCAAAAACATTATTTTCCTCGTTTATTTATCGCTTTTCTATTCTTTTTTCTTATAATGAGAAATTGTTTTTACCTTCCAAAATTTTTGTGTGTTAGATAAAAGCTGTTTCGAACAAAACAGTAACAATAATAATGACTGTACAGACACAAAAGAGGTAAGTAAAAACTGCATACAATGTAAGCTTAATGAAGGTAAAAAAAATACTGATACGTTTGCTTTGTGACGTCGGAAGTAAATCCTCAGGAAGAAAAATAATGAATCAAAATTACATTTACATGAAGAGATCGAAAACAAGAATGTGATCCCCCACCCTCACTTCCCTCTGTCCTCCAACAGTTTGCTTTGTCTATGTGTGTATAAGATTGTATTCTTATGCCTTCATTGATATATATATACATATACATGTATATATATATATATATATATATATATATATATATATATATATATATGTGTGTGTGTGTGTGTGTGTGTGTGTATGTATGTATGTATGTATGAATGTATGTGTGTACATGCATGCGTGCATATGTGTATTTCTGTACATTTCTGTGTGGTAATATATGCATATACATACATATATATATATATATATATATATATATATATATATATATATATATATTCATATACATGCATATATATATATATATATATATATATATATATATATATATTCATATACATGTATATATATATATATATATTCATATATATATATATATATATATATATATATTCATATATATATATATATATATATATATATATATATATATATATGACTACTGGAGTATACGGATACACACATACATATATATAGAGAGCAAAATAGAAAAAGAGAGAGGGACAGGCAAAGGAGGATAGATATATATCTATTTATTGATCGATTCATAGATAGGTAGAAATTTGTTTGCTATCAGACTTACAATACTCGTTATTCCTGAGCAGTCTTATTTAAATAGTTTACACACGCTCACACACACGCACAAACACACATACATACACACACGGAGATAGATATATTATTGAAGCGTGTCTTGAGATCTCTCTCTCTCTCTCTCTCTCTCTCTCTCTCTCTCTCTCTCTCTCATTTGTAGGAATGGGGTTTGGTCAGGATACACACTTATTCATTCTACCCCAACATACGCGTCTGGGACCACTCATTTGATCTGGCTTTTTGTCGTGTTAATTCTATTTAAAATGTTGGCATTATACCATTTGTGCCTTTTGAGAAGTGTCACAAGGGACTACGTGAATATAAGCTTTTCCTTTCTCTGTGTTCAGAATGTAAGAATCATCGTCTAATACATTCTAATCGACATTGAATTAATTGAAAGTCTCATTATATTTACAGTCCTTCACGCACTCAGGGAGTCAGTAGTTTTTGACAAAGGTTCAGGAGCCAGCGCAAAGATCCCGCATTGATATAGCAAGATCAAAATAGTAGAACAGAGATGTTCATTCAGCTCCCCACGACCAAGTTTGACGTGACCGACGCCATACCTAAACAGATCAATGCGGCCGACTCGATCTCAATGCACACTGCTTTTTATTATCTTTTAATATTTCCAGAAGGTAAAGTAAAGAATATAACATAATTAAGGCATACGTTCATTATTCATTTGTTTTTTAAAATTCACTAGAGACAACCAATGGACATCATGACTCACAACATGGATAGCATGAGATCACGTGCACAACTGAGTCCAGCAAAATACTAGATGCAGAGACAAACTAGACGGAAAGTATTCGCTCCTCGACCTCCCCGTGACAGAAGCGTGGTGAATCCTTGGGAAGGTCTATGTACAATGATGGATCTTAAGAGACGGGTGATGATGGATATTGATGATATGACAATAAAAAATAAAGATATCAAACAAAAGAATAATGAGTAGGCATTACCTTGGCAATGAAATTATGATTATTCATGATTATAAGCTATTCCTTGTAAATACTCCAGAGTGGTCTTTTTTTTTTTCAATGTCTGAAACTAAAAAAAATTCCGCTCGACAGCATCCCGGTATTTGGATTTATTTTCAATGGAAGGGCGTGGTCTGCGACTATTTTTATTAGAAATGCATTTCGCTTGCCTTGGACTTTACGTAAACCATGAATGTACTTCATGCAGAAACCAACATGCAATATTTGTTATAATAGTAGCTTCTACGTGATTTGACACTGAATTTTAGATATCCATTGATCAAATATTCTAAACCAGAGCCGTTTGTACCCACGTGGAGCTCTTGTTGATTGTTCAATTCGAATATTAAAGATTATTTAACTTGTAATACAGTTTTAGATATTGGAAAAATGACCTTTGGAATAATAAAGAGGATGAGCTTATAATCATGATTAAATCTTATTTTTATATGAGAATAAAACTAATACAGATTTTCAAATTTATAAATAAATGCAATCAAGTTAGCAATTTTCAAATTAAAATCTGATAGACACAGAAGAGTAATTTTGAGGTTTTCAAAACGACTATTGTTCAAATATCTGTAGCTATTCGGCGCCGATTTAGCCGGAAATCGAGTTATTTTGACATTTATCGGGCAACATCGATTCGGTTGCATCGATTCAATCACATCAAGTTTCTTCTGTAAGGACAGAATGAAACACAGGGTTGACTTCGAAACAAACAAGTGAGCTAGGAGTCTGAATTGCCCCGTTCCTCAGGCCAGTGTCGCAAGAGCAACAGGGTGAGCCTGACCCTTCCATTTTAGAACATTACAAATGTGCTGCAGCGGGGCAACTGACGTCCCCATCTCGATATATTGCATTGCCTTGGTTACAGGCCGAACCCTGGGCCATGCAGGTTAGGGAACGGCATGTGTGGTACGATACGCTAGTGGAAGATTGTGTGAAAGAAAAAAAAAGAGCAAAAATATCCCTGGGAAGTCTTCAAATGTTAAATGGATATTACACTAACCTGGACTTTTTACCTGTGAACGTTGAAATCCATCGTTTACATATATACAAAGTATCTAAAATGTATCCAGTTCATTTCAAGAAGTTAATTTTAACAAGCTTATACAGTTCCAATATTGATAGAATTTCGACCAAATGCTTCGATGTGAGAGGGTGCATTCAAGTTCCTCTGTCATGGCACCTAATTTGATACGTGTCTTCTCATACTGTGCCTTATATGAACATAGTGCAGGTTCGATCAAAACGTCCGTTGTGTTTCGAACGACTCATGGAAAACAGAAATCAGCAGGAACAAAGAGTAATATTACGTCTAAAAATAATAGAGTTAGGGACAATAGAAACCCCGAACAAGGTAGGATGGAAAACAAAGAGAAATACTTCAGATAAGAAACAATACATTTATTTTTCAAAGTTGTCTTTAGTTGCAAAATCATGACAGAGAAGCTGTGAACGAGGGCGTAATTTGCATATCATCGTTTGAATATTGATTCCACGGAGACAAGCTTTTGTTTTCTATATTTTTTTCTGGTAAATCAAGCATTCGTTCATTCATGGTCATTTTCTCAAATAATCATGGATGACAACTAACTACAAGAAAACTTAGGGAACTCTTACATTTGATTGGTCAGCATGTCATATGACCGATTTCTATATTAAAATATGTTTGTTATATTTAATTTGTTCTGTGTGCTCCGAGCCCTGAAAGACATAATCATCAGATTAGGAACCTCAATGGGTTTGAACCAAATGGACTAAATCAAGATTAGCCGTCCCCAATCCCTGTTGAGGCCCTGAAAAGAATCGATGTTGATTACTGAATAAGTGTATCATCTGTAACACATCCCACATACACCGCTGCCTTGACCACTGACATGCATATACACAACTACAGACACAGAAACGTATATAAGCGTATGATAATAATGTCTATATTGGTAAACTCGCAGTACCGCTTTCGTAAAGTGACAAACAAGTTTCCCGTTATGTAACAATAAATGATTACAAAAATCAAAATTATTTTGAAATAAATTTGAATATTGAAAAGTAATGAGCAAATTGAAAATTCTTTAGCCAACAACTTGTCAATGTAGGAGTTGTATGAATAACGTAATTTTTCTTTTTTAAATGTATCGGGAACTATTTGCATTCACAGAATATAAAGCATGAATGATCTAAGCTGGCTGAAAATTGTCGTAAACATGCGTGAATAATGTACTCAGTAAGTAGATAGAGGTGAGAAATGGTTATAAGAATGTTTCGTTTAACGTCAGGGATTTTTTTTTAATTGTGAATTGAAAAAAAAAAACACTTAATATAGCAATATCTTGAAAGTAAGCTTACAGCTGGTGATAGTAAAGATGTTTGCAAAGAAAAATCACCTTCGATACTCAAAAAGTCATCAAAAACATTTTCAATAAATTTGAGAGTGTCACTTAGAGGATGTGAATGCTTATTTACTGCACGATTTACGGTGTTCAGACGCATAATCAATTACCTACAATTTGAAGCATCGTTTGCTTTCCCCACTTATCTACCTTTATAACAGTAACCTGTCTGTTGCTACGACAAAGTTGGAAACATCAAGCTGCCTAAAGCCTTTCGAAACAGGAGTGGTGAATCTTTCTTTTATTTAGTTGACTAGAAGGGAATTTATACTTAGACGTGTGATTCAGTTCTACTTTTAAATTCTATTTATATGACGAAGCAATATAGCATGAATTATTGGCATTAGGAAAAGGTGAGCAAATGTTACTGATGGAATCAAGCCCTTAGATGTACAGGGCTTAGCATAATCTGATATCAGTCTATAACAACGGATATTAAAAATTAAGGAGTCCCTTCTATTCTTTGACCGACAATTGTATACCCATTGCTAACAGAAAAAAATAATATATCTTCCAAAGCCAAAAGAGGAGCCAAAGTCTTTCCTTCATACAAAAGATCTTGACCTCATAGAGAGAATATAGGCGTACGTTAAGCCGAACAGGTAGTTGGAATAATTGGGAACACTGATCATCAGTCGTAAGTAGTCAGAGATGAATGAAATAACTTCGAAATAAAACACAGTAAACAACCATCGGACAACCTGTCTTGGCAGTTTCGTTTTTTTTTTGAGTAATTGGTGGGAATGGCTATCTCTCTGCTCTATACACAAACACTGCAAGAACAGTTGAATAGCATTGTCGAATTCTTTTCATATTTTTCTAAGATAAAAGGGTAATTGTAAAGAAAGCATTCATTATCCCAGAGAAGTATATTTGTTTCTGGTACGATTGGTGTGGTCAGAAGTATATATAATCCATGATATATATATATATATATATATATATATATATATATATATATATATATATATATATATATATATATATATATATATGTGTGTGTGTGTGTGTTTATGTATAACTGTATCATCCACAGACAGCTGTAAAGTGTGGCAATGAACTATCCGTTATCCAATCCAGTACCATAAGGCAGGATTGAAACTTTCGCTTACAGACCCGGAGACAGATATCCTACCTCTGTGCTAGGGAACTGGACGGCCAGTAAGGCTAAATTCAAACAATATATTGATTTAGTTTAAATCCCCTGTCCACTAGAGTGCTTTATTCATATGGAAGAGCATTTCATAAGCTCATTTAAAGAGTGCTCAACCCTGAATAGAGGACCGTTAATCATTTTGTTTTCCACAGACAGCTGTGTCTTTGTATCAAAACTCTTCAGTGTGGCTATAGACTGTTCGTTATCCCATCTAGTACCACGAGGCAGGATTGAAACTTTCGCTTCCAGGATATATTCATATAAATATATATATATACTTAGAGTGATAAATTCATCTTACATTCTTTGTCCTGCAATAACCCGACTGTTGGGCATAGTGTGTCAATCAAACTCACTAAGGCATGGATGGTTACTTAGGAAAGTCTGTTAACAAATTATCCATGGTTATGCGCCAATTTTTCTCTTAAAATTCTCGTAGACCTTTGCCCATCAGAGATTTGAACCTGGTTTAATATTTCATCTCACATCAATATGGTCAATCGTGATGTTTGTCTTTTGTATTTCTCCTGTAAAGCAGTTGTTTTTGCGACGGAAAATCTTCCATTCGTGTTATAAGTTCGATGTATTTCAAATGTTGAGATATGTAGAAATTGAAGATATAAACAGTTTTGTTCATTTGCTTTTGATTTTATTTGGGGTAAATAAAACTCCAATCTCCACACTCTGTGACGATGGAATCTTCGATAATTTTTTTCTGGAGCTTTCTCACGTTTGTAGCCTTTTTACAAGATGTATATTGGAAATCCATGCAATATTGATTCGATTCCAGCCAGTTCCTCTGCTGACAATGAACATGTTCAAATGGAGGAACGCTATTTATGTAGGCAGCTCCTTCATTTTCCGTCAAAGTTGGATTCAAAAATAGATAAGTGTTAGCTTTAGATAATGAACCCGAAATCTCGCCCCATATACATCTACTGTCTGTGAAAGCTCTGAACACACAAGTCCACCAGCTCATTTGTCCCGACTTCCTTAGGTCACTCCCGCTCTTTCTCCTTCTTCCCTTCTCACTAACGTTCTGGCAAACAAAGTTTCAGTTCTTTGACCGTGACTATATCGTCTTCTGTCGCTAATCTTCCTCGATTTGAGAATCCGTAAGAGCTTTATGGCCAAACAACGCAAACACTGTAATTATTTCTCTTATCTCATTTTCTGTCCCGTTCTGGTGACCCAGCGCAAACACTACATCTTATCCACTCGTCTTTTCGCTACTTTTAGCTCTTTGCACCTAAAACTGGACCTACCGCTATTTGAAAGTCAAGCCCGGTCAAGCTCACCAGTCATTATTACAGGTTCTACTAATCAGGTTTCATCCAATAAATAGACCAAACGACATTGGAACTGTTATATCACGCTAACTAACTAAGCAGTCTCTCCTATGTTACATTTTCACGTATAGGAATAACCAAATAGCCAACTCTGCACTTCTCTATAAACATGCAACATGGTAATCTAATCTAAACATGCCTCATCCATCATAATTTACCAACTATTTATTTTCAGTCTTTTATATGTTGCTAAAACGTTCTCCTCATTAAATATGAGTCTTATTATTTCCCAAATATAAACTGATATCAGTTATATTCGAAAGTTGAAATGCTAGATCTTTTAGTGAAAATTCTTTGCCCCACGGCTGTGCAACCAAGGTGATAAATACGATAATAATAGAATGATTACTTACAGAAAAACAGGCGGAACAGGCGTTTATTTTTAATCATGGATTCTTCAATGAAATTATTTTGAAGAATATAATCGTGAGAAAACCAGTCCACAGATGCGCCTTTTTCCAGTGATAAGATCTATCAAAGATGGTGTTGTTAAATTTATTATCGAATTTGTATCTAAATTTGAGTCGGAAATATCTTCATTATGATACCAAAAACATCTTGGTTCTCCAAATATATATCTAAAATATTGTAAAAATATAAATGGATGTCAATTTTATTTCCAATAATTATCTTATCAAATTATGTCTTAAGCTATCACGAAAATATCACTTATTCTATCACAATGAATTGAATATGAATATCATTTATTATTAAAGATCATCTTAAAATTAATCTCTGACATCAAGATGAATCTAAAAAAACACATTCAGATTAAAAAAACAAAACAAAAAACATGTAAATTACTAACATTGAGCTGGGGATGGAACTCACATATCGGCACGTCGATCAGTGATGGTGATCGAGGCTGGAGATGCTATGGCATCTAATAACAAGCCAAATATATTCCCGGACTCATACACAATCACATGAAAATTCTTTCTATGATCTATCATGAATATTGTCCCTCAGGGCGTATGTTGGGATTTTTGTCTACGTTTCATTTTTATTATTTCAGACATTGTTTAGTTTGCGTCAATTCTAGTTTTTTTTTCTTTCTATCGATGTAACATTACATTTCGATTACATAAGTCCATTCAGCTATATATTCTTTTCAGTATGACTGTCTGTCTGCCCCACTGTGAATCGATCTTAGTCACTTCTTATCTATCAATCTATACATCTATCTAATCTGTTTCACCTATTTATCTATCTATCCAGATATCTATATCTATCTATCTATCTATCTATCTATCTATCTATCTATCTATACATATGTATACATATATATATGTGTGTGTGTGTGTGTGTGTGTGTGTGTGTGTTTCTCTCTGTGTGCGTGTTTCTCTGTGTGTGTGTGAGTGCGTGTGTATGTTTGTGTGTGTATATATATATATATATACACATATATACACACACACACACACATATATACATATACATGTATATAGTAATGTATCAATAGATGGATATAGGGGAATGTGACATTTAGCCTCATTTTCTTTAATTGTTCTTTTTATTTACATTGTCATGGTCAAATGGCAAAATGCGTGTGTGATAACATGTGGTCATTCTATAGGTCTTTTATATAATATAACATAATTAACGAAGATACAGGTTTATCTAAATCTGTCAGTATCTATGTATTAATTAATATAAATCTATTAATGTTTAGCCTTGAACCTCTTTATATGTAGCTAAATCAGTCGATAACTAAGTATATGCATATCTATGCCTATTCTTATCTATCAATCTATCCGTCCACATGAATCTATCAACACGCGTTCTCCATCCGTCTCTCTCACTATCTATCTATTTATTTCTTTCGAACACAATCACACGATCACACAAACATATATACACAAGCACACATACACACACACACACACACACACACACACACACACACATATACACACAGAATACCTTGCACTGTTCAGCAAAAAAGGTAGATATTAATGGCAATATGTTATAGTTAAAAAATACTTATTCAGCTTAATGAATATAAGAAAAAATCTCTCAAGTTCCGCAGGGAAAGTTATCTCACTCATCAGAAATGAATTGTTTTTTTCCACTACATTTATAAAGCCTCATGACTAATGCGTTATTTGAGAGAATGCATTTAGGGGTACCTTAATTCATCCCCCGGCTACCATACACTGTTTTCGAGACGAAGATGGACATATGTGTGTTTGTATGTATATATATATATATATATATATATATATATATATATATATATATATATATATATATATATAACACTTTCTCAAATATATGTTAGATATCATCGTTTGGCACAAGTGAATCATCATAACCCATGCGTGTACCAGAACTACAAGAATAATCCCAAATTATCTGGAAAATAGTTGTCTTCATCTGAAATGACCATAGAGACCAAAAACATTTTTTTGACAAAACAAAACGCCCTTCAAATGTTCTCAGGGGTGTACTTTCGCAAAAATCTTTGAAGGTTGAAACTTCAAAAATGTGATGCTGAGTGCTTAGACACTCCCCCCCACACACACATACACATACACGTACACAGATAGACACATGAACAATGACACTCAAAGAGAGCAAAATCTACACTTTCCTGACATCTGAGGGCCGACAGGACTTCGATATAGATTGATAGATAGCTGGGTAGGAATCAGATGATAACTCTTATCGACAATAGCGGTCATGCAAACTTTAATCGCTCTATAATCTACCAATTACATCCATCTGGTCATATGTGAGAGGTAAAGCAAGAACTAAACATAATATCCCCACATTTTCGTGATGGCTCGTACTATTTGAACCTCAGATTATCTTACATATGCAGTGTGTGCATAAGAGAATCATGCTCAACCTTTCATGGAGAGATCACAACACAACACATTATACAATGAAGAAAACGGAAGTCTGAGACATCTGCGAAACTATCAAAAACTCGATAGGCAATGGGCAGGCCTTATTGCATGAATGAAAGACAACCTATGTACACCGCGACTCGCAATATGGATCCCTAGATATCACACGAGAAACAGTGGCCGACAGAAAACAAAATGGGTGGATAAACTAAACAAATTCTGGAAATACTGGGCCTGCAATGCCCATGATAGAGAATTGTGATGACTCCTGGGAAAGTCCCTGTCCAACGACGGAAGTTAAAAGAGTGATGATGATAATATTACGAGACCAGTTTTCAGTGGGTAATACGATTTACCATGTAAGTGTAATGTTTAACTCTTCCATTGTTTTGTTTATGGCTGTGTTCCCCTCTCCTTACATTTTTATTCCCTTAATCCTAGAAATATTTTACCTTTTCTGTTAGCATAACCTGGGGCCGCTTGAGTTACGGCCACCAAATTTCCTGTAGTTACTCACGGGTCACCAAAGCTTGTACTTGACAGAAAAGATTTTTTTAAATCCAGATGAGTAATGATTTAAAATCAGCGATCACACTGTACACATTCATGATGATCTAATTTTTATGCTGCTCATTATATATTCCCAAAAGTTCTGAATATGTATAATTTTCCTAGGCTGCTAAGTGGCTGATACCAGTATATTGAACCATTACATATACCTCGACCCATGTCAGTTTTAGTCAAAGTGTCATACTTCACTGGGACCTCTTTTGTTTACGGTAATCTACTCGAATAGAAGTGGGTACTCAATTTTGAATTTCTCTTGTGTTCATTGTGTGAGTTAGCTAATGAAAGCACATGGCATTTTTTTTCCTAATTAAGAGTTTTCCACACTTACTTAATCTTGGAATCACACCAGGGATCCTTGTGTGCCTGAGACTAGCAAGTAATTCTCCATCCGATCAGATGAAATTGAATGAAGCTACCTTGAAAACTATCATCATCATAATCATTGCAATGGACATATATTTGCTCCACGATTCGACAGACTTCTCCAGAATGGGCGTTGCAGGGCTTATACTCTTCCTATTTGTCTAGTTCGTCTCACCATTATTTATCCTGCTATGTGTCAGTTTCACTCCTGATTTCTGCGTACCCATGTTGTTAGTCTTGATGTCTAGCACATGTACGCCATTCTTGCAACATATCCAGCACATCGCCGTTTGTTTTTTCTATTAGATCCTATGTTATCTGGAACAACCGTTTGCTCCTAATATACTGTGCTGTCTTGTGATTTCCCATGATGTTGAGCATGATTATTCAACGTCCAGATTGCATGTTTCTCGTTTGCAATCTTCTCATATATCTGTTATACTTTATTGTGGCTCATCGAGTAGAAACCACTGTCTGCAATGTACCTTGCAGAAAGAAAACATAGATATACAAATGAACTCCATAAGTATACATTGAATAAATGCTCATATAGACCATTTATTCTAAAATTGGTGCTACTACCCCTATCGGGGCGGGGGCCATGGAACACTCAAAGAGATGCTGGGAGGCAATATAGTGGTTGGGGGCGAATAGAAATGATATGCAGAGAGAAGGTATAGGGCATCTCATCAGTCCCATTCTTCTCTGAACAACAGCAGCCACCGAGGGGGTAAATTGCTCTATCTTTTTTTTTTTTCGCGTGAGTGTGTGTTTCAAGGTCTTCCATCGATCTTAGCCATACTGTTTAATGTATGGACTTGTAAATTGGCATCAGTAACCTACTACATATTTAAAAAAACAAACAAGATTTCATGAAAAAAAAATCATTCCGACATTTTAAAGTGCTTATTCTGACTAGCAAAGTTCATTAACATCGAAATTTTCTTGAATTTAGAAGTTTCTGGATGTTTTTCACCCTATTTAGATTTTTTTCCGTGTAGAACACCAGTAATAACGTGAATGATATCTATTCTGCCTTTATTTGTATGTTGTTTTTTTTTCACATCAACTTAAATTTTGACAGTAAAGCTGTTCACACACTGGCTGTAATGGTGTGTTATGATTTATTCTTTTATTATTTCCTTATATTCTCTCAGATACGGTCGTACAATATCAAATAAAGTATTGAAATTTGTTTTTCAAATGTATAGTCTTTGATTAATTCTAAGGCCTGAGTCTGCTGATGAAATATGCGATCGGAAAGGAGGGCGGTAGTCCAGAAAGTTTGAGAAAACTCTGCTATAGATGCATTTTGTTATTAAATACTACCCGTCAGATCCGATGTTACATAAATAACTAGAGTATAGATAATCTTAATCACATTTGATTTGGTGCTCGAGTTCACTTCCTGAACCTCGTCAGTACATCTAACCATTCCTTGTATTCTACGCTTCCGGCAGGTGCAGGGATTCCATTAACCAAATTGCTGCTGAGATGAAAATGCATATTCATTACTGATAAGAAAATGGTTCCCTGGTGGATATTGTCCCGAGTACGGTTTTCGTAATTGGGTATTTCGTGAGTAATACTTTATGGACTAAATATACAAAATTGGATATTACCAAGGAGAAAAAAAATCAACCCTATTTCGTGTAAACGGAAAGCCTCGTCAAGACCGAAGGTGCCGTTGGCCAAGCTGTTAGCAGAACCGAAAATGGAATGATAATGGATGCTCACGTCAAATAACCCCTGCGACACCCTTGATGGAACGAGTGAATGCATACCTGTTTTATTTTTATATTTTCTTATCGAGGGAATAAGATGATGAGAGAATTGCGTATTTTTCTTCTTGTACCACTGATTTGGGTCCATGCCTTCTTGTAATGCTGAATATCATATTCTGACGCCCCAGCCCCAATCTTATGACGCAACGCAATCTTTATATCCGTGCTAGGTCCAACTGGTGATGGAAATGGAACAAGGAAGCCGGACGTTTATAAAGGAAAGAAGAAGGAAATGATGGAGGAAGAAAGCAGACAAGAATGAAATGATAGTAGAAAAAAAAGCAAGCTCAGAAGAAGGGATGTGAGGAATGAGACAGAATGTTAAGCTGAAGGAAGGAAGAAAGAAAAAGGAAGAAAGAAAGAAAAAGGAAGAAAAAATGAAAACGAAATAAAGAGAATAAGCAAAAGAATGAAGGATGTAATCAAAAGAAAGTTGGAAAATTGGATATGCAATGAAAAGTTACTAAACAGGCCTGAATAGTCACTTAATAGTAACTGTTATATGACCAACCTCTTTTGCACTATGCTGTGTTGGGGGTAATCAATAAAAAAATGGAAGAAATGGGGATCAATGAATAAATTACTCTACTTGCTCACTGTTTGATCACAAATCCCAATTTTCAAGAAAGGAATAATTTTTCAAAGGGCAGATAAGCACTGACGAGCACAGATTGAGGGACATATTCAGCATGATTGTAAACAGAAACCATGATGACTGATGGAGACAAAACGTTTTTTTGTAAACAGAATCACTTACAAACCGGAATAAATTATTGATGACATTGAAAGTTAATGTTGACGGCTATAAACAAAGTGAGAAAACGAAAGAATCAAAAACAAGTTAAACGAATGAAAAACTACAAGGAAACCTTGATTAGTGCGGTTTCTTTATTTCCGTTGCAGTTACTGTTGGAAAAACGTACTTTTCAAAGTCATATCATAAATGCAGTTTTTTTTTTCTACTTTCCAGTTAATAAATTGTTCAATCAGATTGTAAAGCGATACTTTGATCGTACTACATCAAACCATACATTAATCAAAACCGTACTATCCAAAGTATTTCTGTTTGAACGAGTAAAAATTGATGATTAGAAGAAGAGCCAAAAGAAGCAATAAATTCAAGAAGGTGAAGAAATGAAAAACGGAAGAAAAGAAAAAAAAATGAAAGATTTAATCGAAGGAAACTAGAAAAACGAACGTGGTGCACTTAAGTCAACATTTGACCCCTGGCAGCTATCATGCGAAAATCGTTGTCGTAATTTCGCTGTAATTAAACTTCGGCATCTTGTAGAGTCCGTTGCATTTTATGTTATTATTCATGACTTACGGCCACAACACGTTGGCCGGCTTAAACACGTGATACCAATCGCATGCAAGAAAATGTGGGTAAGTGATCAATCGTCCATGGATACAAATGTGTATATCAATGTGCAAGTGTTTCATCGTTTTTTTTAATCGTACACGTGATATGTCTGAGTAAGTGTTTGTGTGTGTGTCTATTAGAAAGAGATAGCGAGTATGTGTGAGATGAGGTGTGTGGATGAGTGTATGTATAAGTAAGCTTGAACATTAACATCTATTGCGTGCAAGAAAATTTGCTTAAGTAATCATTGGTCGATGGATAAGAATTTGCTTATCAATGCATGTGAGTACATTCTAGAAATAGACCAGGCGTCGCGTGTGATCAAGTGGGTGCGTGAGAGAAAAAGAAAGAGACAGAGATGGTTTGTGCATGTGTGTGTTTGTGTGTGTGTGCATAAGTGAGTGTGCACACAAATTAGTATATACCATCTTTGGTCTGAAATATGTATGAATATATCAGTATGCGTCTATTTGGGGGTGACTGTGTGTGAAAGTATGTCAGTATTTGTGAATGTGTGTGTATAAGTATGTCAGTGTGGATTATGACTTTGCTTGTCTGAGTCAGTATGCAAGTGAGTGCGTCCGTATATAATAAAGTGGGTGTGTCCATCGGTGTGATCTAATGTGAGCAACCATGAAAGAATGACTGTGTGTTTCTGTATGGATGCTTGAGACATTGAGGGACAATACGTCCATGTATGTATCTGTGTCTGCATCTGTGTGTGGGTATGCATGAGTGTGTCAGTCTGTATGTATGTGCTGTTTAAGGGGAGAATATCTTCAACACCACCTTTCACTAAAATTCTACTGTGCCGATGTATTCAATTAATTATCCCCCTTGATCAACAATATACACCTCTCCATATATCACGGTTCCCAAGATAAGGTCATGTTCGTTCCCAGAGTGAAGGGATTTGCATGCCAGTAGCACAAAGTAATGTGTACAAGATTCTGAACATGCAAAATGAGTGTTGTGTTGCCGTGGTAATTGGGCTCGATACAGACTGAAAGCAATCCAAATTTGGCAGCTCATATATACGGTTAGTATTCAACCTATTTTGAGAAGGGCATAAGATTGCAAAAGACAAAAATCAAATCTGGTAAGTAACCGTCACACTGTCAAAGTCTTTTGGCAGCATGCTGTATTTGATGTGATCAATCAAAACATTTGGAAGTCAATTCTTTTGACTTTTTGCTGGGAAGTGATCATTTGAATAAAATCAAAAAGTTTCAAAAGTTTCCTCTAGGCATAAAGAAAAATATGTTCAATTCTAAACACTCTGGTTCCATGGGTGCAGTCTATTTGCACAGCATATGCATAGTTATACAGTCAGCCAATAAGACTAACCTATTAACTGAAGAAACTTACATTGACGTTTCCTAAAATTGAAAATAGTCTGCAAAATTATAAATCTGTGTTCGAAATCCTATCGAATTCCGGAATGCCTAAGTATGTATGAAATATATCGGAAACATTTGCAATCACTCTAAATCTACCAAAGAAAGATAGAATATCGTGCAATAAGAATGCAATGTCTCTTCAAATAGACGTGTGCATGTATAAACATGTATATGAAAATCTATAGAGTGAGTATGCAGCTCATCTTATCATTGTGAAGTTAGTTTGTTCCTCAGTGAATCTTCTTGCTTTTGCTGAACTAAACTCAGCAAATGTCTATAATACACATAACATATACACAAAGACTGGTTTATTTATTCATTCAATAGAAACTTGAACTTGATCATCTCCTTTTGGCAGCATGCTGTTTCAGAGGTGATCAATAAAAAAAATGAAAAAAAGAAAATCATGAATAAGTGACTTCCCTCATTTTCATTGGACCATTTAAGAACGAATTAAAAAAAAAACACAATTTCAAATGCCGTCTGACCCAAATAAGGCGAATTTAGCAGAACTTACATTGTAAATTAGACCTCCTAAAAATTCATGGGGGAGGAATTGAAGAAAAACTTGTTCGTAGACATAGTAAAAAAGAAATATTTGGATTAAATTATCAGCTCTTTTGCGCAGTTCGTGCAGCGTGATATACGAATGGTCAGTCAACTATCCAGAAACCCTTTGAAACTGGAGAAAACTATGTTGATTATATTGACAGTCTTGATTGACAGTTTCCTTAGAAGAGGGAATTACGAAATTATGTGGATGACTTGTTTCTGTAATTTGATTTTCTGCGGCTATGATTTCAACTTATTCCATTTGCAATATTGTCAGATAATTTAATTAAGTCTACTCTCAATGCCAGTGTCATATCATTTCCTGCCACTTCTATTTGACTGAGGGTCCAGGTGTATAAATGCGCTGCAGGTGAGTGACGTCAAGTATGCTTGATTCAGAGAGTCAAGTCGATGCTGCAGTGAATGTGACGTCGTGGAATATTGTAGTTACTCTTCAAATAACCACAAGTTGTTTGTTACAGTATCATTGTTATACAAGGGAAACAAGTGATGCCCAGTCGATGCTTACATCAATTCATTACAACCCTCACCACATTGTAACATTCAGTGACTAAGACAACAATATGCTGGATACATACA
>OY735221.1:3222721-3267721 GCA_963457665.1 Thysanoteuthis rhombus
TACTAGTTGACAATGGTTCATCGAATAAGATTGAAAATACCACTGCCGTTACTTGTGACACTACAAGTGTATCCAATTAATTCCGGTTAATGGGGCTGCATTTTTCATTCAATATCTGGTCAAATAAACTGAACAACGTAATTTTGTAAACAGAAATCCCTGCAAATTTTCATGGATTTAAAGTGAACATCTCGTATAAAAACCTTCCAAATTCTCAAATCTATCTCTTGTTGAACTCACAAGTTCAACTTTAGCCATGAGTTAAAAGTATTTGAAAGATAATTCTTTCAAGAAATTGTGAAAAACTATTTCCAGTTTTTATAGAATGATGGTAATTTGTTAGCGCTGTTTCTTGATCCAAATAAGCAGTGCATTGGTCGGATTGCAAGAAACGGATCAGCAATGATAACATACCTTTGAATCATTTCTTCTACTGAGCGGTCGGTCATGATAACCATTGCTTTTATTGTGAGGAATCAATTGTATAAATCTGCTGAGTAGTGCGATGGGAATAACTAAATGAATAATGAAGCATAAGTTATTGTGGTTATATTTGACCTTGAAATTTTTTATTCTCGATGCAACAACGACCAAAACGATTTTGACCATAACATCTGAGACAAGAACATTAAGGCTAGTAGATCCAGGGGGTTTTCATGTTATGAAATGATTTCACGTACTTCAATGGACTTACAAACAATCAACAGCGGGTTGATTGACTGATTACGTCAGCTTCATTTCATTTGGGTTGGAATTAAAGTAACGAAAAAACTTGGTATGACTAATATCAGGATAAAGATTATCTTTTTTTAAATTCTGATGTTCTCGCATGTGACTATCGTTTCACATGGGCTGTTGAAAGTGTTCTTCGCTCTGACCAAGAGAATTTTTTCTTACACCAGTGGATGTCTATCAATAATTCTTTTAATGGAGGGCTATTTACGATTTATTTAGTCTTTACTTTTGGTATTTAACTATTCCCGCTTTTCTGTTTCTCTCGTTCATTATAGATAAAACGAAGACTGTCGAGACACGCAGTAACTATCTTCTTGGAAGTATGCGTCAGTAATTTATTATTATTTCGACGCTAAATCAGGCAGAATCAATCTGAGCCCACACATAAAAACGTCAATTCCTAGTTTCCATGCATAAGATCTGGATAATTCCTAAAAAACAACTTAATTTACATATAAACCTTCAACATTTTCAACCTTCACCCCCTCGATAACTGAAACGGCGCACAAAATAACTGATAAATACTAATTATAACATCATCTCTACACAAATCCTAGACATTTCATACACACGCCTGGTCGATGTTAAGAATGATACACAGATTAAACAATTCAACAATTTTATTTCTCCAAGATTTTTCCATATTTTGAGTTACTTACCTTTTTCTCTTTTATGGGGGTGACATACCTGTACACCCCAGTTATTTTTAAGGCTATCAGGGTTTATCGCCATCATGAGTAAAGAAAGTAATAGTTTACCCAATCTGCAATTCGTGAAGAAAATAACAAGGAACGAACAAACTTGAGGATAGGTTGATTCTTAGTTTCTATGAAGGTATAGACATAATTTCATTTAAACTTGAAATCAATCTAGGAATGCTTTATTTTCAAAAACGGTAGAAGGGACAAGGCAATATTCATACGAGCTTTGAACATTTTGCGTAATCGCCTATTTGATATCAAAAACGGTACACATTTGAAATGAACAAAAAAATTATTCATATTGAAACTCCTAATGTGTACTACACACTCAATGTTGAAAAGTTGGAAAAAAATGCATGACAATGATAATAAAACTCATGTATTCTCTCTTGTTTTTCTTCTCTCAAAGGGAAAATAATCTTCGGCTCAATATTGAGACTAAAAAGGAGTTATCTCAATTCTAGCACAAAAAAATAGGAATCTACTTTGATTTACGTGCGTTAGCCATAGAACTTCAGTAATTGAAATATCCGTCATTCAAAGTTAATGGATTAATCAAACGGGACTGGCCAGACACACAATTACTGTTTTCTTGAATCTGCCATTTATAAATCTTCTTTGCGCTAAAATGTTGAGGTTCAATCAAGGCTGACGCACGGAAGAACATTTTTCTTTCTTTTTAATCGTCTGAGCCGAATCAGTTTCAACTAAGAAGCCACAACTGGGGCTCGCTTTATCAAACAAAAATAAACAGGTCTGGTGAGTCACTCAATAAAAACTGTCACCTATCTAACCGTCTTTTAGCAATATGCTCTGTTCAGGGTGATCAATTGAAAAATTGGAGAAAAAAAAGGTGATCAGTGTATAATTTCCTTAGAGTCATCACTAAAAAATCTCAACATCCTCAAAAAAACAAAAAAAATTACGAGTATTACGATACAAACAAAGTGACCAATCACGACACAAACAAAGGGACCAATTTAGTATAAACTTCCATCGTAAATAAAAATTCACACGAAACATTATTTGAGGATGGATACTTTCTTTTGTAAAAAAAAAAGAGTAAATGTCAACCTCAATTAGTATGGCCTGTCTACACAACACATTCATAGCCAACCAACCAAAAAGAAACATTTAAAACCCCCAAAGGGAACGTAGGAACACTAGGTTGACAGTTTTTATTGACAGTTTCTACCTCCTGGCCAAGTTCATTCAAACTTTAACACTAGAGATTCTAAGAATTACGCATCAGAATGACAGGCTACTATCCATCTTCTCCAAAATACAACCATTACGGATGAGAAAAAATCTCAGAAACAAAATAGTCCACCTTCCGCCAGGAGAGAAAATAGATTATATCCTCCTTACCGGTGTTTAGAAAACTTTATCTGGTCCATTTTAAGCATGGATATTGATTGAAAAGGCAGATACTATAGGGTTTGCATCCGTGGTCACCATATTAATAATGATCTAATTTCTATAAGTATTATAAAAATGAACAGTGTGACTTCTTGGTTTGCTGATCGTAAGACCAGAACTCCTCCAGAGAGAGAGAGAAATTTTGCTAAAGATATGATTTACTATTCATTATCTCCAACTACGCATTCTTGTTGATGAACTAAATCAGTATATTAAAATAAAAACAAAATAGAGATTACAAATATATCAGTGTGTTTCCTCACTGCTATTATCAATACCACTGGGAATGAATTGGAAGCCATCCATCTCCTGAAAGATATGATGCATTATTAATGAAGAAAGAGTCTCAAAATCGAAATAGCCTGTTCAATAGAAAAAAGATCATATCCTCGTGACCGGCGTTTACAAAATTTAGAATAAATTTTAAGGACAAATATTCTCAAAAAGGCACATACTATTCAGTCAGTAACGAGAATAATGATATACTTTCTATGTAATGTATTTCACCAAGAGAAATGCCTTATGTATATATCATATTATGTAAATTATGTCTTCATGTATGATATGCACATAGATTCTTCACTCAAACATTTTCGGACGAATGCAGATTACGGTGTCATAAGAGTGATCACTTCTACAAACTTCAAACCATCGATATACCACAAGAGATTCTGAGAACTTCGTACCGGAATGGCCGGATACCATCCATCTTTTCAAAAATATGAACGTTACAAATGAGAAAGGAGACCCAAAAATAAAATAGCCTGACTTCCGTTTCCACAGAAAATAGATTTTATCCACCTTACCTGTGTTCAGAGAACTTTATCTGGTCCATCTTTAGCACGAATATTGATCGAAAAGGCAGAAAAAGACTCTAAATGTAATTTTGTTAAGGTTCTGCCTGAGGCCATTGTGGGTTATTTCTGCATATGTTCCACGATTTACAAGTTACTATTTACATTTCGTCTCGTCTATTATCTTAAACTAAATTGTTTCCTCTCTGGTTCGGTAATTTGTCTTTCTGCATGACTTGAGAAGGAACATGCAGCTCTGTTCTGTAATCAAATTTTAGCAACATTGTGAATGATATCTATCATCAAAATATCTCTGGTTTGGAGAAAAATAATCCTCTAGCTTTCGTTTGAGACTTACGTCTACTTATATAATCTACGACATGATGATCTATATTTTCTGTTTTTAACATTGGCCAAGGGGGATATCAATCAGAAGCTTATTATAGAGTAATCTCCCTTAATGATTTTTTTTTTACTTCTTGGGCAAATCTTTGAATATCTAGGTTTATTCTGGCGGGACACAAATAAGAAATCTCCGAGCTATGGAATGTTCTTTTATATTTTTGTATGCAACGTATTTAAGTACTGCCGTTATTAGATACTTATCAGACACATCTCAATTGGACCCAATGTGATCAGCCAGTCAATCGGTCCAAGTAATGTTGGACGAGAGATAAAAGAAAAAGAGGTGTTCGTTCAATGTTCCAGCTGTTATTATGTCATAAAAGATGTTGTGTCTTAAAAGGTAGTGGCGTCATTAAATCTTTTTGGATCGATGAATGACGTATCAGGCGTTTGTATTTTACGATGTTGCCTTGTATCGTCTGTTATAGATGGTTGAAACTATTTTCTAGAATGGCTAAAATCCGCTGAAACTTTCACTCACTGTATAACTCAGAAACGATTTATACCCGTTCAAACCACATATATCAAATGTATAACCATACGCTAAAACTATACACATACATTTAAATTTAATGATTGTTTTCTTCAATAGTTGAACGGTCCGGTGAAATATCCTCACCTTCCATTTTTTCTTCTTCCTACCAGCTACTTTTAACATAACTAGAAATGCTACTACTTCCTTTACAATCCTTTTGAAATTGGAAATCAAAGTATAGACGTAAGGATGGTTGATGGTTCAATTAACTTGTTGTCTTTTTTCTTGACGTCATGGTCGAACATGTTTACTTGTAAGAAAAAACGTTGGAATACTTTTGTTTTTTTTTGTTTTTTTTCGTCAAATTTGCTAAGGGGGATAACCATCGAATGCAAACGATCGAAAATTCATCTTCACTCGTTTCTGTATTCATCTTTTCATTTTTGGGGAATTCCTGAAAATCGAGGTCGTGTCTGGTCGAGCTCGAATGAATGGATATAGTGCAACATCATGTCTATATTATTTTACATGTACGTTGCAATTGCAAAATTGTTAGAATGTGTCGTTTTCATGAGACCATTGGTAAAAGGTCACATTGATCCTCAAAAAAAGAGTATGCAACTAATTCATCCTCCTGACAGTCACCCATGGAGCTTAAACACGGAACATAACCAAAAAACTGACCTGCAAACTGGAAACATAAAAAGAATCATGCTGAACAATACATGGAGTATCTACATGACTTCTCAGCAGGAAAATGGGAGAAAAACGAGAAATACTCAAAAAGAGCAATAAGCTGGCCATATCACGACAGATCGAAATCATGCCGCACAACATGGGGCCCCAGTGATCAAATGTTGAACTGATGCTGGCAGAAAATCTGGTGAGACAAAGTGGACAAGTTTCGTAAAAAAAAAATTCCCCTGCAACATCCACCATGGATGGGTGTGGCGAATCCCAGTTAAAGTCTATGTCCAACAGATGATGATGATAATTATAACGTTTCTATGATGGGTATGCGGTTGCCAGGGTCGTAGTTGAGAGAGTATAAACATTGCAGCTGTACAGAACAAACAATATCTTAGGGTGACCACCAGAAATACTACTTGAAAGAAAATTTTAGATGATTTTTATTTTCTGCAGGAAGGAAATTAAAACATTCCGTCTCAACTTGTTTCAAAAGTGAATGTTACAATAAAGGTTGAGATAGATCGATTAATAAAAAACTTTACGTTGCAGTCGATATCATTTTTATGAAAAGTTAATTTTTGTTATGATCTGTTTGAAAACAATAGCTGAATACAACAATAGAAAGGCCTCTGAGAAATCTGATCCACTAGACAGCAACAATGTTGAATCTGGCCTTGGCTGCTGTGGAAAGTTGATCATCCTTCAAGCAGATACCACATCACGAACATGGTTTTTAAGAGCAATTGTTTCAAGAAAATCTTATGCCGGTATCCGGTTTCGTGGTCTGATCATCGCGTTAGGTTAAATTTCCTTGGTGCACAATAAAGAAAAATGAAACTCTGAACCATCTTGCATAACTTTTTCTAATAGAAAAAGCAGACAAATGAAAATTCTCTTTCTTTTACCTTACCAAACAATTTCATTCGTTGCTAACTTTACCTATTATACGATTTCAATTATAAACATTCATATCTCCTTCTCTCCTTGAGTGATTTTAGATATGACTCCCTGATAAATGACTTTGTTAGGACTTATTTATATAAATATGATTTGAACTTGCAATCGATTTCAATAAATCAACAATGTTAGCGTCAAAGTGTGATGTCACATAAACAAATCTTATCGGAGAACAGATATGGTCAGAAAAAGATCATTTTTACATAATCTTTAACCGCTTAAAAGTCTCCGTACATTTTTACGATTCAAAAGGTAAAACAAAAAATCAGAAAACTCTGTTCAATTTTGACTCTGTTCACGTATTTCCCCTGATAGGGAGCAAAATCTCCTTTTGGGTGTGACCCTTTTATAAGAGAATGATATATAAACACCCGATATAAGAATCTCTGAACACGTATATTGCGTAGAAACAATGTTCTTTAGCACCATATTTACTTCGTAAATCGAACCCCTCCTCCGTAAGCCCTTGGAGGAATGTTGCAGAAACTTTTTGATACAAAACCTTCCCCTTGGTCAAGTTAGTATGCCTGTTAAATTCCTTTTGATTACACCCATGCGTAAGTGTTTTTGTAGCGTGGCTGTCAGACACAAAGACACACCGTGCGCACATGGTTTTACACCTTTCAAATATACAGATATTTTCCCCTATACCCACCTGACCAGTGGGAGGGGATTGGGTCTGGTGTTGAGCGCTTGTTCCTTTGACTACGGTTGGAGTGCTTTTGCAATTACAAAGCTAATCAAGGCTTTCGGTAATGGGAAAGATTTGATCAAAGCTGCTATGCAAACGTTCAAAAGAGATCAAAATAGTCATGAGGCTCCGTTCAGCGGATTATTGGGAATCACTTAAAGGAAGTGGATTAAGGAGACTATTTCGGGATGCCCCAAAATTCATTGAATTAAGAACAATGAAAGCACGGAATTAGATCTGCTAATTAACGCAGAAATTATCCATGCATCTGATTCTATGTCGAGTAAGTGTAGCCCTGCAAATGGCCTGCTCGACCAATCAGCCATGTGGGCTACAGAGTCTTTTCTCTTTGCTCCTCTGTGTGTGTGTGTGTGTGTGTGTGTGTGTGTGTGTGTGTGTGTGTGTGTGTGTGTCCGGGCGGTTTTGATCATATTTCATGGATACAAATTTTGAAATTTGTATCAATTTACGACTTTGCACCGTATAACTACATTTGCTTGTTTGGTTTTTTTTCTTTTCTTTTTTTTGGTTGCCGTTTTTTTCCGGGGGCAGGGGTTTTGGACCAACTATGGACCCGCAAAGCCTCAATTTTATGCAGGCATTTTATTACTAAGTTTAGAAAAATATCTTTTTCTTTAAAAAATTTCCGATGACATTTTTCACTGGTGCTGGTACACGAGCAGAGTACTGTGATTCCTTTATGCAAGGTATAGGTATTATCTATCTATCTATTTCTAATCATTAACTGAGTTCGGAATAGTCTGGCACAAGTCAAACAACGTGAGCTACCTTCGGAGGATCAAACATATTTCTGTAGCAATGATAATTGAGTTAAGATTACCAACCACTATATTACGACCAACAGCCCTCACTAAGTTTGATACGAGGACAATAATATGATGCATTCATTGAATGCCAACCACAACATTGCAGGTGAAGCATATATCTATTAATTCATAATCATATCTTCCTATCTGTATTGTCTATCCAGATAAAAATATTTATTATGTTATAATCTTGATATTCCCTGAATCAGCCGAGGTGTAGTCATAAAACCGTCCCTCTGGAATGAATATGATTCAGAATATATCGGTCAGGAATGACAGGTATATTTATGCATGGATCGGCACCAAGAATCCTAAAACTATTTTGATTGCTGATTAAATTTTAATTGTTTAAGAATCCGAAATTCAAGTTTTTTAAGAGTCAACTCATACATGTGTGATAATCAGACTTGACGTCTTAAGACTTTTCATGACGTAATTTTTTATTGCTGTGTCATAAAAAGGAACAAAATCAACCAATGAGATTATCCGATTTGCATCCAAACAAATTGATGAACAAACCGAAAAAATTGTGCATATAATCTCATTATATGTATAAATATATCAATAGATATGAATGCGCCATTGTTCCCTCGAATCTACATGGCTGCGCTCCGGTACAAAAGAAAGAAATACGCTGTGCTGAAATTTTCGATCTTTTTGAGAGAGCTCTTTTCTTTTCAATCAATATCAAATCTACATGGCCAAACATGCAATTGTCATATCAGTTTTGCTCTGAGTATCATCTTTTTATCAGGTTTTTGCAAAGATAAGAATGTGTTCAAATTGATGCATGAATCCTATCACGAGGCTTTCTAGCAAGAATTTGTACTCTGCTAATGGTTGAATAAAGGAAGAAAAACAGAAAAATCGAATGAATCTTTTCTCATATAAAGTACAGTTTTGGTAAAAGTAACTGAAATTTTAATTTTAAGTGAAAATCAATGACCCTTCAAAAAGTTGTCTACCCTTTACTTCATTGTAATATATGCATATGTATGTATATGTGTGTGTGTGTGTGTGTATGTGTGTGTGTGTACGCACGCGCAGTCCCATACATGAGACTGAAGGATTCGATTCCAATTTTTGCTCCTAAAGCAACGCATATGATGGTAAATTTTTTATGAGAAACACACACATACACATACACACGCATTCACGCACACTGAACGTTACTGAAGAAGGAAATGACTTCCGAATGTTTAGAACGCCAATGATTTCACTTATTGATTACCAAATCGGTTATCAGTCTTCATACGCTCATACTCTTGAGTCCGTCTCAGTCCTTACTGTTCGAATTATATATATATATATATATATATATATATATATATATATATATATATATATATATATATATATAAGGACAGACAGACAGACAGACAGACAGACAGAGACAGACAGACGGACAGAGAAAATTAGAGTTAGATTGATATGTATATATGAACTATTCATTGCCAATATGAATATAACCTGATAACTCAGTTAATACGTAAATGTAGTCAAAGCACACTATAAAGTGCTTAGAAACATTATATATTAAATAGTAATCGACATAAATGAGGAAATATTTATTGAATGTATACATTTGGTGTTCCAGCTGCTAAGCTTCCCAATATATATATATATATATATATATATATATATATATATATATATATATATATAATTTTGAACTTGTTTGGGTATCGTTGAGTTTGAAAAAATATGACCAGCCATTTTAGAGACAGGACAAACTTTTTTAATTGGGTTCCATGATTCAAGTTTGGGATTTTTAGAACTTCGCCCTAAGAATCGGTCAATGGCATCAAAAGTATTGGAAAAAAAGGGAATAAATAGCTACGTACGTTAATGTATTTGGGGGCTTTCTCTTCACTCCTCACAAAACCAAAATTTCAACTACCGATGGGGATATATATGATATGTTGATTTCATCTGCCCATTCCTTTCTCCTGTGTTAAAATTTGTAGTTTGGATTATTTTTTGTTGTTTGTTGTTGGTTGATAACGATGTAGACCAATCTTTTGGGATCTTGTCAGCAAAAAAGAAGGACTTTTATTCCTAAGGTCATGATTTAGAATTATGAGTGTTAGCTTTTGTGATAACTAAATAAAAGGACCTTTGAACTTCATTAAGAGACACTTTTCAACATTTGCTGTGGTTGAAGCAGAAAACGTAATCCTTTAATCATTCTTATTCATCAATTGAGTGTTCACCCTTTTTCTTTTTGATTTGATCGCTTTTTCTCTTTAAATTGCTGACCTTTGTGTTCAATTTTCCGCAGTAGGTTTTGTTTTATTGGAAGCTTTTTGCATTTGCATGCCGTAGTTTTTTATCTACTAACACTATTCTTTTTCAATTTGCCTGATCTAATTTTTAAGTTTCTCGTGCAAAAGCATAGTAAGATATAACCCATGAAACTATTTTAATGAAGAAACTTGAATCAAAGACTTTTAGTCATAGCATAATACATACACAAAGTGCTGGATGTCATCTGAATCTCTTGTGCAAAACATTGTCCCTCTTATTCATTCAAACCTGATTTTCCATTCATCTTATTTGAATTCTATTATATTGCTATCAATACAGGTGAATTGAATTAAACAAAAAACGTTGCTATACGAGGCAGTGCTTGATATGCTTGCTGACGGATTTCGGTGATCAAATTATCAAGATATCATTCATATTCAAACTTTGTTAGTGGATATTCCATTATTCGTAATCTATTTGACGTTTGTAGAATATGTTAACGGCATGAAAGTTGTGATAAACACCTACAAATAATATGAAAGACAAGTTTGGCTGCTCCAGTGTCAAATTCTTTCGCTTCATTAAAATCTAAAGGGTAAGCATAACAAGAAACATTCTTCCAAACAATATCATTTTGAAACTATGCGTCCCATTATTAGTAATTATGGTTAATATCTATTGTGTTGTAAGATTTTGGAGTTTTCATAGTTATTGTTGTGACATACCAGAAAATAGATTAATCAATAATCGTAGTGCTTCATCTGGAAATTTATAATCGCAAATAGTGATGAGAGAAAAATATAATAGCTTTGAGTTACAAGAGAATATAGTTGATAGGTGTTGGTTGCAAAGTTATAGGACCACTGCTTATTTAAAACTGGCTTAGTACAATGAATGATGCGAGATAAGAATTAAGTTATATTCATCATTATCAACCATCTTTTAGCTCATCATTGGATAACACTTCCCAAACAATATCTGACTACTTTAAAAGGGAGTCTTTGCTGGCCCAGTACATCTTATTTTGTTTGATTTGTATTATCTTATTTTTTGCCGGACACTGATTCAAGTATGATCTCCCAGGATCTATATTGTCCAGCGGTTCTCTGGCATTTTAGCAACATGACCCGTTCATTGCCATTTGAGTTTTTTAAATGATTTCAAGACGAATTGAGAAAATACTGGCCAGTGTCATGCATGATACATGGGGCTGGCAAATCTTGAGGACGGTCTATACCCAACATCAGATGACAAAAGCCTGCTATAGTTGCTACTGCTGAGGATGAGGATGATGATGATGATGATGATGATGATGATGATGATGAATGACGATGATTATCGAGGGAAGGGGAGGAGGACAAATTTGATTGGCATATTACAACATTGCCAACAGACTGTCAGTGGGTTACTAGAGCATATATCCCTTGATTGTACGGAAAGCAACCCCACAGACCAACAAGCGAAGATCTACTGAACAGTTATTCATCAGATGAAGAAGATGCTCTTTTTTTAAGACAGAGACTGTGTGGTTAGAGGAGGTGAGCGGAGTGGAGCAATGAAGAGAGATTGCTTTTTCCCAGTGTAATTAGTTCTGAAATGAATCCCCGTGGGCATCTCTCCCTCCTTTAATGAACAGACAGATTGGAATTAGAGAACCTTCAGCAAACAGAACCGGCTTGAAATGAGAGTGAACTTTTTTTTCTTTAAACAAATAGTGTGCTCACTCAGTATTTTTCATACACACGATCTTTCATATGCAATTACTCAATAAATTCTCTTTCTTTCAGACAAATATACACGCAGAGAAGTGTGTGTGCACACACACACACATACACACAAATACGTATGAACACATGCATACACATATATGTATATACATATTTCGTATAAGTATGTGTTTCAGGCACACAAAGTTGGAAATACAAAATGTCTTGAAAACAAGTAATACACACTATCACAGACACCCAAGTACACATACACGCACACACACATATATACGTATACATATATATACAGAGAGAGAGGGGAAGAGAGAAAGATTGTCTAGAAGGGTTTTTGAGTCTCCCCTCTATTTGTATGCATGTGTTGATGAATTTATGCATGTATATTCCTATCCGTATATGTCCTCTTCACATATATACACATATACATGTTCGTGTATGTACATTTATAATCATGTTTATATATATATATATATATACATATATATATATATATATATATATATATATATATATATATATATATATATATATATATATATATACACTTGTGTATATGTATTCATATGCTCAAATGTATATGCACCACCGTTCGTTTATACATGTGCCCGTGGATGTGCAGATATTATTTTTTACATGAGAGTGAATCGCAGATGTGTTCAAATGAGACGCATTTCATGCAATTTCAGTATAGGGTTGAGCACTCTTTAAGTGAGGTAACTCACCCACTGTGAGCCTATGCAATGTTATTCTATATGAATTGAGCACTGTAGTAGATTGGGGATTTCTGTGAAATTTTAATTTAACGCTTAGATTCAGCCTTACTGCCTGTCCAGTTCCGTAGTTCAGATGTAGGATATCGGTCCACGTGTCTGAAGATATATATATATATATATATATATATATATATATATATATATATATATATATATATATATATATATAAAAGTATGGCCACTCCTGCACGGTAAGTATTTAGTGCAACCCTCATCACCATTGGCCAGAATAGATATATTCTCAGAAACATAGATACGATTATATCATAAATACAGTGGATGTATTGGTCCTAGAAATCGGCAGCCAGTTGTCTAACATTCTTTTGATCTGATCAAAAGTTGATCAAGGCCTCAGATTTACTATTAGTGTTTCATTCAATGCATACCATACTAAGACAAACGAGATGCCATGAGATGCCTGTTACATTCATCGATACGATGTAAGAGCACTTTATTATTCTCAATTAAATTCTGCACAGATTTTCTAATCGCATTTTTTAACGATAATACCTTTTCAGAGATTGAATTTTAAAGATAATCTCCAGGATATCCCCAGGCTACGATCATTTTCATGATGGAATGTCGAGGATGAGTTAGCAACAGAACCCAGAAGAAATTTATGTTGTCAAGCCATTTTCCATACATTGCTCTTAAAGGCGTTCAAAGAATATTCATGTTTAGAAGCCTTTACTCTCTGAATTTCATTTATTGTATGACATAAAAGCATTTAAAAAGGCTGCTGCATTTACCAGCGAAATGGAGAATGAAGATGAAGATAAATATCTCTCGGATAATGGATTCAACTGGTCGTCTACAAAACCTGTGATAATAATAAGTGGGGTTTTGACAATTCAAACTAATTTTTTAAATACTTATATGCCGTTGGAAAATTTGAGCCTTTTTTAGAAAGTGAGATGCAAGTACTACTGCAATCCCAATTACGCACTGGTTGTCTTTCATAGATTACTTCTATAATTAGTCCTGGCTACTCTGTCATAGTGACCTACGAGATGAAAGACTGAAAATGTCACTCTTAGAGCCCATCAATGAGCATTGTTGAAATCTGCTCCTCATCGATTAAACAACTGTTTATGATTGCTTAGGTCGACCTGCTCTATAAATTGATGCGTGATGTGAGAGTTTCGAAAGAGGATAATAAAAAGCATCGGGGGGGGGATTGTTCGATGATGTATACAACTCATGTTTTTTGCTTGTGACTGTACAATTTTCCAAAGTAGGATTTTTCACCCTAGTTCATTTAAAGGCATCATTCACAAATCGACTGGAAGTTCAACATGACATTAGCATAGCTGTCAGCACCAATATCCCACGTACTTTAAAGTTGATTGAGAAAAAGCAATAGGAAACAATCACGGTTGCAAACCATTTCCCCCCCCCCCTCGATAAAATGTAAGACCTTAATTAGGAAAAGACAATCACACTCAGTCTATTAATTGATTTTTATTAGTAATACTTTTGATACAGAATTTAGATATATGATAGATAACAATATTTCTTTAATTATATATTCATTTATATTCTGACGATTCTTTTTCTTTATTTTGGATTTAATGTCTTCGGTGCATGATCAATACAGGCTGTAGGGGTTTAAAAATTTTAATTGGCTGCAAGTAGTGATAAAAATGTCAAGAACCACCACACTGAAAAAGACAGTGGATTTTTCTTTCCCCAATCGGGTAATTGTATGATCACAACGTCCATTGTTGAAAGCAGGTTTTTTCTAATCTTGACACGACTTTATGCTGTCACACCTTTTGTTTCTGTCTATCAATACGTCTTCCTTTCTAATTTCGACTCATATTGTGATTTTAGAGCATGATATTGAAACTTAATGTGCGATTCAATGCTTTTCAAAAAAAAATTTGAGCATTCGAGTAAGTGTAATTTTCCCAGTGGTTATATCTGTAAAGTATTTGGAATATAAACAGGACTATGATAATCAGATTCACTGATAACCTAGGCTTTTTGAGATTTCGTTAAACGCCTCTTCGATTTTACGAAATATCTACATTACAATAGATTTTCTTCACTAACTGAAGTATTGTGAAGCTAAAGAAAATATCATCAATTGATATGGGGAGTTTTTGGTGAGTGTTTGCAAGCTCAAATTATTGTGCCAACCAAAATATCGAAGGGAGAAGCTTCATCACCGGGTGTGACTGATGTGTTAAGATTGTGTACGTAATTACTCAGTACATTTCTATGTAAGTACACAGAATATCCTGCAAACGCAGGTTTTAGAACAATTATTGATGATTGGTTGATATATGAAAAAGATTTTGATCAATGTTTGCAAATGGCATAGGAGTATCGGGGATTGCCTTCCTTATGGCTACAAATTGTTTGATATTCGATTTCCATACCTTTTTTCAATCTAGGAGCAGCATTCTCTAAACCAACGCTAACCCCAAGTCTTATCTGTTCTATGGATAATACAGCTAACATTACATTCCTAGCAATGAAGTTAACAGCAAATTGAAAAAAATGGTACATCTTACAATTTTTCCCATCAAGAGGTGATAATCTAATATTGTTGTATTTTAAAAGCACATACTTAAGGATCACGGATTTTTGTTCCTATTCGATATAAAATTTATCGTAAATTATTCTCGTTTCCCAATTTCATATACAATCTACTTAGCTTATTTGACGAGATCATCATAGGTTTTATCATATAGTTTCTAACATTTGCTCCAAATTGAGCCTAAAGCTAATATGAATTATTCCCAATCCTGCAGAGAACTCAGCAACGACGAGCAACTTGTATCAAGGGAAATTATATTAAACTAATGATATTATTGACTTAATTAAATGAGATTCGGATTACAGTTATTATCGATGTTTTGCGTATAATGTTCCATTTTTGAAAAATTTATCAGAATAATGATTGTAGAGAGCCAGTCAAATGTATTGGCGAAACAAGCATACCTGGGTTTTCGATTATATCACATTTTCTTAATTTATCCAGTTAAGGATATGCTTTTGGCATTAGATAAATATTTATAAGTGATTCGGAAATCAAAAATACTAATACTGTGTAATGCTTACGTTCCTTTGACATATCCTTCTTACACATAAACAGTTTTTTGACGTCCGTCCTGAGACATAAATCCAAAGATCTACCAAACCTTTCGATTGCAGATGTAACGGTGCCATCATTTTACGAACTTATCTTAATTCCGATGCCATCAGTTCTCTCTTCATCAAAATTTTGTATCTGATCTTTTGGGATCCACGTTGAGATATCCAACGACTGTTAAAAATTATTGCAATGTGGTTGGTCCATTGCCATTCGGATTTTCTACTGGTTTTATATATATTATCTTGGACCACTGTTTGTTGTCCGATCTAATTTTCTGTTTTGCAATCTCTCCATATGATGTTTTGCTATACTCCTTTCCTGTGCACAAAGTATGTTTCTTGATTGAGAGCCAACTTTTTTGTTGAGTTCTATATTTAGCAGGTGATTAAGAGGAGAGTACATTGGTTGCAGGGCGCTCTTGTTCAATACTCATTGAATTGTGTTATTGAAGGTTTGTCTTCCTCAGCCAACTAACTTAAGGTGAATCAACGTATGATTGTTACCAAAAAGAAAAAGAAAAACAGAGCATATTTAACTGTTTTATTCATAAAGACCCCAAAATTAACATATAAGGCTTCAAAGATGAATCTGATTGGATAATCAGAGTTAAATATGGTAAACCAGAAACAAAAAATCTTCTTTATAAACATCGGATAATAAAATACAACATCGAAAAGAAATCGTGCCTCACCAAAGACTCATTTTCTCTAGTGAAAATAAAGAGTACATTTTCAAGTATTCAGCATTTTAGATACATTGTAGCGCCCTGCACACGTAATGGATAGGTAAACATCTACATACATACATATCAAGCTCGCCAAGGGATTAATTAGTAAAATTTTGAAAATAAAACAGTATTGTCAGTTTGGATTGAAGTTTAGGTTCTCTGTTTTAAATACGTTGAATTATTTTTCCTGATTGCAATCGTTTTATTTGATGTAGATATGAAAACATATGGAGAAGCAACACGACAATATTTAGAATTGTGAGTGTTGACTCAGTTTGATTTAAAGGTAAAACCGTCGCTCTATATACTATATTTTGAATAGCATGAATGAATCACCACAGTCTGCAAATTTCCCAAAACTAATCATCTAACAATATCTCTGAGATTATTTAAAGAAAAATACCAATACACGATTTCGACATTGTCGGTCCTAAATGACAACGAAGACCCAAGAATAAACACTGGTTTGAAAATATTGAAGAAATCGATTTCAAGATTATGCATAATGGTGAACTAATTCTAATTTTCAAGATTGAAAGCCTGAAATGCAACAAAGGACGCCTAGAAACACGCACGCACAAAACAGTAAAGAGAGAAGAGTCGGTAGATCACTAAACTGGTTGCAGAAGGGTCAAACTCCACTCTTATTTCTGTTTTAATTGAGAATGATCACCAAAAGTTTTGTATGGCATATATAATGAAAAAATATCTTTTGAATAAATCGATCGATATTTTAGTCTTGCCAATTGGGTTTGAACACCAGCATCAAAAATCTGTAAGTAGACTGAGGATGGTAATTTTGACTTTTTTTTCCTTTTACAATGAGAAAACAATGTCAACGCAAGGTTTAGCCTGGCATTTGGCGGAAATAGAAAACAAATCCCATTATAAACAAAGAAATAGACGATGAAATTCATCGCAAATATAACTAACTTTAACCCTGAGAGCAGGGTTTTTTTTACTACCAAATTGATCATTAGATACTTTTTTTAAATTGTAAGATGAAAAATAATTTCCTACTTATTCTGTCCCCCTATCTCTCCTTCTCTCTCTCCCTCTTCTCCTCCTCCTCCTCTCTCTCTCTCTCTCTTTCTCTGTCTTACTCTCTCTGTCTCTCTCCCTGTCTCTGTTTCTCACTCTCCGTAATCCTGATCCGGTCATTGGTAATTCAATGTCTGTTTCACTCCAGCCACAGGGAGAAAACAAATTGCGTTTTATAAGATAAACAAGACGCAGTGAGCATGTTCATTTTTTCAAGAAATTACATGATCTCCTAAGGCCTTAAGCATTTATCCGGTCTTTAATCACTTATCTCTCATATATATATATATATATATATATATATATATATATATAGAGAGAGAGAGAGAGAGAGAGAGAGAGAGAAAGACATGCATACATACATACATACATATACACACACATATATATGTATATATATATATATATGTATCTATATATATATATATATATATATATATATATATATATATATATATATATACATATGTGTGTGTGTGTGAGGGTGTATGTGTTTTATATATCATTTATGTTTCTATAAGTGTGCACATTTTTTAGTTCGTGAATACGATAGAATCTCGTCGATAAAAAGGAAAGAGAACAATGATTATACGTGTGTGTGTGTATATATGTATATATATATATATATATATATATATATATATATATATATATATATAAGTATACATTTGGTTAATTTACTGGTCGTATTAAAGATTGGAAATCCAATTTATCTTCGATCACATGCATGCAGATTGAAGTAGCTTGAGCCGCTGGCATTAATAAATGATTGCCAATGTTATCTCGTGTTTATTCGTGGTGAACACAGCCTTCAGGCTTGGGTAAAATCAGAAGGCAGAGAAAATAGAAATAATCTCAAAACATGGAAGATAATCATAGCGATGTAAGAGAATGCTCTTTTTTCCAAACTTTTTCCAACATGTAATTGGTCAGCATGGAAGGGCAAGGCCAGTGCTAGAATAACCATGTTGCAAAGTAGCATACGTAACGGACCCTTGATATTTTAAGGTATTGGATCATATTCATTGATTTTGCACTTGCTCCACTACCATACTATTGTCAACAATTATGAACGATGTTATATTGAAGATAATCAATTTTAACGAAGTATCTCTTTCAATTTGATGATACTGTTTTAATGCTGTAATTAATCAGAGTGGGATTTATATGAATACAATGTACGAATTTTTCTTTAATTGATGTCTCAACCACTGCACAAGCATCAAAACGACAACAAAGTAAAACTCTAACGAAAATATTAGATGTATTTGTCGTATTTTCTGGCTCTGAAGCATATGAAAAAAAATTTTCATTAAATAGGAATGTGCATTTTCTCGATTCAAGGCCTTTTATAACATAAGCTACCGGCTGTGCACTAGTTAAGCCCGGCTCAGGGTCAGGCCCCTCATCTTTCAATGTTTCAAACAACAAATTTTTAGGAAGGCAAATAAAAGTTCAACATATGAATTTGGAGGCTGATTATGATTACGATTTAATGACCTATGAAATTTTCTTCCATTATCTGTTTGTAGTAATAGATTTTCCCCTTAGTGGTAACACTTTTGCTAATGAAAATATCTTCCTCTCACCATTCATGTTTCTCCATTTTTTGAGTTGGTCTGTTTGGCTTGGTTGCTGACTGACTGCCTATGTATGTATCACATGTACAGGTCATACTAATGGAGAGAGGACGTGAAAAAAGTAAAATCTGACTTTTTATGTCTAGAAATAACAATTTAAAACTTCCCTCTCAAAAAAAGTTTCTTTTAGTATGTACGTTGGGGCTAAATTGGACACTTCGTTCATGTCCAGAAGTGCAGCCTTATGTTTTTTCAAAGAAAGAGTAGGAAAGAGAAGTAACTTATTCATTCATAATCATTATTCATTGATCACTGTTTTTTTTCCAACTTTTGATTGATCATCCCAAGTATAGCATATGACGCTGGTCAAGTGACAGTTTCTATACAGTGACTAACCAGGCCCATTATTATGTTTGCTGTAGAATGCAATGACGGAAATTTAAGATTGTTTTAAAATCTTATTTTCCTAAATATAGAGATGAATGGTAAAACCTCTCTCAATAATTTCAACAACATCAATGGCAAAAATCTTAAGAGGCTCATATGCAAATGTTATTAACGCCAATCATTCTAGAAGTTCTGAGTCATTGTGAATGATACTGAGAGTAATAGTTGTGAGAGTTTTCAGTCATTTCTGTTTCAAGGTGAAACATTCATCGTCAAAGTTGATTTTTTTTGCCATAACTATTGCTCTCTAAGTCCTGGTAGTAGTCTATGTAATAATCTTCAGTTATCCAATTCTTCTAGCTAAAGTATGAACTGTATTTATATGGAGAAAACAGGATTATAGTCCAAAGCACCACCCCTGCTAAAATATTATCATTAAAAAAAAAACACTTCTGCCAATAGGAAATAAATTAATAATCACTACTTGGAATTCATTTCATGATAGAGCCTCCAATTTTTCGAGATAAATTCATAGTCACTGCATGTAATCCATGTCCACGGTAAAAAAAATCTACTTTTTGTTGGCATATATTTACCTGTATGTATGTATTTACATCATGTAATTATTTATACATCTCATTCAACCTTTTTATGTAATGACAATCAGTCAGTTCAAATTACAAGCAGTAAAAAGAGCTGATGCGCAAATATTTTTATAAGCCGTGTGTTTTGATTTCTGTGTATAAGGGGACGAATTAACCTAAATTGGCCTGAGCTTCAACGTCCAACCCCCACCCTGGATGAAGTATTGCAATTATAATCCATAGGTTGCCCGTCTTTTATTGTTTTGTGCGACCCTAAACTGAGCTGAATCTATTCTTTTTAATCCTATCTCTCTTGCTTTCATCGGCCAAATAATTGTAGACCTTAAAGTAATCATTCATTTGAATTTACGAGATGATATATTGTCGCAAATGATAATTTGGGGTAGTTTTCTTTTTCATCTTATAAGAGTTGCATTTTTTTTATTCCATAAATCAGGTCGATATCCTATGACTAGTAAATAAGTAGTCCTGCCCGAGGGATTTAAACTGACCCTCAATATGTTTGACAGTAGTTATCGCTGAATTTAGCAAAATAGCCGTATTCCTTATTTATCTGGCCGTTACAGCGTTACGCTACTATTATACGTGTAGAATTTCAACCAATAATAAAGAAATGTCTCAGCAGAAGTTTTGTCATCATTTTTAGACAATTCTTATTTCGTTTTCTCCTCATGCATTGCTCAGATATTCAAGTATATATGCTCGATTTCATGTTTTTAATTCTGCATCTTTTATTTCTTCCATATGTCTGTGAAAGGATTCATGGAGACATTATAATATCCATGAAATAATGCTCTCAGAAAAGAAGCCTCTAAATTTGTATTAAGGGGAGAGTCCAGTGTTACAAATGGTCAGTGGTACGCATTCTATCGGTTATCTAGATGTTATAAATAACCCCGTCAAAATAAGGCTCCAAGAAGATCAGAACACTTATTCAGCAAAAAAAAAGTGCGTTTCTTGAAAGGATCTAAGGGAACACTGAAGCCAATTCTTATGATGTAAACGAAATTGGACGGCCAGGAACGTAGACAAAAAAAAAACAAACAAACATGCAAAAAACTAACACGCACATAGAAATAAAAAAAAACCCTTCGCCATTTTTTATTATTATGGTTGTTCAATTTATGTGAAAAGAGAGGGTGTTTGCAATGAAACAAAATGGCACCCAGCTGTCTGGATAAAAGAAAAAAAAACTGTGAAAGAAACAACCCGTTCTGTTGAAGTGATGAACTTATGTAAAAAAAAAAAAGGAAATGCAGTTTCTTCAATGTCTCTGCGGGAAGATGAAAATATCGAAGGAGAATTTAATGCTGATGATGACGATGAAGTATACTTCAGGGGATGAAAACAGCATCTCTGTTCTTCAATATATAGACTCCGAGAAATCAAGGTGCCAAAGAGGTTAGAGTTTTTTCAGGAAGAGACCCAATTAAATGTTTTCCCTTAGCCTTAGCCTTATCTATCATATAATGATGTTTACGCAAATATATGTATATATATATATATATATATATATATATATATATATATATATATATATATATATATATAGTACCTGATATGATTGTGGCAACAAACATAAATTTTGTATGGCTTGGTTTCGTAAGTAAAATAAAAGGAATTTTACACTTCAACAAAACATTTCATGGCGACTAGGCGTGCATTTAGGCATCTTTTGTTGTTATGAATACTATATTCCAGGAGGAATACTAGTACTTGATGAAATAGATGAAATGAGTCAAACAAAACATTTTCTTTCTATTTTTTTTAAAATTTATTTTCAAACAAATATTGAAACAAAATTGAAAAAGCTAACTAAGATTGTTATTCAGAATAATTTTATTTTCTCAGATAGTCATAAACTAGCAGAACTTGTACAGAAACAGTGAGATCATAAAAAATACGTATGAGCATGTGCATGTTTAGATATTTAGAGTATACTTCGTGAATATGAAGCAAGTAATTTATATCAATATAACACATACGTATATGTTTGTCAATGTGTTCCAACGATATATATATATATATATATATATATATATATATATATATATATATATATATTGAGATATATATATATATATATATATATATATATATATATATATATATATATATATATATTGAGATATATTGAGATATATTGAGATATATTGTATCGGTTCTTTTATTTGGACTGATCTGCTGTTATTACACCAAGAATGTATCGTTTGGATGAGACAACGTAAAAAGGATGAACAGTAAAAGGAAAGAAGGCTGCTGCCAAAATAAAGACTGCGTCTGAAACGGGTAGCTGTTTAGAAATAGCGTTGCACTTATCATTGGACTGAACAGCAGCCGGTATTACAAAGGTCAAAATGACTGTTTCGATTCCAAATTTTCATTTGCTAAATCACAGTCTATATTTGCTTCAACTGCTTCTCACAACATGGTGATTATATTTTAATGAAATACATGTATGATCATATGGATATACGTGGGATAATTTTGCATTAGTGCTGAAAAGAAACGATTTGTCAAAAAATAAACGAGACGAAAATTTAGAGTTATTCTGGCCTTTGCATTACCGGCAGCCATTTAACTCAATAGTGAGAGCAACGGTACTTTGAATTGGTAGACTGATTTTCATTCATTGTTTATTTTATCTGCATTGTCCGGCCCGAATGATACATTCAACATTTAATAACGGTAAATCATTCCAAATGAAATTTTCTGCATAATATGATGCAATTTATAGTCGTATATATATATATATATATATATATATATATATATATATATATATATATATATATATATATATATATATATATATATACTGACAGTTGAGTCATCCATGCAAGGGGAGTACTCGATATTGGGGATAGAGCATTTCTAAATAGGTGTCTATACAAAAATTAAGTTCCCGGCAGTGACTCTGAGTTTCATGCTAGTGGCGCAGTTATCGTAAAAAGCCGGACGATTTGACCACTGGCATTAAACTCTGAGACACCCAGAAGAACTGAAAGTCTCATGCATGCACACACACACACACACATACACACACACACACACACACACAAGCACACAAGCACACACACACGGATAGATAGAGACAAGCAAAGAGAGAAAAATCTGTAGCTTATTCGGCTGGTTGGTCATGTGTACAGTGATTTTATTAATGATGGTTGTTCTCAAATAAAATAATGAGCAGGGGTTTTTGCTAGATGCTACATAAACGTAATTTGCTTTTTTGCGAACACTTCCCGTTGAAAAGATCGGTCATGCTGGAGATAACATCGGAAATATGAAAACAAGTGTTTATATCTTGTGATATTCTGATTTGCACATCGCTACCAAAATTATGAAAGAAATGGACATATTTTGTCCGACAGAATTAATTATAAATTGCATTTTATAATATAAAAGCGTCTCTGAAATGATTTCCTGTAGCGATGCACTTATCATTGTGCTAAAAGAGACAAAAAAAAGACTGAGCTGAGAATTTAGGTTGAAAGCTGTAATTTGGTCATTTTATTGACCAGTGTTCAGTTTCGTAGGTGCTATGAAACGTTGAATGAGGCACATATCAGTGGAAGGTTCGATTCTTATAGCAGCCCCATTTTCTTTCGTTGTTTATTCTATTTATGTTGTTTAAATTGAATGTTATAATCATATAACAACGGGAAATCATTTCAGATAAGTTTTATGTATAATATAACGCAACTTTTTATGTGCATATGTTATAAGGAGATGGATACATGATATGACAAAATGATAATGGAATCCAGTTATACCATACTGAAACTCGTCTTTTAGACAGGATCCCGTTATTACACGCTTAATTTATCACTCGGCCAAGAAAACGTGAACAGTATAAACAAGTTGCCCCATTGTTCATTCTATACATGAATTCCTTAATAACGTAACTGCTGCATCATGAAAAACAAACTGAGAAGACATACACTGTGAATATCAAGATGAGAATCCAGTTTTTACATTACCAGTGGCTGTTTATCTCAATGGCCAAGGCAAATATACGTTGAATAGGCTACCCTATCGATGGCAGATTTTAATTGTTAATTCTATTTACGTCGTACCATGTAGTAACATGAGATCATTTCAAATAAGCTTCACTATAACATAACACAAATTATGAGTATATATATATATATATATATGTATATATATATATATATATATATATATATATATATATATATATAATGCAAATCAAGGATACTATCAAATATATCATAATATCCGATGTATGATGAGTTTATTTCATCAAGTGCTGTGTATATTGAGCATTAAATCAGCAAATCAGAAAGCATATTTGTGAATGGACAAAAGACCTATATATATATGAAATTTAAAAAAATAAACTTACTACATTAAGAAGAATAAATATAAAACAATTATAAATGAGGAAAGCAAAAATATCATTGATAAGAATAGAGTAAAAAATATAAAGAAAAGGCGTACATACTCACGAGAGACTAACAATCAAACTTCATAAATAACCTTACTAACAGACTGGTTGATCCAACAAAATCCCAGATAAAAAATATCAGCGAAAAATATACTAAAAAGCATAAACTACAGCATTAAACAACAACTGTAACTGAAGCAATGAATAAACACAAACGAAGCTATCATCAGGTTCAGAAACATTAAACTAAAATTTCCTGTGCATTCGTGCGCCTGATATTATGGACCTCCACCAATATATTTTCGAAGGAATCCCTGAAGAACCAAGGGAATTTGCAAGGATCTACACTGAGATTAATACTCTAAGACTGTAGACGGACGATACTGTTCAATAACCGAAGACAATAGACTAAAAAAACGACATCAGCAGGCTTGGTGCTTTTCGGAGTAATCATGATTTTGCTGAAATATCGGACTGGATTGGTTTGTATATTTTACATGGCATAACCCCCCCCCCAAAAAAAAGAAGCAAATTAGATAATAGCTTACCATTTATAGAAAGAGCATCGCACAAAAATACAAAAAAAAAGAAATGAAAATACATCAGGAAAGAGGTGAAAAAAATTAAGTTTAAAGTTAGAATTAATGCCGATGTAAAAATTTAACATTTTTAAAATGATACTCACAAATACATGATAAAAATCATGAATCACATGGGAAAAATATTCTGTGATTACATGTATTAAGCCATGATTTAGCAACCCGAACAAGATAATTAGAAAGATACTTAAATCAATATAAATTTTGCAAATATACAACACGTAAAAAAAGAGCAATATTCGACAATTTTGGACATAAATATACTGAAGGCTTGAAAGGTAGTGGTTTTATCGGAAGTAACTTTAAATACGGCGAAAAAGTGAAATCCAGTATAGTTAAACATAGCAAGAAGAAAAAAAGTAGAGTAAGACGGTTCATCTGCTCTACACCGCCATTCAAAGTACAAGAAAAAACGTTCTTAATAGAAGAATTCTTCTGACTGAGTAGAATCTTTTATAAAAAAAAACTGAAAATAAGCTCCAGCTGAATGGATAATTTTGATAAACTCATAACGAGACATAACAATAAAATAATTAGAAATATTACTAATGAAAAAATCATCAATAAATCAGATTGTAATTGTACAAAAACAGATTACTCCTTCAAAACAAATATTTAATATTGAATATTTTATACGTAGCTCAAATATCAACCTCAGAGAGTTAGTATTACCTATCCATACATCATTATTCACGAACAAAAATACAGAAACGACACATCACAGACAACATATAATTCGAGACTTATCAATAGCAACCTCAAATACGCAATAAACTAGAAAACATTACAGCAAACAAACGTATGCCAGAACATTGTAAGCTTGTGTTACGTGTGCCCAAATAAGGATTGAAAAGAAAAAGTGCAGTAGCAGTGAAGTGCCGGTGTTGCTCATGATTTCTATTCAAAAAAGCTTATTTCATCACCCAGCATAGAGGTATACTAAAAATTAACCACTGTAGTTATCTTATTCCCTTCGTTATTATCAAATAGTTGTAGTCTTACTATTAGCATGATTATCCATACTGCCATCGATTTGAAGAGTAACCATAAAATTTTTTCATAGTTATATTGGATATTTTAGACACGGACGAACTTAGTTTAATTTAAATAACAATTAATGTCGAGTGAAAGTGAACCCTAAACATCAGAAACTGATTTAAGAAAGAATAGAATACTCTCCGAGAGGAATCATATCCTATAGAGTTGATGTTATTACAATGTACTGATAAGGAAGATGCATACAGTATCTCCCGCTCATCAGCTATTCAAAACTACTAGCAAACAAAGCATCACTGGTAGATGAAACAAAATGTGAAAAGTATTGAGAAACAACTGAAAATGAAACGATGAAGGGAAAGGAATGAAAATTTATGTTAGTTGAATAAAATGAAGGTCGTACAACCTTAGCAAATAGACATCTCCTAATAAATTATATGCGATTATATGTATTTTCATATCCTTTATTATTCATTATATATACAGTGCAAAATGTGCAATCATCAACATCAGTTGGAACAGAGGAGTGGAGTTTGACCATGCAGCAGCCAGGCTAGTTATGTAATTTCATTTCAGACTTATCCACAAAGAATATAGTCGATGCGCTAAAACTGATTTCCCTTTTAGATATTTTTTTATATGGATGTATCCCTCGCAATTTCTGACTCTATCTATTTTTGCTCCTGTACATTAGCTTACCTAAATCGTTGCTCATCAGAAGTGGCCGTGCCTCTCTGTACCACACTTTCCTTCCATCAATGAAATCTCTTTTCTGCTTTTTTTCTTACCTACATTCCGTATCACATATCACACAATGTGCAGTTTTGCAATTACGATAATTCCTCCTTGCAAGTAAGTATATATCTATAGAGAGTGATATATATATATATATATATATATATATATATATATATATATATATATATATATATGAGTTTGTGTGCATGTATCGGATTACAATACAAGTGCTTTCCTGCAATTATCTTGCTCGTGTGCAATTATATATATATATATATATATATATATATATATATATATTGCACATATATATATATATATATATATATGTACAAATAAACAGACATATACATGAGAATATATATACTCTGCAAACGCTTTTTGTAGTTGCCTTTATACCCATCGTCAGTATATATATATGTATATATATGTATATATATATATATATGTGTGTGTGTGTGTGAATCTGGCTTCCTTTGTCTATATTTCCACTGATATCTTCACGTATGGCGTAAACAACTTGATCAGAACAAAAGCACTTCAGTAGTAGACGTCAAAAAGCCTTGCGGGTATTCACAGATAATGATGTTACTTTTGTTCTACATAGGATAAAAAACATTTCTACCCGAACAAACAACGCAAACTTCCAAGATAATACGTGCAATCCTCTCAGAAAACAAAACTATTAAGCAAAACATGTCAACGGTCAGATGAAAGAAAGTATGGAGAAACAACAACTCTTTGAGATTGTTGTTATAACGAGCTGGATCGTTGGTTAGTGTAATGGTAGGAGTCTGCCCCAAACTTAGAAATCGTTGGTTTGATTTCTGGTATGATCGACGAGACTTGGGAAATCTTCGTTTGGAAAAATTTCCCTTTGCATTCAGCCCCTGTTGAGTACACTCTAAGCTAAAAGATAAGGGTTGAGGTATCCCTTTGGTGAATTTACATCCTGCTAAGTGGATGGTCACAAAGATTTTTTTGAATAAAGGTCTAATTTGAAGATTATCAAGCTGGTGCATGCAGCAGAAACGGAGACTCTATTTGTTTGCTTAGCAAACCAAAGCTGTATCGGCTGGAGCCATTTTTTGGAGGGTTAGCTCCTATTTTACCCACATAAAGCCTCCACCTTGTGTCACATTTCATTGCGGCGTGACAGCAAATAAATTGAGCAGAAATTGAGACTTCCCCCAAACACTCCAACAGGCATTGTTTCTTAAGAGATGGGACGCTGATGACATAGATGTTGGTTTATATACTGTGCATATAACTGTATATAATTGCAGTTAAGTTGATATTTCAAACAACAGTTATTTTCCGTAATTGATCACATCAATTTGTTGAGACTCAATGAACTTATGTATTCGATACTACCTTATGTTGGAAAATAAACCTTATGTTGGTAAATATTGGACTAAACATAGATTAACATGTAAGTTTTAAGTTGATTTATATGCCATCATATACTGTAAAAATGAGAAACCAAGAACATATACAGTAAGAATGAAAGACCAAAAGCGCAGATAAATGATAACTTTTCGTTATTTTTCCTCGGTATAATGCACAATGAACGAGTTACAAGTCGGTAAGTTAAATTGATAAACTTTTATTTACACGTCTTCCTTTTTCTAATTTTTTCAAACTATTCATTAATAGATTAAATCACTCGTCGAAATATTTTTTCAGATTTAGTGTAAATGTATATAGATTTTGTCCAGAGGTGTATTAACATCATGTTTTCAAAAATACACTGAAACTTTCATGATATGCTGTTGGAAACTGATATCCAACAGAAGTCTTAGAAGAATATTTTTTAAAAAGTGCCATTGGAATCTATGTGTCATGAAGCGGTACGATTAAAGCGAGGGGCCGTACCGACGAAGGTTTACCATCAACAGAAGCTGCCAATGAATTTCCCTCCGTGAATAGTTCATTTACATCAGGATCTACCGGTTGGTATTCGAAATAACAGCATTGCAAAAAAAAATCCAAAGTTGCTACGTACAGTGGATGCAAATCGTTGGAGACATCCGACTCGTGTGATGGAGAGAGAGTCGTGTGTTTGGTCTTGGGGAAAGTATTGACAAATCTTCTCACGCATACAATATTGTATTAAGAAATTAGAAAAAAAGTGAGACGATCAATTTTTAAAATACGGTCAACAAGTTAAAGAATCCAGCTTGCAAATCAATTAATCTTTAATTTGCTCAGGCAACGTACGAGCTCCAAAAATGCCTTACAAGATCATTATTTTTGAAGTACCTTTAAAACACATATGCGTCATCAAATAGTGCTGTTAAAATGGTTGCCTCTCACGTGTGTCATTGAGTCATTTTAAGCTGAATTGAAATTGCACCAGTGAGTTTGTGGTCGGTAAATTAGTTTCAGAGACCTTTATTACTGCGATTATGTGATTGCCTGTATGAGACTACCTCACTTTTAGGAGGATACTTTGTTGACCATAGTGGTTTACAGTTTCACACCAGTTGCCCAGTGATTATCACTGAAGGCCAAGCGACAGTAAGTCTCCTCAGGTCTTCAACCCATATTGTCTCTCCCTTGCCTATTATACCTGTGCTGTGGTTCACATCTCAATTTCTTTTTTCTTCCTCTGTTAGGCTAATCTGACTGTCTGTGCCTGTTTCGCACGGAAACTGCTTGGCCAATCAATATGATATTCTGCATACAGTCAAAGAAGAGGTCGGCTTATGATATAAGCCAAGTTTTGTTGACCTCTGATGTTATTTGATGTCATATTCCAGCTGATGTCTAGCTATAAACATACAGAAAAGTGATTCGAATGTTTTCCATCATTTTCCATGTTGCGAAGATTGCTCAGTATAAAACTAGTGTACTCTTGCAAATCTTCGAGGTTATAGCCCCCAAAATGAGACCCAGTGGCCCCTGGAGACACACACAGTTTAGCAAAAAGAGAAGCATGAATTGTATTTACTTTACTTATGGAATTAACACAGCCAATAAGTTTGGAACTTCTTCATGATGATGAGTATCCATCTGATATTTGCTGTGATGTTCCTATGTCTATATAAATATTCTATTTATTATTATTATCATTATTATTATTATTATTATTATTCATTGTTATTATTTTTATCATTATTATTATTATTATTATTATTATTATTATTATTATTATCATTATTATTATTATTATTATTATCTTTTATGCATATATAAAAATACATGTGTGTACGTGCTTGTGAGTTAGCTGGTTGGTGCATCATGTAAAATTTTGTTTGAAAATCCATTTCTCGTCACAGAAAAGTTATATTTGAATCATGTAATCTTCAACCAGGAAGCATTTCTCTATCTTTTTCCATTTTCGTTTCAGGTGAGCAATTTACTTCCCACTATAAAAATGGTTTTGGAATAAACGTAAGTTGCTTGATTTATGCTTTTATAGATTGGCATGAAGAAAAATCTTCTTTTTTTTTAAATTCATGTATATATATACATATAATATACCTGACAATATGTTGGATCATGGCAGTGGTTTTTAATCCCTTTTGTATTCTGAGCTACCCTTACGGAACGTGGATTCCCCTGCACCATACATAATTTTACTGATAATAAATTTGATCTTTGGACCCTGAACACATACATGCACATACGCAAATATATGTACACACACACACACACACACACGTGCACACACACACACGCACACACGCACACAGACACACACACACACAAAAGTTCAATACATGGAAACACTTATAATCATGATAACATTACGCCGTGTATATCTATTTATTTATTTGTAGTGTGCCAGAGTAAGAAACAATATCTATATATATTTTCATTAAGTGTCTTACTGCTTGATGTCAACAAAATAGAATTACATATCATAGTAACAATGGAAAAATGCTGAATTCAAAGAATGATAAAAGTATATCAAGTAATAAAACCAAAAACGAAAAATAAAAAAGATCTTAGTGTTGTCAGCTGAAGGCTATTCTCGAATATCAACACAGCCCAACTCTCTATTATCCATGTACATAAAATGCAATGAAGATTCATATATTCCATATATGCATTTATTTCCGTAGGCAGGGGTAAACTAGTATATGTTTATACAATATTCTTTGGCATATACCCAAAAATAGAACATGCGGTCCCTTGATGCAATGTTGCGGTTAAATAAGATTGGGTCATCTATAAATTGGTGCTGTGCCAATATATTGTGTTTGGACCCTGACTTCTGTCAGAACGCTATTGACACTTCCACGATTGGCTGAAAGAACCCGGCTGGAAATAACCCAAGTATAATGAAGCAAATTACAATGCTTTGGTGACTTTGATAATAGCTCTTAAATATCTCAGTATATGCCATTTCTGATCGCTATATCAGGGCGAGCCTCTCTCGAGCTTTGTGTTCGAAATTGGGTGATACTGTACGATGTCGAACTATATCAAGTCACAGAACAGAAGTAATAAAACTTCTGGCATTAACATTTTTTTTTTTATTTGCAACTGAACTCTTTCAACTTATCAATTTGCCATGTCCACAACATTTTGGACTATCAGTCTTACGACACTATTCAGGTATATGTCAAAAGGGGAGTCTCTTCCTGGTATCACCTATTAATGATAGAAATAGATTTTTTTGTTTCCAGCAGCGCCTATAATGTCGTTCTTTCCACGTTTCCCTTTCTTGAACACAGACTGTCCTATTTGTAAACATGGACAGCGACATTGTGATGATGCCCACGCATTGGACTTATTAAAAGAAACATTTTAATGCCAAGGTGGGCTTTTTGGATCACTACATCAGGATTATCTCCTGCGTTGTGTTAGAGATTGGATAATACTATCCGATCTCTGGATATATTGCATCATGAAACAGTAACAAGCATTTCTGCTGCAGGGCCAAACTCCACTCCTACTTTTATCCTGACGAAAGATGATTACAGCTATTTCTTATGTATTTACAATAAACAACTTCGTAATTAGGTCATACTTGTTAGTTACGCCCAATATATACGAGAGTCAGCGAAAGATTACATGGACATGATTTCAAATCAAACTAGGGAAATAGTTGATTTTATACATCAATTATATGACTGAGGAACTAGTAATGAGTTGACTAACCCTAGTTCAGTGTTCTTGTCGTTCTTTTTCTCATTATTGCTATGGGAGAAAAATAAAGTCAATCCCACGATCCAACTCGGGTAGGAGCTAATTATAAAATTTCTCATATTGAACTTACAGTCAACTTCCAACATCGGTTGAGGGTATAATCTATTCCCCTTGAAGCAGATGTCAGACTATTTTTATTTTAAAGACGCTTTTCATGTGTAACGCAGATATTCTTGTAAAGATGGATGGAAGCCTGCTATTTAGGGCTTCAATATTTGAAATATCTTGGCATAGACTTCAAAGCCCGTCAAGGTCATAGTTGGAATGATATAGAGATATTGAATCAGTATTATCGTGGGTGAGCAAACTCAGAAGCCCACAGAATCTGCCTTTTTGATCACTATCAGAAGGGAAGTCGGTCTATTTTGTATTTGGAACAGGGACTTTTAATGTTTGCATTTTTGAAAAAAAATATGGTATCCATCCATTCCAATAAAAAATTCTAGAATTTTTCTCCGAGTTTGAAATCAGTCCAGTTGATAGAAATATCATATTTCACCATATATAATCCAGGTGTATGATACTTATAGAAACATTACACGTATTGGTTTATGGATTTGCATACGCGGGATAATATCTTTTTCCATTCGAAATAGAATCTAAATTGGAGAATACAAATCATCTATGGTAGCTAATTATACAAAGAAAGATACGGTGTGTAGTGATCGGAGTCGTATCATCATGATAAGGTGAACGTAGTCCCCAACCTATCCGCTTCTTTTACCAATATATCTTCAAAAGACATCTTTGATAAAGTATTATAAAATTGAAGAATATATAATAAATTCTCTACGAGGAGTGGGGAAATCTGTTTCCTTTTTCTTTTTAGAGACTTTTTGTTGAGTTTATTTTGGGGAGAAGATGGTTGGTATCCCTTTATTTTTGGGTGGAAAATTTGCACATCCTAGGAAAAAGATTGAAATCTGTCAAAATGATCATTTAGAGAGATAATGTTAAATAGCTGGCCCTGTATGACGATGTTTTGATGGAAAAAGGAATTTAAATCATCAAGAAACTAGAATGGAAATCGGCTGGCCATATTCTAAGAATGGCTGAAAACCGGTGGATCACATGGCTCACAAAATTCGTCCTCGGATATCAAATGCAGAAATATGGCTGGAAGAATACAAAATGGTGAGACAAACTGGACAATCTGAGTAAATATTAGCTCCATGACGTTCACAATAAAAAGATGCTGCAAATCCTGGGGAAGTTATGTGTCAATCGACTGACAATAAAAGACTGATGATGAATATGATGTATGCTGTATATACTCTACACATTTATATATATATATATATATATATATATATATATATATATATATATATATATATATATATATATATATATATATATATATATATATATATATATCGGAAGATAGAGGGACAGAGGGAGACTGATACGAAGTGTGATTATTTTGGAAATATATAATAATTTTGGGAATATATATATATATATATATATATATATATATATATGTGTGTGTGTGTGTGTGTGTGTGTGTGTGTGTATATATATATATATATTTATGAATATATATATATATATATATATATATATACCCGCACACATACACACACACACACATACATGAGCAGAATGATCTTTTTCTCTATCTTTGCACTTGATTGAGGAGTGAATATTGATCATATATATCAAGCATCACAATGTGAAAATTTCGGATTCAAATTTAGCTAAATACGTGTAAAGCTATGGAATTATTCATCCGCTTTTTTTTGCATGTGTTAGAGATTTCTTTTTCAATCTTTTCTTTTTGATGTTTTTATAGAGTGCTCTCAAGTGGAATATATGAAAAAAATAATCAAATATTTTTCTTTCATTCCAATGTTCCAATCCTTTAAAATTCTCTCAGAGGAGAAAATCGATAAGTCGCAAAGCAAATTGATTTTTTCTCCCAGAGACTTTTGAAATGCTAGAATATTTCACCAACCTACAAAATGAACAATGCAAGTATAAGCATTTTTGGGGGATGAAATGGACGAACAGAAAACGATTTTCAAAGACAATTTATTTAGGTATTCTCTGAGATACATTACAAAAATGGTATATGTTTCTCTGGACTGATGAGTTTTGGCATTAATTATCAATATAGGATAATTGTCATTCTTTTTAGACTAGAATACACATAGACATTTTAATTCAATAGAATTGATAGGAAACAATGTAAGTAAGAAAAGTTATACCTCATTAATAAATGTTTCTGAAAGAAAAAGGATTTTCAATCGGCAGTAACTAGAAGCAAAGATATCAAATAAGACTTCTATTTGAACATTATATCATTCTAAAGTCTACAAGGTTCCTTATAACATTTGATTCTCACAGTCCGATACTTAATAAGTATATATAGTTAACAGAGTATGAGAATGCAGCATAACATATTACAACAACGTTTAGAATTATTGTAAGTTATCGTCTGAGTATATGATCAAGCGACTCAAACTATACTAAAAGAAATCAAACTCACTTTTTCAATAAGAAGAGAGTTAAAAAGTGTAATATGAAAAAAAGGAATGTATTTCACACAATAAGAATTTTTTCAACATTTTCAAGCAATTAAATTGGTTGTGAATATTAATTAACCGTGAAAAATTCAGAACAGAATTCAAGTAATTGAGTGTGAGATAACAGAGTTAGGTATCCGTAATTTTCTCTCCTCTCTACCTCCCCTTCCATCTTATATATTGACATATATAAACATTCATAGGTTTCAAATGTCCCTCCTGTCACTGTAATCCACCCTAACCACATCGGACTTTTTTTGGCCTCACACCTCCTAAAGACAACACAGAACCGGTTGAGTCTACTCATCCAATATACTTTTTTTTTATGAAATATCAGATATTAAATATCTGGAAACTTCTAATATGTGGCTTTTCCTTACTTTTTTTTTCAGAAATTATTTGATACTCTGTTTCTCTGTTTCCCTCCTCATTTTTCTCTTTCTATCTGTCTCTGTCTGTCTGTCTGTCTGTCTGTCTGTCTCTCTCTCTCTCTATATATATATATATATATATATAGAGAGAGAGAGAGAGATAGATAAATAGATAGATATAGATATGTATATATATACGTATATATATATATATATATATATACATATGTATATATATATGTATATATATATATATATATATATATATATATATATATATATATATATATAGATCGATAGATAGATAGATAGATAGATAGATATACATACATACATACATATATAAAGTAAAGGACTCGCTGTACAAACACGTTTATGTGTCTGTCTTGAAATAGGACATTTTTGTTGGGAGAATATTTTTCTATGTTGTGAGATTTTTCTCATATTCTATCCATATATTTTTTTCTCGTTTCTTTTTCTTTGTTTAGTGGTTGGTTATAGCTTATTATGTTTTTCAGTTTTGTTAAATGGACACACTTTGCTTGTCGGTAGTTATAAATCATAAATTAGCCCCATATATTAGAGGTATTTTCTTCATCATTATTCTATCAAACTACCAGCTTTTTGTGACATGTTTCCCCTCAGAGAGTAATTAATCCAAAATCAAATCAGTTTCCTAGTGTTATGATTCACTTTTACATGACTTTGGTTGTCACTTTGTTTATTTCAAATTTGGTCTTTTTCTACCTGTCTAAGATAATCATGGTGATTCGGTTGTTCTCCAAAGTGGCTGGGGCATAAAATTGTTGTAATTTTGATAGTAATAATAGTAATATCAAAGGAAATGCGGTAAATATAGTGGTTGATTTTTTTGGAAAACTATATCTATTATATCATTTTTATAGATATTTTGAGCAGCGCCGGCGTTTTAAGGTTATTCCATTTTCTGTTTAATGATTCCGTTTTTTGTTTCTTTGTTTTTTCTGTCAAAAAAAAAAAAATCAGAATTTTTAATTTAGGCACAAGTCACATGTTTCCCATTTTACTGTGAGTTTGTGGTTGCTATCACTCAGTCTTCAAAAATATGTCGATAGTAAAGTATTGTTTTTCTATTTTCAATTTGCAAATGCTGATGTATGGTTGGCTAAATCTTGGTTCAAAAGTTCTTTACACACTCAGTGAATAATCTTTCATTTCTGAGTTTTTTTTTGTGGATTGATATTCCGGCTGAGTATTTGGTTTTTGATTTGAGACAGTTGTTTAGCAATCGGCGTCCGTTTCAGTCGGTATACTTGCAATTTTTATCAGTTTATTTGTGCTTTCTCCATTGGTATTATTTTTAATTACCAAATTATAACTAAATCTTTTTCAAGTTCGTTCCTGTCAAAGTCAGTAGAGGGGGGTATGGTAAATATTCTCTTCTATCGATTGGACGAAAGTTTTCCTAAGTCTGTTTTTTATTTTGTTTTTTGTTTTTTTTACTTGTAGTTTCAATGGCAGTATATAACAGATGATTCTCTCGCCACTATCTTTGTGTTGCTGTTGCTATGTTTTAGTCTATTGGAATTCACTATACATCAAATCCAAAGGTAGTTTTGGTGAATCGGCTGTCTTTCAAAGCTTTAGTATATTTATTTCTAACATCGTTCAATAATGTTCCATTTGAAGTGTTATATATTAACTGAGTTTGTAGTGATTTTGGGATCTCTTCAGTGATTTTGTTTGGGTAGTTAGATCTTGTGGTGATATATGTAATTGCCAAATTTTATCGTCTTTGTGGTTCATGTGGATTATTATCAAGATTGAAAGTAACATCTAAAATATAAAATTTTAATGCAAGCCCAAAATTAAATTTTTTTATTCAATTTTTTTTATTATTTATTTTGTTATCTTTTTGCATTTTGGGGGTTCACTATTTTCTACAATTAGTTGGCTGTCATCCCAGTACGGTCCTCTATTTTTAGAGTTTATTTTTTGGATGTTGTACAAAACATACAAACCGATCAGGTCCGACATCCTGCTTGAGTCAGGACCACCCATAGAAACATCAAAACTGCAGACATAGTTTTTTTTTTCATTATTCCACTGTTCTTGGTTATTGAACAGTACTGTCCGCCTACAGAGTTTGATTGTTTCTATATCTTTATCACTGATGTTAATGTAGATTGTTACGAATTCTTTCATAATTCCTCGGGATACAGAAGGTTACTAGTTCACAATGATGAATTCTCCAAAACACTGGTATTTGTTGTCTAATGTCTCTAAACTAAGTAATGTTAGATTAAATATGCTAAATTAAGTAATACTAAACTAGGAATGACTTCACCTACGTTTATCTATTAGTTTCGTTTCATTTGTTGGTTGATACTGTAGTTTATGTCTTCGAATATCTTTTTACTGATTTTTCCTATCTGGTATTTAAAAGAGTTCATTGATCTAGTGTTGGGTTTGTTCAACAAGTCCCTTGTGTGGTCTTTCATGAATATCTACGCATTTTTTAAATAATTTTCCCCCTCTATCGGTGACGTTCAATTTGTCGGTGATATTTCTTGTATTGTGTTTTTATATATATATATATATATATATATATATATATATACATATATATATATATATATATATATATATATGTATATATATATATATATATATATGAATGTGTGTGTGTGTGTGTGTGTGTGTGTGTGTGAGTGTGTGTGTGTGTATACATCTAAGAGAGCAAAGTAACAGTTAATTATACGTTTATTTTGATATCTGTCTTCTCACTCATCGAATAGTCTATTATCAATTTTTTATCGTTCCAAACACTCACAAAGCAACCCATAAAAACGTTCACATGCACATGAAACATACAGTAAGCAAGGCAAGAACGTAACATTTCACAAAAATATATTGAGATTGTCTCACTGAATCCACAGGATATTACGTAAAAATATAAGCCGGGGAAATACTTTCATTCTGCTTGGAACTTTGCAATAAAATCTGCTTTGTCTATGATTTCTATTTTGAAATTTCATTTTTAAGTTTGTTTGTATTTCTTTTGCCGTGCAGAAATAAATTCAGGTTTTCGAATCCCATAAAACTCTACCATGCAATCGTTGTGAGTTATCATCACAGTTTATGATCGAATCAATATGGACTTTGCTGAATGGAAAAAAACTTGCACTTTTAATAATAATAATAATAATAATAATAATAATAATAATAATAATAAGTAGTAGTAGTAGTAGTAGTAGTAGTAGTAGTATGATAAAGAAAAATATCAGTGAACAAGTGGTGAGACTCATCGCAAACTCCTTGAAAAACTGTAAAGTAGACATGACAGCCGCTGGAGAATATTTAACTTAGGTAAATATGAAAAGAGGAATCTTCAAGCAAGATTCGCTGCCTCGACTACTATTTGTCTTAACGACGATACCGCTAAACAGAATCCTGAAAAACGGCAGTGGATACCATTTCTCTACAACAAAAGGGAAAGTCAACCACTTAATGGATATGGAAGATATAAATTTATTTGCCAAAAAACGGGGTAGAGCTTGAAACGCTCTTCAACAAAATGAAAGAATACAGCGACGACACTGGGATCGACTTCAGAATAGAAAAATGTGCAATTATGCTAATACCCAAAAGCTTGCAATGAGAGGAGGACTCGAACTCCAAGACAGGAAGACTTTGACATCCAAATAGACCACCTCACCAAGGCAAAAAGACCGGGCCTAGTAATCGTGGAAATGAACAGGAAAAACTGCCAAATAATAGTCGTGTCTGTGCCTACCATTACTGCCCATAACTCTCCTCAACCCTCACACACGTACTAATATGATACCCAAACACCCCATATCTTGACCACACTGATTCAATGACCTGTAATGCCCGTTCTCATTTGATTGTGGATAGAAAACCCATCGAATACCACGAATAGATACACATTTACCTTTTGAAGACATGGACAAAATCCATGCTGTGATATACAGCAGCTGTCTGAAATTCTTGCTACATAATCAGCCCGTTGCTATTTAAGTTTTCTAATTGTTTCTATGATACTTATGAGTCTTGGTTATTATCTCTATACTGTACAGTTTTGCAATCCATCCATTTAACGTTAAGTATATTTTCCCCGTGCACGTTGCATGGTAACCTGATATTATGCTTACTAAAAGGAAAAACCAAATATGCTCTCTCTCTCTCTCTCCATGTATGCATGTATGAATATTATAATTGATAGTTTTGCAATATACACATATATATATATTTATTCATATGTGGGTATATATATATATATATATATATATATATATATATATATATATATATATATATATACATATATTGATATAAACATATATACATGTATATTGCTATATACATATATTTATATATACGTATATATATATATATATATATATAATGTATATATATATATATATAACATTGATAGATCTGATATATATATGTATATATGATATATATATATGATATATAAACATCATATTTATTTATATCTCAATGTCCGTGTGTGTTTGAGTGTTTGTATGTGTTTGTGTGTTTGTGTGTTTACGTGTGTGTGTGCGTGTATTTATCGAGAATCGATGTTATTTGCCAAACTCAACCTCCCCGTGTTTCACTGACCTACCGTTAAAAATTTTCACAAATCCAAAATTCCTTTAGGTAGGTTTTGTACAATTTCATAAGAACATACTATTGACCAGATACGAATTCTTCTAAAGACGAATCAAACTCGATCACTCAGTGGATAAAAGATACAAGCAATTCTAAAGAGTGCATGATGAACAAACGTAATTTTCACCTGTTCTTGCAGGATTTCCTTATTTACAGTTTTATTTCAGATTTGATTTTAGATTCCATGCGCGGGAAAGTTTTTCTTCGTTCTGCTTTTTTTTTGTTTTTTTTTCACATTGTCTCTCAAAATCCCCCATATTGTGCACGATAAAAGCAACAAGAAAAGGGGTTTCATTCTGCTGGTAATTTACAATAAATTTGATTTTGTGTACCACTTTTAAATCACAATTTTTTTTCCTAGCAATTATAGTTTCCATACTTGCACTGTTAGGTGTCATCAGTTTGTAAATCAGATAAAACTTCTGACTCAATTTTTGATCAACTTAAACAAAAATCTTATATTCACCACGTATACGGTTAAATGAAGTGAATAACAACTATTTCATTCTATTCAGCTGAAATCTGATTGTACTAAGAATAATGTAAAGTGCTAACATCCAGGTTTTATTCTTTCAATTCTCTCCTTCCACGTAGCAGTAAGTAATGAAATATGTGTGATAAGTATTCATGTGAGAGAAGTATAAGTTCTGCGGAAAAAAATGCAGTACGAAAGAGACCCCAGGCCGGGCAACAAAAACAGGTGGGTTAAAATACTCAGATAGCTCTCAAACTCATAAATCACTTGAAACTCGTAATTGACAGTGAAACAATTCAAAGAATACTAAAAAAAATCACAGAGCTTTTCTGTGGGTCAAATAAAAAAAAAAATAAGACAAAACTCAGCAAAAAGCTAAAGGGAGTTTTAATCAGAATTTATTTCCCTTGAAACTGACTTTCTATTTTCTTTGTATGAATTTATGAATTAAGATAGATTGACTGAATTATTGGCTTGTTGCCATTTCATGATCAGTTTCAAACTTGGCTCTCAGCCACACGAAATTGTGTGGAAATCTTTCGTGTCCAGAGCCAAGTGCGATGACAACTTGTGATCTGATAACTGACATTCAATGGGAGCGTCTTTTCACGTGTTTAACCTTTGTGAGCGGTTGTGGTCTTCCTTTTTGATGTCCTTTTAGAGAACTATTTAAACTGTAAGTTTTTATCTGTTGGTAACATTGATTAACCCACAAATGTATTTTTATTATTCAACAGTTGACTGAGAACGAAGGAATTTATATGTGTGTGTGTGCATGGATAGATTTTATCCGACAATCTGTAAAAAATAGTGATGGAAATACAACAATGGTCTATTTCTGGCCTTGATATCAAGTGTTCGGAATAGTTTTCGCTGGCCATGATAAAGAAACATACTAGATCCTAGGGAAGGTCTATGTCCAACAACGGACAGTCAAATTCGGATACTTTTTATAAGAATTGCCTCAGAAACATGATATCATCCTGCTGTCCCCGTGATAACTTTGAAAGAGATAGGTGAAAAGTGTATGATTTCGTTGTTTTCCATCAAAATGCAGAATCGATTGATTACACACACACACACGCACACACATACACACATGCACACACATACACATACGCACACATACATACGCACACACACACACTCTATATAGATAGATAGATAGATAGATAGACACTGGTGAATGAGTAATCGCACGTAAGTAAATATAGTGCCTAAATTCGGTCTTACTGATTATATAGTTCTGCAAATGGCAGATGTAAAATGCCAGTTTCTGTACCTGAAGCAACAATCCTACCTCTTTGAACTGGATAGTCAATAGCCATACTGGAGAGTTGTAATACAACGAAACAGATCTCGGTGGAGGACACAATTATTATTCATATATATATATATATATATATATATATATATATATATATATATATATATATATATATATATATCGAGGAGAGAAAAACATATCCAATGAAAGACCTGATGTTTTTATACCATTCATTCATTGTTTGCCCTTCCATTTGAATCAATCTGCAAATAACATTCCCCTGATAAATGCACTCGTTATACTAAATAAACGTTTAACAACTTTTTTATTCATTCTCTATAAATATTAAAAACATTACGATCATCTTTAAACGGAATTGAAATTGGAATATAGTTTGACTTTGCTGCGCCAAGACTATATATACACATTTATATACATTATCAAAAATGGATATGATATCAAACACAATGAGTATGAATTGCGGTATATCATATCAAAATACAATCATTACACGGTGAATGTATCACTTTGCTTAGACAACATAAATTGAAGAAGTAATTAAGGAAAACGGATCTACAGCCAAAATTGAACTTACAACCGATTGGTTTGACATCTTAATATAGCATTACTCCTAACATTGACATTAACAGACACCGCTAATGCAAAAGCAAAAATAAATGATTATATCTCCGATTTCTTACCACGTTCGTCCTCGATGTATATTTGCTCCACATGTTTCTTTCAACTCAATTATACTGTATATATATGTATGTATATATATATATAAAATATATATATATATATATATATATATATATATATATATATATACATAGATAGATAGATAGATAGATAGATAGATATAGATGGGTAGATATAGATATACATATATAAACTTATCCAAAAACAAATGATTGATGTGTATAATGTAAATGAAGAAAATAAATCTTTTTATTGTATATCGGAGTGAACCGACAATTCAGAAGATCACGTTGTAAACAAACGCGATTTATTCGATCAAATGATGTTTCCTGAGTTTATCTTGGTTTAAAAAACAAATAACGATTGAGATAGAAAAAAAATGTTACCTACGTATAGTTTACCTCTGCTTTTGATATTGACTGTTTTGTATGGTATTCACTGAAATCAATTATTGATCACTTTATTAACCAACAACCGGACATGGGTTCTATACAACAGACACTACCTTGCATCTTCATCACCTGTTTCTTTATGGGAAAGCTCGGATGTAGCGGCAGGACGTAGAAAAAACGTCATTCCACAAAGTGTTAATCCTTTTGATATTTGTGGCAAGATAGTTTGACCATTGATATTACACTTGCTGCTTCCACTGGGATATTATTAATCCATCCTTGAGACCCTTTAGTTTTTTCTTATAGTCTACAAGGTCTTCTGGGATCACTCTGATGATGCAATGTCTTGCTTCAGATGCCTATAAGGGCAGTAACACATTGCACAAGCTCTTTCAAAGGCGTTTTCCCCAGCTTAGTGGTATCTCAAAGGTGCATTGGAGCTTCGGAGTGGCTACTTGACTCGTTTTTGAATTATTCAATATGTCTAGAACGTTTTGAGATTGAACAATATATATATATATATATATATATATATATATATATATATATATACGTAAATATAGTCAATGTATTAAACAATCTTAACCACCCAACGTGACAAAGTGTCCTATATTTATCTCTGCATTGTTTTCTGTTTGTATATGAGTTTGAGTGTCCCAGCACTCCTGGTCATGACGTTTTGTGTATAGCCAAGTACTTTTGCGTAGCCCTTCTAAATTTTATATTTATCAATTTATTTTTTGATTTTTCCACTTTCATGTAATTAACAGGTCTAAATTCAAATCAAAGTACTTTACAATTCTGTATCCAAATGAGCACCATTGGCCTATCCTACCGTGTTTGTATATGTGCAAATGTATATATATATATATATATATATATATATATATATATATACATATACATATATGTATATATATATATATGTGTGTGTGTGTGTGTGTGCGTGTGTGTGTGTGTCTGTGTGTGTGTCTGTGTGTCTGTAGTGCGTGTATGTGTATGTGTGTGGGTGTGTGGGTGTGGGTGCGTTGTATTTGCTTTCTGTAACAGAGTATGCATAATCTGGAATCTGTTTGTATTATCGTGCAGGCTTTCATCATAGCTCGCATTTTGTATCTCAAACCTTCTGGGAAGAGATCGTGCATGCCAGTGTATTTTCTTGCGTGCTTCCTCATTCTTTTATTCTTTGGGGCCAAGATGCAGGAGGCACCGTTTTATCCTGATCTATATTTGGCCTGCATGTATACCACGAAGTAAAATCAGATCCTGTACCGATTATGGAACTCTGGTTCAATCAGAATCCTCTTTGTGATGGTTGAACAAAAAAGAAGGTCAAGTCAGAACAAGTTGTGTCTATTTCACATTCAACGGATTTGAATACAAGAGAAAGGTATTATTCTGCAGCTGGCTTTTATGCGTGGAAACGTGAACAAATTACGGTAAAAGCTAAACTTAGACTCTAAAATATCATGAACTTTGCCTTGTATATATATATATATATATATATATATATATATATATATATATATATATATGTGTGTGTGTGTGTGTGTGTGTGTTCATGTGTGTCTGTATATATGTATTTTGTGTGTGTGGTTCATTAAAAAAACAGGGACTAAGAAAATCTTTCGAATCTTTTTATTACCTTTTAATGTATTAAGATACTTTCCAGAAAATGTTGGCAGCATCCTCAGTAACAGGGTGGAGATGCACTGGTCATGGTAGAGCTTTAGCCTGATACTGAAAATGGTTTGAGAAACTGACGAAACCGTTTTATCTTTCAGCTGATATCTGAGGACAATGAAACCACAGCTCCTTCAATTCGTATGATAAAAAGAAGAAAAGATTACGAAAACATTTTGAAAGATGCTCTCTATCAATTATATTCAATGAATGATGTCTTCAAGAATAAATATGTGTGTGTGTGTGTGTGTGTGTGTGCATGTGTGTATGTGCATGTGACTTGAATGTTGTTGTGTGTTTGTTGTGCGTTACCTTGCGTGGACGGACCATGGTTTTCGATTTCTAAGAAGCTTCTGACGTCATGGGAACGTCTTTGACGAAATTGAAGTTGTTTAATATTCACTGTTCACATTTATTCCCTTCCTTTCTCAGTCAGATCCCCCTGGAAAATACTATCCAAACTTGCTGTAAAATAATTCAGGTGATATTGTATTATTTTCACACCTTTTTTCTATGTCTTTTACCCGAAATATCATTACGACATTCCATAACATATATGCGTTATTCACTTAATACTAGCAAATAGTCTCTCCTTCTCCCTCTCTCTCTCTCTCTCTCTCTCTCTATATATATATATATATCTATATATATATATATATATATATATATATATATATATATATATGTATATATATATATATATATATATGTATATATTTATATATATTATTGTGTCAACTGTTTCGTTGTATTACAACTCTTCAATGTGGTTGTAGACAATCTATTATCCCATCCAGTACCACGTGGCAAGATTGAAACCTTCGCTTCAGACCCGGAACTGGACGGTCAGTAAGGCTGAATTTAAGCGATATATTTGAGTACCTTAAATTTCTTATCCACAAGAGTGCTCTATTCCTATGGATGACCATATATATATATATATATATATATATATATATATATATATATGTATATACATATGTATTTTAGACTTTTTATCTATCTATCCATCTATCTGTCTATCAATATATATATATATATATATATATATATATATATATATATATATATATATATATATATATATACTTATATATATATATATACTTATATATAT
>OY735221.1:3272721-3275221 GCA_963457665.1 Thysanoteuthis rhombus
TCTCTACGACTTTTTAATGATACAATTTGATTATATGCTCGAAACTAATTTGTTTGCTTAGTTCCCAGTGTAAAACCATGCTTAAACATCGAACCAAAGACACTGGAAACAAGGTTAGAGGAACTTGAAATAAAAGGGATAATCAAAACTATACAGACCATAGCACGACTTGGGTCTGCATGAATACTAAGGAGAGTACTGGAAACATGAGATCTAAGATTTCCAGTAACTACAAATGGTCTATTGACCAAGAACAGGCACGACGGAGACGGTACGAACCATAGTGCTGTTCTGATATGTGGTGACAATAAGAGAATACGGTTGGAGACCTGGAAAAGATTACTGTTACTCAGCCTTCAGTGATAACCACCATGCAAGTGGTGTGAAACTGTACACCACAGCACTGCTAAAGACTCTAAAATTGTAAAGAGAAGGGTTCGAGACGTAAAGGCTGCTATCACTTGGTCTGCAGCGGGAACCACCAGGCAACTGATGTAAAAATGTAAATAATAATAATAAGAAGAAAATAAAGAGAGAATACAACAGAAGGATAAGGAAAATTTTAGAAACCAAATTAAACAGCAGAAATCTAATAAAAGGAATGAACACCTGGGCTGTGTCAGTAGTTAGGTATACAGGACCATTCCTAGGATGGACAAAAGAAGAGCTCCAATCAATGGATTGGCGAACAAGGAAACTTATGACAATGCATAAAGCATTACACCCTAGAGACGATACAGATGGACTATACGTTAAGAGAAAAGAAGGTGGCAGAGGGCTCATCAGCATGGAAGATTGTGTCCAGACAGCTAAAGTAGACCTCGAAAGATATGTGCAAACAAATAGTGAAGAAATCATAAAGAGTGCGAGAGATAGTGCAACAAGCAATAAAGTAGAAAAACAATGGAACAGTACTGCAAACAAGAAAAGGAAGATGGGAAGAGAAAAAATTGTACGGCGAGTTCAAAAGACGGATACAAGATGTAGCAAAGAGAAATCATGAACGTGGTTACGAAAAGGGAACCTAGAGAGAGAAACAGAATCGCTCATCATGGCAGCCCAAAACAAAAGCATGAGGACAAACTACATAAAAACAAAAATCGACAGAACACAGACAAACAGCAAATGCCGCATGTGCGGTGAAAGAGATGAGACAGTAAACCACATAACTGGTGAATGTTGTCAACTCGCCCAGAAGGAGTATAAGCATAGACACGATAGAGTAGCAACGATGATACACTGGGAACTAAGCAAACAAATGGGATTCAGCCATGTGGAAAAGTGGTATCAGCACAAGCTAGAGGCAGTTTTGGAGAATGACAACCACAAACTACTGTGGGACTTTGACATCCATACTGACCACCTCATCCAGGCAAGAAGACCGGACATAATAATAGTAGACAAAAAAAGGAAGGCCTGCCAAATAGTTGACGTTGCTGTACCTGCAGACCATAGAGTAAAAAAGAAGGAGGGTGAAAAAAGGGAAAAATACCAGGACCTAGCAAGAGAGTTAAGGAAGATGTGGAACATGAAAACCAGGGTAGTACCGGTCATAGTGGGTGCACTAGGAACTGTCCCCAAAACGCTGAGGGAGAGACTGGAGGAGATCAGGATTAGGGAAAGGATAGAGACTGTACAGACCACAGCACTACTGAGAACTGCACGGATACTGAGGAAGGTGCTAGAGATATAAGTACTGCAACGAATTGTAGCTCTGTCATGATATGCGAAAGAGAGAGGAGACGTTAGCTGAAGACCTGAGGAGACTTATTGTCACTCAGCCTTCAGCAATAACCACTGGGCAACTGGTGTGAAACTGTAAATCGCAGAATTACTGCGACCTATGAGTACTAGGAGAGGACGGCTGGAGACTTGGAGAGACTTGCTGTCACTCAAACTCCAGGGGTAACCACCAGGCAACTGGTGTGAGATTCCAAATAATAATAATAATAATAATAATAATAATAATAATAATAATAATAATGATGATAATGATGATAATGATAATAATAATAATAATAATAATAATAATAATAATAATAATAATAATAATAATAATAATAATAATAATAATAATAATAAAGCCAGGGTAGTATCAGTAATAATAGGTGCACTAAGAACTATTCCAAAGACATTGAAGGCAAGACTGGAGGAGCTCAGGATAAAAAGAAGGATTGAGACTGTACAGACCACAGCACTGCTAGAAACCGCACAGATACTGAAGAAAGTGCTAGAAATATAAGGACTACAACACAAAATCTTAGCAGTAGCTTGACAGAAGAAGAAGAGGGAGAATAATAATAATAATAATAATAATAATAATAATAATAATAATAATAATAATAATAATAATAAGAAGAAGAAGAAGAAGAAGAAGAAGAAGAAGAAGAAGAAGAAGAAGAAGAACAACAACAACAACAACAACAACAACAACTGATCAAAGAAACCAAACACTGTTATGTCAAATACTACTGGGAACATACTTTGCTTGATTCACAGC
>OY735221.1:3280221-3295221 GCA_963457665.1 Thysanoteuthis rhombus
TATATTGAACATCCAGGTGCAGTTACGAGATTTTGGGTCAATTTCACTACCGAGTATGTTTTATATTTTGCATAATTTCCTTCCAAAAAGAATTGGTTCTTTTTTTGTTCTTGTTTTTTTTTTCTTGAGTTCTAAGACCTTATCTATCATTTCCATTCGATCCGGTCCAGCAGTCCTAAAGTAAAGTATTATTTGCATTTCGACATATGATCCACCATCACCAGCCGCAGCAGTAGTGGTTAGGCGTCCCCTGCTGGTCGAAGAGCTTTTTAATGCTTTATTACTCGTATGATAACCTTTACCCTGGTCCTTTCCAGTGTCTATGCTTTCTTTTCTATTGTTGAGTGTTATTTTAACCATTGTTGTTTCTGCCCCCCACTGTGCTATTCTGGATTTGTTCTCAAGTGGTCTTCTGCATTTCACATCCCTACGTTATACTTCGAATTATATATCGATCGTATATTCTACGTTACGTAAAAAAACAATTGGATCAACCTTAACCAACAATTTTTCATTTCCCTAGATGTTGACGAAATTAAGGATAATTGGTCAAGATATAAGAAATCTTCAGGCGTGTAATAAAAGGATAACATGTTTTTTTTCCGCTGAATGAACTAGCAAAAAACAATGAGATCGGCCATAACTCAGCACCCAACCCATATGGAATCCCTCCATCAGTCTAGACAGAACGTTTCATTGGAATAACAGAAGTATTCTATTGAAGAAAAATGACACATCGACGCTGATTGTAATGAACAAACATCCATAGCGAAGGATAGTCCCTGTTTTTTTTTCTTTTTTTTCCACTGGGAACTGTAAACTTTGATATCCGTCCATGAATAAAATATATAAAATGAGTTTTCTGCTTTTTATGATGAATCTATTAGTGTGCAAATCAGTGTATGCTTTTATTATATGCACTAGTGTGGACTAATCAGTCCATAGCCTGACACAGTTATTATTATCCGAATTTCCCACTACATGATGTTTCAAATATCTGATCCATCAAGAAGCATTCTGGTCAGGGCATCGGCAAAAGATTGGGTTTGGTCAAAAATAAATACGCCATTCGATCATCGGGCCACGAAGTTATTCATTGATTGATACGTGAAAGAAATCCACAAATTATTCTCATGAGATGAACCTTTTTAATCTAAAAGAGCTTTGGCTTTTTGCCAAGAAAAAAAAATCTGAACAAAATTACCCATGATTTTATTGCATTCATAGCAATAAAGGTCAGATATATCTAGTGTTATGGTGTTTATTACGAGAGAAAGCAAATTACATTTTCTCTAATTACTTAAATGTCACCAAAATGAGATTTTTTCATATAAGTAGCATCCACACTTTTCACAACAAGCACTAGAAGAAATACATTTTTGCATCGAAGTAATAAACATTTTACTTTTCACATAAGTATTCTTTTGGGAAAAAAAATCGACTATACTTCCGATACCCAATTATCTTTACACGACTCCTGGAGCGATTCGGCTGTCTTCTTTGTGAGGCCCTGTCCCAGCCCAGAGGTCGCGATACTTAACTGCAGGTTTATCTGATAAGGACACAAAAATCATGACAGTGTTTTTGGAACGTATTTAAACATCTGTTTGACTCTGCTCTTACAGATACTCAAAGCGTGGCCATGTTTACCAACATCTTCCAGCGCATCTTGCTAATGAAATTTTAAATATTAAATACACCCCAGTTTTCACTCTGAAAATTTAATGAATCTTTCCTGTTCCTTGGAGCTAAACAGGGCTCAGATAATATCTCATCAGAAAACTGATGGACTAAAATTGGAAAAACGTCAAAGTCGTCAGTTTTGTGTGAGCGGATATCAGTAAGAGTCCCGTTATCAGAGGAATCCTCGTTGTTTATTTATGACTTCTTGGATGATTAAAGTATTCCAGACCTGAGATACACTAATTACTAACATATTAACGTAGTTTGTTAAGATCCTCTCTATACTATCAGCTGCTTTGTTCAGTTAGTAGTTCCATTGGATTGAATACATGTTGGTATTTTTTCATGATACAATGTTTGAATAAATTGATAACAATAACTATCAAGTTAAGTTCCATATGATTTTCATGCGTATATTTATAAGTATAATTATTGATTATTACATTTTCTGTGGGTAACTTGTGTGTACTCATCAAAAAAAGTTGTGCACTCGCACATGCAGAAAAGAACAAGGGTAATAAGTTAATTTATTTTACGAGTATCCAAACATTCCGTCTGCTTTGAAACTTCCCTCTTGGTTATTTCCAGGAATGTGTTTTTCTGGAGCAAATGAATATATATCATTGCGTTCCTGTCTTGAATACTATCATCATCATCATCATCATCATCATCATCATCATCATCATCCTTTTATTGTACCCCGTTGGACATAGACTTTCCACTGGATTAGCCTGATCTTTTCATCGTTGTCATCGTGGAACTAACACTTTCTTGACTCGTCTAGTTTGTCTCTCGAACTTCTGCTAGCCCTGGTTTCGAATGTGATATCTTGGGATCTATATCTTGAATCATGATGTGCATCGGTTGCCTTCAATTTTACAGCATGACCAGCCAGTTGCCGTCTGAGTTTTTTGATGAATTCTATGCTGTATTGGACTCCTGTTTTTCCCTTGTACATTGCACTGCCATGTGATTTCTCTGTGTGAAGTTGAGCGTGATTTTTTTATGCACTTGTTGTAGTTTATGAGTCATTGTCTTGATCAGGTTCCTTGTTCCAGCTCCATAGGTGACAATCAGTTCAATGCTTTGTCTGTATACACTTCTTTTCAGGAATAATGGGATTTTTCTCGTCCATGCAGGTTGAGCTTGCTGTGGCAAAGACTTGCCTTCCAACAGTGTTTCTCTGCTTGGTTTCTTCTTTTGTTCATTTCGTAGAAAATCGTTGCCTTAAGTAAATTAAGTGGCCTACTTTTTTCCATTTTCGATTTTGAAGTCAATTCAGCACTAGATTGTGTTTATTTTGGCACCAACTAATCTATTTTCGTCGGTCGGGAGGAGGAGTAGTGTTTGTTTTTCTGTTTATGGCCTACGTTTTTGTTGATATATTTTTGATTGTTATATGTGATCTTTAGGAAATACACCCTGTTTATATTCTACTATATTTTGTCTATATCTTCTCATCTTTATTCATTTGCTTGTCTTCATCTTTTTCTGTTTTTTCTGTATTGAATTGATGCAAAAGTAATTGTGGATTTTGTTATTTCAAACTTTGATGATTGTTTGGGGAATAAACAAATAGTCAATTATGTTTATAAAATACACCATTTCAAAGCGTGTGTTTTGTTCTATGTACCAAAATCGATTTTCATTCTCCTGGTTTATTTGAGGCTGTTTAATCGGAAATGGAAAAAAAGTTAATTCGAGTTTTTTTTATGATTTCAAATCAGGACCTATAGCAATGGAAACTGATTTCAAAATCAACCAAGTTTTAGTCCAGTTGGTCATCAACAAATATACGCCTCAGCATTGGTTTTGAACATATCGAAATAGAGACCGGAGCTTTGAAGATTTGGACATCCTTCGGTGTTTGGCAGCCTCTAACTGAGGGTCACTATCCAGGTGAACCCATGCAGAACTAGGCGATGGGTTACAGAGACTATACTTTGCTTATTCAACACTCGTTCATCATTTGCACCGATTTGGAAAAGCAAAGATTCTGGATATGTCAGAGGAGTGACCCTGCAAAAATTGAACAAAGTAGGGTACGAAACTTCAGCGAGCTTTCTCACTCAAAACACCTCTCCTCTATTCAAGCATTCTGTCCCCTCCCTGCAAGGGACAGTCTCCAAAAAACTAAGCAACAGCTCAAAACACCGGGGGAGAAATCATTTACTCACATGCGGTCAATGCTTCTAGTAATAATTGACTTGTTTCTAGTTGGAAGAAAGTATAAGATTTGAAAGTTATTATTTCGATTATTAACTTCCAAAGTTAGCTGAGATATACTGCTTGAAGTTTGATAAAGAATAACTGCAATCATTTTTACACCAACCAGATATCATATTCATTTAGATAAAATCTCAACCCTGCAGGTGAGATTTACCGTTAACTCTACCAAAAATCCTAAAATCAGAACTTTTGGTCTGAATGAAGGGATAATACCCCAACGATATGTCCCATGGCAACAAATCACTATTTTGGCTACTTATAAGTCACATATAGATAATTCTATATAAGTAGATGGATGCAGGGAAGATGGATGGTTATTTTTGGGGAAGAGCGTAATCAGACCGCACATTAAGTTTTATTTGCAAAACTTGAAAAAACCCCGAGGTCGTTCCAGTAACCACATTAAATAAAGAGACCATAAACCTAGGAGTCCTTATGCTATGCAAACATTGACATGTAGACATATATATCATTAATTAGAGTAACAATGAACTTTTAGGTAATTTTTACAAAACGCGATGGAGAAGCATTTTAGTACATTATGAATCGAAGGTAGCCGTTAAAAAATCTTCCAGGGCGAGATACCCCCCAAAATAACAACAACCAATTTGGTGGCCATCGTTCTAGCAGATCTTGTTTTTTGTGATCACAGACAGGAGGACATTTGATTAATCATAGTAAGATCTGTCCCATAATTTGTTGTACGGTTTATCCTTGCTAGTTGTGTCTTTTAGAAATGGTTTATCTTTCAGAAGTCTGGATATTTGTCTTATTTCTGATTCGTCAAAATGGCTTATAATAACTGTAAGTTTTACTTTAAATTAACCTTTTCTGATTTTATTTCACCATAGTCCAAGTTTCTGCTTTTTCAGAGGTATTGTTCTGGTGGTTTCCGTTTATTGACATTTTGTGACCGTGTCTGCATCATTTCATTTATTCTAGTCATCCTAAGCAAGGCTTTTCGGTCAATTTTTACATCAAAGGGTTAGTAGAATAAGGCTTACAAAAGGCCACGGAATTAATAGCAGTGAACATTTAAAACATGACGGTTCAAATGAAAATCAAATAGACAGAACATCGATAGGAGATTCAACATGAAGTAAGAGTCGGATACACTAAATGAAAAGAAAAAGAATGAAGCAATTTTTTAACATCCAAACAAGAAAGAACGCTGGAAACATATATCTTTGGGAAAGTAATTGTCAATTAATCCACATAAAGATTTAATCAGTTTATCCAAAGCCCTTCATCAACTCTTTATCAGAATGTCATTGGAATTCGATGAAAACATTTTCGTGTGGTCAGACATGCTATTATGGCGATGATATGTGAATTGGCGATATAACCCTGGCGTTTGGGAGATAATTATCAATCCATTCGCTACAAATTATATTGTGTTCTTTAAAAGTCTATTGACAACAATTCTGCAAAATTTCATAAAAGATTAATTTGAAACTTTTGGAGATTTCACACGGAAAGTAATGGGTGTGTGCAGAGAAGTAATTGAATACAATCTCCCCATGGGAAATAATTTTTGGACATGCCCTAAATTGTATCACTTTTCTATCATGCCTCAACGAATTCGATTCAAATTCGTTCAGTACTTCTGGAGATATTGTGCTGAAAGACGAACGGGCAGACACGATCAAATGAATATACTTTTTTTTTTAAATCCGTTGACAGAGGCAAAAGAATGACGAATATTGGTCAACGCGTTTCTCCCCTCTAGATTTTGACATGTCGAAATTGTACACGTCGGGAAAAGTTTATTTTAGCCATGAATTTAGATTTGGATTTTTTTCTGCTTCTCTTTGTCGGTGATTGAGATCTGTGATCTTAACAAATTGTCTCGATGATACGTTTTGTTATCTAATTTCAATTTGCTTTGGGATCACCTGTGGTTCTTTGACTGTTTTTTCTTTATCTTTTTTCAATTGATCAGCAACTCACTGCTAAACGTTTCTACTTAGGCTTCAGCTTTTCCAAACATTCATTTCTATAGCTTCTCAAATATGGCTTGGTTTTTATATAACATCGCGACCGTTTTTATTATTCAGGTTCTTCTTTTTCTTCTTCATCTTCTTCTTGTTATTATCATCATTATTATTATTAGTAGTAGTAGAAGTAGTAGTAGTGGTAGTAGTAGTAGTAGTAGTAGTAGTTTTTATCATTATTATCCAAGGATATCATTGCTCTATCGGAGGGTTGGTTTGTCTTTGCTACTAAACTCGATATCAAGAAGAACCCTAGGATTTGAAAATAAATCCTGATTATATTTGATGTTTCAAACAGTAATTCATGATGCCCTTGACGTTCAACTTCAGGAGATACTTTTGAGGATTTGTAGATACTGTTCCCAATGTTCAAATAACGATCGGTAAGATCAATTTTTCAATCATTTTTTACATCTGTCTTCTTGATATCCTTCCTGCTTTCTGTTTCTCTCCGTTCAATAATCCTGTTCTTTGGACATGAGGTGTCCATCAATTTTGCATGATTGTTTTCTTCATCAATGAGGACATTATCTAGCTTTCTAGCTGAAATATTTCTGTCAGTGATGGTATTAAAGTCATAGAATAGGTTGAAGTTTTCTTTTTCTAATGCAGTTTTATTCTTCCACCAACTCATTGTTCTCTCAAAATCTGCCACTGAGGTATGTCTCTAAATGTACATAGTTTTCCGCTTATTTCAAACAGTCAGTTTCTATGTTTTCTAGTATTCCCCGATATTCATTGCACAGTACTCTTGTCTGATAGATTTGTTTGCAGAATATGATGGACACGCCAGTTGGTATTCGATATCTTATCATATGCTGCAGTAACCAGAGCTTCCGTTACAGTTCTAGGATGAGGTGTATTAAACCACTGAGATTTTTCCAGCCTGTTTTACAAGTATGGTTTTGTTTCTCTATCCTATAACACTTCCTCTTAAAGCCTCCCCATTTCAGCTTTTAGCATTTTGTATTCGACAAAATTTTCATTACAGACTCTCAACTTTCATTGTGATATTTTGCTTTCATGTCAGTTGATATTATATTTTTTTTCTCTTTTCAATAGCAACCTGTGCAATTTTAGTCAGTCCTGTTCCAAAGTGAATATCCTTGGAAATTATTCTGACAGTATTTAGCTGGCTCTCTGCCTCTTAGTGTGATCTTGAATTCCTCCACACATGATGAATGGATGAAAATTACTTCGATTGTTCGGCGTGAAAAACTATATGATTGAAAATCCATCCAAATATTTTCAAAACATATTTGCCTTCAAAGACTATTGGGGGGAGCGTATATGCAGATGCTTGATGGATTAGCAGCTAACCGTAATAGTTCCACCCAGGCCAATTGAATATAAACCAAAAAAAGGAAAGATATTGCTTTTTGTTTCACGTCGGTTACGTACCGAAAGTTGGAACGAAGAACCCTTTAGATTTAAGCAAGATGCTTTGGAAATACTAGAATTTTTGTTTAGTCATTTGAGAAAGTGACATTTGAGGTGGTTGGGCTTACCATGGATAGATAATGTACCAAAAAAGGAATCAGACTCAAGGCCTATGATGATAAAAAAAAAAAGAAAAAGGAATTTCAATAATAGAATAATTGCTGTTTTCCTGTTTGGAAATGCAATTCAGATCCGTGGGAAGATAACCCAATCTAAAATAAATAGTTTTATATTTTGACCCCTATTTCCATGTTGTGTCACATATTTTTCGGAAATTTTCATCCGTCACTTGCATAACTTCAGGCCGGCTACCAGATGAACTAACAACGCAGGCAAGCAAACAATGATAAAATAGACACGTCTTACATTTTCGTTAAGAATATCAAAGCGAACATAGAAATGGGAAAAAGAAATAGATCGTGGATAAAGTAAATGACGATTACTATGGGTCCGATTTGACATTCAGGAACTCTAAAAGCACTGCAAGAGATGGAAGAATCAGGGCTAGATATATCAAAGAAATTTGTTAAGAATGGAGAATCATTTCCTGGGGGGGTTTTACGAGTTGATATCTTTCTTGTTTTGTCCTTCCATCAGAGGGAGTTTTTTTTTTTTCTGCTAACTGCTTTTATGAAGAGCCAATGGATGGATACAGCACTCTGCCATCTAACAACATTCTTTGAGAGTAGCATCCACTGAACATTACAATCCAATGAACACATGGCGTTTTAACTTTGGCAAGCGTTTATTGAGACACAGTTCTAAGTTGTAGAAGGCAGCACTAATGTAATTTACTTCAGCAAATGCAAACTAAATGACCCCTTTCATTGCAGCTTTGAGTCGAACTCTCTTGTTAAAACGTCTGAACCATGAATAAAGCTGAGTTGAATATCTTATTCATAGGGTTAGTGTTGCCCTACTGTTTCAAGAGAAACGTATTTGGACGTGTCTGCACCTGGTTAATTCTTAATTAAGGGTGCATACAGACACAGATGAGTAATTTACACAATTAGATGACGAACACTGGTGCTAAAGCAATGGGTGGCTTTAGTGCAGTGGTTATTGATCTTTTCGCCATTCCATCCCTTTACTGGTAGGATTTACCTCCCCATCCTCACATCTCATCTTCAACCAAATGATTATTTGAAGTGCGATTCAAAAATGTGATAAAAGCAATTTGGCAAAAAATTAAAGTTTTTGATTGAATCAAAAATCAAATGGCTGATTTGAACTTATCATTTCATTAAAATGTTATATATATATATATATATATATATATATATATATATATATATATATATATATATATGTGTGTGTGTGTGTGTGTGTGTGTGTGTGTGTATATATATGTACTTTAGAGAGTGAGACATACTCGGGAGTGAAGTGTTCGGTGGTAAGGTTTATTAATCCTTATATGTCAATAGTCCATACATGTTTCGGGATTCTTCCCATCATCAGTGGTGTGTGCTGTGTGAGTGTGTATTAAAATGTACCATGTGGAACCAGAGTCCACTGCCGGGGGCTATGCATTGTGGGTAAGTTTCGTTGTCAGGGCTACTAGAGGCCCCCTGCTGAATGGAAGAATGACCGGCAGGTATCAGGACTTTGGTAAAGCAGTAGCAGTTGATCTTGGGGAGGGCAGAGTGTGTCAAGGTAGGGGGTAGTGATGTGGAGTTGGACTTTTTGGTATATTTGGGGTAGTGTAGAAAGAGGGATGGTGAGGTCAAGGAGCTACATAGGTATCAACCTTAAAAGTTACTGAAAATGTTTCGGCTATGATTTGGACAGGGATTATAACAGGCTAAGGTGAAGTTTTTCTTATGGGTCTAGGTGACTTTGAATCTTCCATTATTGAATGTGTCTTAGATGCGGGGGTGAGGATATTAATGATAGGAGTTGTGTATATTAGGGTTCTGTGTGGTGAGGGTCGTTCAGTTTAGTATTTAATCCATTAGGATATAGGGTTTTAAGTTTGTTGATCCACATGTCTTTGTGTTTTTCAAGAACTTTAGTTATGTCAATTGGAGTAGTTTTTTTCTATTTTTTCTATGATGGTGAAGCTAGTGTCAGTGGCAAAATTTTGGTCAGGTGTGCGAAAGTGTAGTTCTACAGGAAGTGGGCTACGATTATATTTTTAATTAATCCTATGTCTATAATTGTTGAGTCTAATATTAAATTGCCACTCGGACTTGCCTATGTACTGTAACTTACATTTATTGCACTCTAGAAGGTATATAATGTTCTTACTGCGGCAGTTGCTATTGTGATATATGTGGTAACTCTCTTTTGTGGTAGTGCTTGTGAATGTGTTGGTGTACTTGAGGTGGTTGCAACATAGACTGTTTTTTATGTTGCAAGGTGTGCAGAATTAAATTATTCCAAGTGTATTTCTGTATACGACTTTATTGTTAACGATATTATTGCTACTGATCATGTCTCTGATGTTTTTGGGTCTGCGGTAGGAGATAACACATGAGTCTGTAAATGTTTCTTTTAGATCTGTTTTGATCGTGAGAATGTTCCATCTATTATTGATGATGTGTGCTAAGGGTGGGAGTGTGTTGTTGAAGGTTGTTATAAGGGGTATGCAGTTGGGTTTGTTATTGTGGGACAGTAAAAGGGTTTCATCTCTGGGTATTCCAGTCGCTTTTTTTATTTGTTTTTTTTTTGTGTGTCATCTAGCAGATAGCCTCGTTGGGTGAAGTATTGTATTAGGTTATATTTGTGTCTGTTAAGTTCGCTATTAGTAGAGCAGATTCTTCTAATTCTAAGAGCTTGTGAAAATAGTAGGCTTCTTTTTAAGTGTTGGGGATGGGCTGATTTGGGGTGGAGGTAATTGTGGGTGTCCGTGGGTTTAGTGTAGAGGATAGTTTGGAGGTTTCTGTTGTCATCTATATATATGCGTGTGTCTAAGAAGGCTATGGATTATTTTATAATCGGTACTCGAAATCTGAATATTTTCAATATATTGAGTCCATCACATCATTCCAACTCCTTATGAGAGAGTTCTCAAAATAATCTGAGTAATTTTCAATTTTTCAACGCGGACCCTTCTGTATTAAAAACCAATTTAGAGAAACATGACCCGTAGCTGAGAACAACTGATTTACTGAATCGATCATCATGATCATCATGATCATCATCACTATCATCAGTCTTTCATCATCCCTCGGTTGACAAAGACCCTCCATGAGATTTGCAAGTCTTCATTATCACTGGCATTGCTTCTCACCTCAGGTAGATAAAACCTGACTGATCAAATGCTCAGATTCTTGCTAATACCATAGAGCATCCTTTTTGCTTTGAAATTGTTTATCTTTAAAGTTTAATCTACAGGAAATATCGTCAGTTGCTGAGGGAGGAAATGTTATTACCAGTACTTAAATTCCTTCGATTGCAGTTCCTCTTTGTACGTTTTTGATCACCATATAAACGATTCCTATCTAAAAAGAAAAAAAGAATAATGTTCCTCTGTGATGATTCAAGAACCATAAGTTCAATGATACGTCCAACCTTCGTGGTAGTAGTAATGGAAAGGGGGAGATGAGAAAAAGAAAGACGGAGAGCAAGGACATTTTTCGATCCGTCGGTTGGTTGTCATAAATTTGATTGCGATAAGGAAATATTCTACACGTATAATTTTCAATTCTAATCGTAAATGGACATTTCCATGTTTGGTTTTTTTTTTTTAACTTTATTGCATACTTTGACTAATTCATCAATTAGTAAAACAATCGATCAGAAAAGTTGTTACACCTTTTTATGACGTCATGCTTCTTGGTGACATCACATCTCTTCTTTACTTCCTATTCCTATCGTTTGACCGAAATGGGACCGACAGGCCACCTTATTAAAATGTGTTGACGGGTCTGCAAATTGTTTCAGCCTAATCTTTAATTTCTTTTAGATCTGGAGATTATTTACATCGGTACGATCTGAGAATTTCTCAATGTTCAGTTGATGACGCTTCGATTTGTGCAGCTTTTTTGAAGACACATGGACCACATTAATCAGGGTATTCTCATATATACATACACGCACATGCATTCACACAGACACAGACACACACACAGACACACACACACACATATATATATATATATATATATATATATATATATGTATATGGTTAGGTCACTTATCATATCTCTGGCATTGAAAGAATTTGAAAGGGATGTTGCATTTATTTCATGACACCTTCAAATTTTCCAACCAGATGAACTGATCGTCTGAATATAGGTTCTCTCAGAGTTTCTGCTAAAAAATTCTTATCCTACATTAAAATTGTATATCTTCAGGGAAATTAGCATGTATGGATATCTGATATATTGTAAAGTATATCTGTTAAAATCTCACGAAGATGAATTAAAAAGGATGCTTGAAACATGCACAGCTAATCTGGGTTTCCTGATTGTTTCATTGGTAATCTGCAAGTCCAACAGAGAGCTGCGATTATTCATGCTGATATGAAGTTCTAGATTTAAGCTGTTAGAACAAAGCATTACCGTACAGATTTTCAATGCGACAAGAACACAGGGGTTTTTTTTTTCAGAAGTCTTAGAGGAAATCGCTTGTGTTTAGCGAATAAAAGTTGTTTTTTTGTTTTTGTGTGTGTGTTTGTGTGTGTGTGTGTGTGTGTGTGTACACGTGTAATATTCATAGTTATTGAACCGAAACAAATAAACAATATTTGGCTTACCAATACACCGGAGCTTAGTTTAGGGACAAACCTGACCATATTCAACCAACACCTTGATTCTAGCTTTTTTAGTTTATTATCACAGGCTTTTAATAATGATGTTTTTTTTTTCTTCAAAACAGAAGCACCAGATATAAATGTATTTTCTTTTCCAGACATAGTGAACAATGTAAATATATTTCAAGCAAGTCACACTAATGAATTCACTCACTTATTTCATCTTGGATATATGAATAAACGGAATTTACCTTCTGGGTATTGTGATTTATTGATATAATGATGCTGAAAGAGGGCACCGTCGGACACGAAATCAGGGTCCAATTCTGCGTAAATTTCGGATCTATCCTCCACCCGCTTCAACTAAAACATCTATTGCCTTGGGATTTCCCAAAAGTTACTTGTTAAAACATTGCTCCAGGATGTCATCCATCATCATCAAGCTGTCCTCTGCCAATGACCTTCCCCAGGATTTGCCTCACATCTCTATCGTGGTTGTCGCGAAGTCTGTACTTTCTGAATTGTATACTTCATCTCTCTGCTTTGTATTTAGCCGGCCTCAGTGGTGCATGTGATTTTTCGGGATCCATATTGTGAGTCGTGATGACAATTGGTTGTCTCCCATTTTTGCAGCATGACCAGCTTATTGCCATTTGATTTTTAAATAGACTCTATGATTTCCCAAACCCTTGTTATCTCTTTGATACATTGTGTCGTCTTATGGTCTCTCCATGTGATACTGAGTATGATTTTATGTGCACGTTGTATGGTCCTCGGTTTGAAGACCTGTCTCTTGCTTAGATTCCCCCTTTAAGCTCCGCATGTTACTATGGAGGTATTTTGGTTGTATATCCTTCTTTTTTAGGATTGATTGGATCTTATACAGCAGAAAGTTTTGTGATAATAGCTCTGCCTGTCATTTAGTTATGCACTGTTTTAGTGGAAAAAAAACATGCCCCACCGCAATAAAAATATCTGTGTGTCTGCTATCTTATGCAGAATTCAATTAAAGAAAAAATGATAAAACTTTTTATGTGAGATAATTGTCTCTGTTGGTAATTTTTTTTTCGATTTTGGCTTGGAATATTTTTGTTTGACTGATAAAACTTTGTTAGAAACCGTCAACGAACTGTCAACTCGGTCGGCTGAATATTTGTGTAAGAGTCGAGCCGCTCTGGTGGACTTAGTGAAAATAGAAACAGTTATAATCTATCTTAGAAAAAAAAACTTTTTAGAGTTATTTTCAAAATCCAATCCTTAAATCGAATTTTAGAGAACAGTTCATTTTGAAATGTAAGTTTATGATAAATTGGCCCTTCACTCTTGGTTTGCCTGCATTCATGTTTTTTTTCTTTCTGATCAGTGATCTTACCCAAACTAAAGGAAATGAACTTATTCATTGACAACCATTTTTTCAAATTTTTTAATTGTTCATCCCCAGTGCTAAAAAAGTTAGCCAATTTACAGTTTCTATTGTAGAAGTAACCTGATATTCTTTTTTTTTTTTTTGCGTTGAGTATTCTTTTTGCTTTTTTCTGACAAATAAAGCAAATGCTTATCTAACCTTATCTATAATCATGAAACACAGTTGTTATTCATCTTGTTTTAGTTTTTTTTTTTTTTTGGCAAATTCAATTTTGTTTTTCATCTTGCAAAAAATCATCGACACATGTCTTCAAAAATTAGATTGTGAGTTTTTTTCAACGATGTGCAATAGACTAAAAGTTGTGAAATTAGATGTCATGGCACCCGATGATTACTTACAATTAAGTAATAACCGATGGATACTAACAATTTCACCTACACAATTTCAATCACGGTTATATACATGTTGCACCGACCAGGAAATTGTTTAATCGTTGAAATTCTTTCATTTTTTGCTCCAAAAAAGTTTGGCTTGAAAACATGAACTTTTGATCGTAGACAAATGTTATTTTGTAAGAAAACGAAAGGTGACATTACGTACTTACCTTTTTTTGTAAAAGAATTTTATTGTCAGAAGAACAGTTGTTTCAAATCCTTGTTTTCATTATATGAACATTCGATCAGATGAAAGAAAAGGTCTATATATCCTATATTTTGTGAAAAGTTTAGAATTTCACCTATCAAGAGATTTCCTTAATTTCGCAAGCGTGGAAAAAAGCCTTACGCATTATTCAGAGCGAAGAAAATCTTCACAGCTCTTCTACCCACAAATGGTAAGGATCGTAAGTCAGGCTGAGTCATATGAAGTTGTGATGGGGAGTACAGAATATATGGGTCGAATAAAGAGTGTGCACTGCCTCTATAATGAATCACTGCAAAACTAGAGCTAAACAATAATATCCATCTCCATCTTTTCATTGAATGAAAGTGGCAGGAGACGGACCTTTGAGCAGTGAAGTCTTCTTGTATTTATAAAATACTTGTAATATAAAAATAAATATATATATATATATATATATATATATATATATATATATATATATATATATATATATATATATATATTCAGGGTTGAACACTCTTTCAGTGGGGTAACTCATCCATTGTAAGCTTATATAATGCTTTCCATATTAATAGAGCACTGCTGAATGGGAAATTTCTACGTAAATGAATATATTGCTTAAATTCAGCCTTACTGACAGTCCCGTTCTGTAGTCCAGTGATAGGATATCTGCTTCCAGGTCTGAAATGAAGGTTTCAATCCTAACTGGCGGTACTGGATAGGATAATGGAAAGTCTATAGCTACAATGAAGAGATGGAATACATAGAAACAGCTGTCTGTGGATGATTCTATATATATATATATGTGTGTGTGTGTGTGTGTGCATCTTTCTATATTTTTAAATATTACTTGAATGATTCATAGAATATAAACATCATTCCCCATTGTTTTGATCAATACAAAAATTGGAGAAAATAAGAGATATATTTAGGAAATGAAAATTGCAATAGAAAACGAGTAGTAAAAAAAA
>OY735221.1:3300221-3360221 GCA_963457665.1 Thysanoteuthis rhombus
AAAAGATGAATCCGCTCAGAAAACATTTACAATGAGAACAATGAGATATTTTTACGGAACATTAACTATATTTCCTCTTGATATACTGTAACCGTTTAAGAGTATTGGAAAACGTCACACATCGGATTTATTCCTGGCCTCGATTAGTAATGAATTGTATCGTGATGACTTTGCTCAGCATATTGAACATTGGAAAGATTCGTACGATGATATGAAGCTCGGTTCAGCAAAGGTGACTATTCCTATTTAGGTCACTATTCCATTTGAAGTAGATGTTGCCGATGTAGACATTGCTCTACCGGAGAGCAGTCTTGAATTACCGAGTAACCAGGCAGCTCAAGATAGATTCAAAGATGGGAAACATGATATATGGAAAAGCATTTAAACTGCTAAGAAATATTCACTTCCCTGGGAGGAAGCAAGTTTTATGTTATTGCTTTTGCCACATTTTACCAGGTTGAATCAGGTTCTGATCGTGTATCTCACTTGTTATCAAAAGGTCATAACTGCCTCAATATTGCACGAACAGGTTATCTTCGTCTATCATCGGAAATGCTGGAACGATATATTGAAAAAAAAACTCGCAGATAAGCCACAAAGATTTTATTGAATTAACAAACATTGAAACAATGTTAAAAAAATTATATCGAAAAATTGTATGGATAGTGTGCAGTATGTTATCTATCTGTCAATATTTGAGATAGCATGGTAAATAATCAGTTGGCTACTTTAAAAACATATCCACCACTTTTCTTCAACAAATGTCATGTTTGATAAATAAGCTCATTCTTCAAAAGGGACTGGAATTCTCTTCCAATTATGTCAGTTCCAGTGATCCGTACTTATCACTTGTAATCCAAAGAATTTTATCCTGCTTCATAATATCATCAGAATGATAGTTCGTTGGTAAATAATCAGACCAAGAATTAGAGGTTTGAATCTAAGTGAGATTATGTTAATTTCATATCTCATTTCTCAGTGAGTTACTGAAAAAACTGAATAAACATAAAATGAACGCATCTGGAAACTTCGAGGAGGGCACTGAGATAAATCTTAGAACAGAGCTTAAGAAATATTGCGCTGGTATGTTTATTTGGTTTTGTCAGACAAATAAAAAATAACTGAGCCCTTTTACAGAGACGGAAAGAATGGGTTTAAACAAAGGTAAGAGAATGAAATAGTTTCTAAACCTGAGTGGCTCTAATTTTTTTTTTTACCTCTGTAAGCCAAAAAAAATAAAATGGTACTGTTGACATTTAGTCACAATGGATTAAACAGATATCTGGGCTAGTCATGGACTTATCAGTACCTACAACGCAATTCCCTCCTTAAATTAGGTATAATAACATTTATCCGATCCCAAAATTCTAATACGAATGTCTATGTACTTATGTTATTATACCAATAAATAAATGTCCATCAGGTGTACAAACGATGGCTACGAACATTGCAAGACCTACCTGCAAACAAAACGTGATTTTAAAGGAATCCAAGTTTGATCACTTTTTCGCTTTGAGTTCATTACGGGGTTCATCAAACAAAAAAGAAGCAACGATGCCCTCATTCTTTGTGTTTGAAAGAACTCCGTTCAAAAGCGTTTTTAGGAGGGGTGAAACTTTAAACATGGGTTTCTTTCAGTTTTTACGATGGTCTGCATAGATGGTAATACATGTATCACACGGGTTGATTTCACCAATGTAACCAAAGTTTTGAAAATTTAGCTTCTTATAGAGTTTAGAAAGGAAAAAAAAAACACTTTTTTCTGTGTCTTCGAAGAAGGCTTTTAGTTTAGGGTTAATTTTTCAATGAGGGTTTATGCAAAATCTATCCCTCAGTTTGTATCAGTCTGTTTGGTTTTTAATTATGACTTTTTCTTGAAATGCCTATCAATGAAAGATGAGATAAGTAATTTATTCATTGATGAATGATTTTCTATTTTTTAGTTGATCCCCCCAAACACACAATGCTTACAAGATATGTTAGTCATGTGATGGTGATCACTGAAGGTTTGATTTTTTGATGATTAAAATTTACACATCGTATCTTTGTCTGTCTGCATGTCTGACCCTCTTTCTCTCACCCTCTCCTTATCTATTTATCTATCTATCTATACATATGTATATATTACACAATTTTTCTGTTATAATTATTATATATATATACATGTATTACACATTTTTTTATTATATATATATATATATATATATGTATGTAAGTATATATATACATGTATATATATATATATATATATATATATGTGTGTGCGTGTGTGTGTGTGTGTGTGTATGTATGTATACGTACAGGTATCTATGAATAAAAAAGTTGAATCAAACTCGCAAACCTACAGAGTTTTCCACGGAAAATAAGACTATCATTAAGATTTTTGTCGACTTCCCAAAGGAAAATACCTCAAAGACAACTTTACAATGATGAAAACTAGTAACTGCGAATGATCTTTCAATGATTTATCCCGGATCAAGACACAGATATTTCTTTGCATTCATACCTTAATTTGGAAAGAGATGGAAGTATAACAACATACAAGGACGTATTCATCAAGTCAGAATGAAACATGAATAAAATATTGCCATCAATCCGAAAAATTACTCTACCTGCTGCAAATAAAGTGCTGTGATGGTAAATTCATAGTTTACTCCCCTCTCTCTCTCTCTCTCTCTCTCTCTCTCTCTTTCTCTCGTATACTTGGACAACTATCTTTCCATATAATTCGGAATAGCTTTGAAAAAAAAGGTTGAAAATATGCGTTTTGCCTCACCAAAAATTGTAATTAAGCTCAGTTATCCCTCACTCAATAGTCCTCGCTCAATAGTCCTCACTCAGTTGTTTCGGATAAATTTCCAGATGCTTAAATGTCGCCTAAACGCTAATTCTAATGGATGTGTTGATGTTATAGAATAAAATCATGACTAAACAAAAAAAAAAAAGGCGAATCAAATCATTCTTTGAGAAAAAAGGAATTGTACTGATGGATATTGTTTGTCAATTACCAACCAAAAATGTACAAGAAGTGAAAAATAATATCGACAAACGGGCGGAGAAAGTAGCTAGTTTTCTGCATGGATCATTACTTATAACGGGAACACCATTTTTCTTCCATTATAATCTTGATAACTATCGATGTATCAGAGTTGGTTCCTACTGATTTATACACGTGTCAATATGGACAATCATGTATACTGAAAAAATTTCTGATATTTGATATGCATATACTAAACTAATATGTTCTTATCTATTCATATATCTATTCCAGTCTGTTCATATATATCTATTTATTTGTACATGCAATCATGCACATCCTCACAAATACACTCATATATATATATATATATATGTGTGTGTGTGTGTGTATGCGTGTGTGTGTGCGTGCTGATGAACCTCAAAATAGAACTGAATAAAATGATGAAAAAGTAAGAATCATTTCATGATATCATGCACGTAGATTTTTTATTTGTTGAAAATAGTTATGGCAAACACGTTAAGATAACCATGATCAGACTGAATGTGACTTACATGGCATATGGTCGTAGATATTTTGTTAGATATCAATGTTTTAGCAAAATTCAAAAAAATTCCGAACACTAAAAATAATATGCATTCAACATTACTGCTTTAAGAATTCACGTTTCTTATAAACTCTAAACAAACCGTATCTGACAATAGATTTAAATGACTGAAGTGTCATAAAAATATTCTGCGAAAGTATATCATTTTGTTCAGTGTTGTAAAGCTTTCTAGACTATATATATATATATATATATATATATATATATATATATATATATATATTTCTTTAAGAATAAGCATTGAAAATATCTATCCATGACCTGCTTCTTTCACATTTGTAATCATATCATATCGATTTCATAATTAAAATATACTTAAATGTATTTTAAAACGAGTAAATGTTAAATTTTCAGCCCTTACTTGGAAACTCACAGGAAGCTGATGCTAATACCTTCAATGACAGATTTCGCTTACGGTTCCTAATATTCAAATTTAAAAAGCAGCAAATACAGGAACCTCATATCTGTTTTTTGTTTTTTAAGTAAAACGCCCATCGAAGCTTTTTTGATGGGTTACAACGTCACAATTTCTTTTACATGTGTCAGCTTAGTGATCTCTGTAAGCTTCAAGTCTGATTCATCTCAGGACCACGCCATCGGCAAGATGAAAGATTGGGGATACTTCCATCCGAATCACGCTGCTTAGAGTGAATTCTAGTAACTGCTGAAGGAAATTTGTTTTAATTAGGATTTTTCTACACCATTCACTCATTGAATTCGAGACTTCCTGCGTGTGAGGTAGACGAGCAAAACATTACATCATCAGAATGCGTCCAAGTTACGGTACTTTATAATGACCACGTATAACGCCATTTTGTTTAGAGCTGAAGTTATTAGGTACGTATCTTGAGATGTTAACTGAAATATTGCTGTATTTCCAAACTACCTCTACGTCAGTTATCAGAAGAGCTTAGAAATATATATATATATATATATATATATATATATATATATAACTCAAATAAAAGCATCACCGTAGCCCATGTGTGTACTAGGACTAGTTCTCTTCAAAACATATATTTAGAAGAAAGAGCTTAAACTAGAATTACTTTATAAGAGATAGATCCTTCATCAGTAACTGGCAGAAAAAGTGTCAGAAACGATCCATATAGATTCTTTAATAGCAAAAAAAAAAAGAAACATTTCTGATTGTGCCTAGAGGTGGAGACGTTCTTGAAGTCATAGCCCCTAATATGTGACTTGGGGCTCCTAGAGACACACACAGTGCAGGGACTGACACACAAAATGAGGAGAACCAGTAACAGGTCAGCCGTTCATTTGTAAAGCGACTGTGATTCAATTCATCACTTTTGGATAAATCCACACAGCCGGAAAGCGGAGAAAAAGATAATGTCAACCACAAAAGAAACGTATCCAAATTAAAATAATCGATACACATATTGAACGTTCTGTGTTTCATATTTTTACTCAGTTTTATTTTCCAATATGCCATCGTTTTTGTGTCCATTGATCTATCTCATTAGGGAGTATTTACTCGGATTTTTTTTATTTCGACACATCGAAGTCACTTAATGAAATAAGCGAACACATTCGTGTGATCCATCATATAAGTTAGGATCGGAAGTTTTCCCACGATCGGCATACTCAATGAAATGCTGTGAAAGATGTTGCAAAGTCAGAGTCCGCTGTTGAATGTGCCCCCTTAACAAGACCAAAAACAACCCTCATTTTATTCAGGGGAATGAACTATTCACCGTTTGTCTGCCCCACCATGTTACACCAGATCAATATATTGAATTAACATTTGCCCACAATGAATTGAAACAACGACCAGCTGATCGATAAATGCTTTCTGACCAATTTACCAGACTGACAAGTCTTACATATATACGAAGTTATTTATTATATATACAATCCCAAAGTTGCTGTAATCATCCTCAGTCAAAAGAAGAGGAAGGGTGGAATCTGATCCCTTAGCACCCAGACTTGTTTCCCAAAGATATTCCTTGTTGCCAAGAAACCATCGTGATTTTGCATCTTTTTTAATCTTAACCTGATGATGACAATTCTGAAGGTTGAAAGAATTCAGTTTTGTTTTTTAAAAAATAATCGACCTTCAATCACATTAAGTGTTCTATTTAAAAAAAAAAAAACAAACCCTGATTTAGAAAAAAACAAAACAAAGAGATGACTTTGTATGGGATTGATTTATTTATAGCAACTGCTGAGTGATTGCAGTTTTACTATCACTGGCTGTTTTTATTTCACAGTTTAATCTCGTCTAAGTCATTCTATTCTCGCGTGATTTCAAAATCTCTGTTGTTTTACGCCATTTAATATAGACATGCTACCAGCTTAAATTTCCATCATCATCATCATCATCATCATCAGTCTTTTGTCCGACATATACCTGAACGATCTGTTGAGCCCCTGATGGTGTCATTGTATCGCTGTATCAAAAGCCCCGAGACGTTTCTGACTTACAGGCTATTTGATACCTACCGGGTGGCCAGCATTTTGTATGATCCCGGGGGATTCAAGCGGTGGGTCTTGATGCCCAATGGCAGTCCAACATTCTTGGTCTTGAATCGCCCAAGGTTCACATGCCTTCGGCAGAGCCATATCATCATTCAAGAGTTATTATAGTCCTATCTTCCAAATATTCTTCTCACTAAAAAGATGTGGTGAAAGTAATTTTACATTTCGTAAACAGTCTTTTGTGAAGATTGTCTGAAAGGATTATATGTATTTAGTCACTCAATAGGAAATGTCACAGGACCAACGTCCTTTACTGTAGTAGAGTAATCCATTAAAAACCTTGGAAAAACGGTTGATCAGTGAATAAGTTGCTTCCCTAAACCATTTTGATTCATATGAGAAGCGTTAACCCTACCACCCACATAATAAGAGATCAATTTAGCATTGATTCACCCCAGAGGCCCCTGAGTTCATTTCTCAAAGCAGTATATTTCTAATGAATACAGCAAACAGATTTTTTTAGCCATGATAAAGACTAAGAGTTCAAATTTTCCGCTTTATAGATCCGTTAACGTACGTATCTGATGTCAATGAGCGTAAAAGAAACTTAGCCTGAAGAACCTATGTTGATCAATTCGACTGTTTCGATCTCTTTTGTTTGACTAAATGCTTTCAAAAAAGAATTTTTGATATCGTTATACGTGCTGTTGTAATTTTCTAAGGTAGCAGTCTTCAAATGTCTTTCCAATGAACCTTTTAATTATCAAATGAATAATTGCATGTTCATCACGCGATTGTCGTAGAAAAAGGCCTCCATAATTTTTTCTGAAAATGTACCATTCAAAATATATCCATTTTGTATGGAAGAAAATCAAAGGACACAGGACATGTGTTTTTTTGCCATCAACGTGTTTGTTATACGTGACCTTTATTTTGCTGGAAACTTGAGAAAGCTGACTTTATTGACTTTTCATTCACTTCGTGTAGCATTAGCTGGAGATCATGGATATTCTTCCCGAGAAAGACGATATCGTCTACAAATCTGAAGTTGCTTAAGTATCAACTGTCTATCCAGATACCTTCATTTTCCCAGTTTAGGTTTTGGTTGTGGTAGGCAGTAAACTTTTTAGGTATCACTTTGGCTCACATTCTGTAATAGCTGGAAGGGTTCACTCTTAATGTAATTGATATATACGGAATATACGACTTGTTGAGTGATAACATCAATGATGTTCGGAATTCCTACTGGGTCTGATGCCTTCGTAAAGTCGAAAAATGGTGAAGGAAGTGGTATTTTTCATTCTGATGCTTCTTCTTTAATTGTTGTATCGAAAAACATGGTCGAGAGAGAAGATTTTTTAAAAACTAGTTGTCCCCATGCTCGGTTCTCATCAATTTTTCTGGTGAAAGAATTAATGTCCCCAAATCTGCATTTTCATTTTTTTTTCGATTCCATAAAAGTATAGACGCGAGGTCTCTTCAGACGAAATAGAGTTGAAGAGAAAAATCTGACCCACTTGAATGGTCAAAAAGCTGCAAGAAGTATATGGCCTTTGCCAGATCTTCAAATTCACGAAAAGTCTCGAGAGATATTTAACAAGCGCTTTTTTTGAATGGAAACTTTTAGACTCGAAAATATGCCTGTCACAGAGTAACCAGATGAAAGATATAACTAAATTTGTGTCATGAATTTATCACCTTATGTGCCTGAAGTACGGCGCCAGAGCTGCTCCCAGTGGTGAGAGAGATTATCGGACTGTATTGGAGGCAGCCTCGCTTTGAGTTATGTAGCATGCAGCGATTAAAACACCCTTCCATTATGGTCTGCAATCCTCATGGATACATTGGGATTAAGAGTGAACCATCCATCCGGCAACAACGCAAATAAAAAGAAACTGACTGACTCTAAATAAATAAACAGTGAACGGCCTTCCTGGGAAATCGACATAAATAGATGACAAAAGACTTTTCCCTCAAAAAAAGACTGGTGATAGTTTTAAACATTCTGAAGGGAGAAAGATTACTCATTCTTTGCAAAAGGGCAATAATGATCTCAGAGGGCACGGAATAGTTTTTCTTGTTAGGAACAGCCATTCCCGAATGAATAAAATGATGAAAAGCGTTTATATCCTAACACTGTCAACAACGTCAGATGCAAAGAACCAAATTCTATGTGAACCTTGACTCAATCATAAGCAGGGTGTGAATCATGAAGTGTGGCCTATCTACCCTTACAGTTTAGTCAGGGCGAAATGGATGAGCACTCAACTCCAACTTTGAGACCAAACCTAAACGCAAGTTGTCCCGTTGACGCATGCATCCCAAACATTTTTGGAAAACTTCTTCTGCGCTCGCTTCTATCACCGTGCAGGCTTTGACAATTAGTGCACAATAAAACCAGGCTGTATCCAATGATATTCCACCATATAAGATAGCAAGAAATTCTGCATCAATAACAGCAAGATATCCGAATAGGACAAAAAAAAAACTTGCAGAGAAGTATGAAAAATAACCTTTTGTAAAGGTCATATAAATATGAATTTTTGATACATTGAGAATAGGATAGTGTTATTACCAGTTCTATTTTTCATAAATCACACGAAAATGAATGAAATGTTTTATACTCTTCACTGCCCTTTTGCTAAACTTTACCATGTGAAAGGTTGTTTTTATTTCTGTTAAAAAAGCTGAAAATATTTTCAATTACTCGAAAATGAATTTCAACATTGGATAAAAACCATATTTATATCAAGATATCTTATAAAATATCCGAGTGACACATATGGTATGCAGTTGATTGTTTGAGACCGTGTTAACGTTGCATTGCCAAAAGAATTTGTCTTAGCCACCCACGGACGCCATTCCATTTTCACGTGTACTTGATTAATCTCCTGCCTCTCTTGCCAAGTCAGCCTCGGTGTTACATTCAGTGACTAATAAGTCAATTAGTCAGTAATTAGTAGAAGGCACAAACGATGCAGATCATTATACGGTCCTAAGTATCCGCCTACAGATTGTGTGGATTCAGGCGTCTTTCAGAATTTTGAAAGTTCTAGTTCATGTGAACAGAATTTGGACTATGATTGACAAGAATGGGGAATCTTGGGGGTGGGCTATGTCCAACGATGAATGATTAAAGACAGATGATAATGAAGAAGGGGATGATATTGATAGAAACGTTCAGGTAACGTGAACTGTAATACCTGGAAGTTATACGTATATATATATATATATATATATATATATATATATATATATATATATATATATATATATATATATATATATATATATATACGTTGTTTACTCACTAGTTTTCATATATGCCATTTTATTTCAGCCGAAAATATGTGGTACGAAGTGAAGTCTTCATTCAACTATACAATTATATGCCTTTACAGCTGTTATACATTTGATGTCATATTATCTTGTTGCAAAAGTTCCCAGCGGCAGATTTTGCTCATTATCAGAGGAATCTTAAGAGTATTGATGGAATTCACTCGGATCATCTCTACTCATGACATCAGCCAACTGCAGTACGTTTTTTAAAGTGACGGTTCTGAGTCAAATTGTATCCCCTGCAAATATTAAGATGTCCGATGTTATCTTTTGGGATTTACTGGGTTCTTTAGATATATTGCACCTCAGGTAACTATCGACCCTTGTATACTGTGCAAGACCCAACAGATCTCAAATGCAACCTCAAACCTCTGATGAAAATATCTGAATAAGATTCAAATTTACGGGAAACAAAGCATTAGTCAGGGTTAAAAAAACGTGTACTTCCTTGGCTAAATACTACTAAAGGTCAATTAGAAAAACTGGCCATGAAAAATGGATTCTGATCAAAAATTCAAATACTAATCGAGGCGGGGTCAACATTTCAATATAAAATGAATTAACTGCAAGAAAATTGTTTTATTCACTCTGATGGGATCCAAAGTTAATAGATTACTTGCAGCGGCGAAGTTTGGAGGGACGTGTAAGAATGGAATTCCTTTTTTTGCTTTTTTGAGGAAGGGAACCGTGTTACTTCCTCTCCCTTCCTCTCTCTCCTTCTCTCTCCCTCTCTACATTTATATATATATATATATATATATATATATATATATATATATATATATATATACGTGTGTGTGTGTGTGTGTATGTATTTATGTATGTGTATTTAGAACTATAATCCTTCGTTTGAAGAATTTACTGATAACCTAAATTATTTGCCCTATTTCCCGACCCAATATCAGAATCAATGTCTGATGTCGTAAAAGACTGTAATTTCTAGAATTGCTTCTTTCTTTCTATTGACCAAGAGAAGAGAAGATGTCCAGTGTCTGTAAAAATAAATTACCGTCATTGGAACACTTTTGCTACGATTGACATTGATTTTTTTTTCTATAGCATTGGAAAAATATGAAAACTGTAAAATGAACATTTGTGAATCAGATTTTTTCAAGTGACTAAAAAAGTTATCGCAGTTTTATTTTTGCAAAATCCCCTGCATGGTATATCAAAAATATACGGAAGTTATTCTGCTTTGCCAAGAGTAATTTTTTTCATGAAACTTACATCTACAAATAGATAAAATTCAATGATAATATTTTAAAAACGGTTATCTAACAAGCAGAACTATCAGTATAGGTAAATAATGATTTTTCGGTGTTAAAGCAGTTCCTTATGGCTTGCTATTTGTGTATATGCACAAGTCACTCGAATGAAATGTAGGTATACGGATGAACATCTAAAAATTAACTCTTCATTTACTCAAGAAAATTTTTTTAATTTTTTGATACCTATCTTCCTCAACTCCCGAATAGTTTTCGGTTGGAGGGCCAATGTGAATTCAGGATAAATTGGCACCTGAGTATGGGCCCAGTATCCCTCCGTACTTTTAGGCTTCAACAATCAGAACCCAGACCCCTTTCCTTTTGGAGGAAAATTATGGGGAATCTAAGACAAACATAGGTGTGAAATTAACAACGGTTACCTGAATGCATCTGGAGGTTCAGAAAATATCGATTACTACGCTTCATGAGTCGGAAAACATGAAATAAAAGCTGATGATGGTATTTAGAAAAAAAAAAATCATCCAAAGTTCAAATGACATCGATGTTACGTTTTCTTCTCATGGGTTTTAATCCAGTGGTATCATCTTTAATATCAGAGTACTCTCTCTTATTCAAAACTGTTCATCTTCGAAATATTTCTATCATTTTATACGTTGATCATTCCTAACAAAGCATGCTGCCAAAACTCGTTGGTCACGTGACAGTTTCTATTCAGTAACTTACAACCAGACCTGTTGAATCTATGGTTCTGATCACGGGTGACACATAAAGCGATACTGAAAAACCTCAGAAGGTTAAACGTTTACCTTCACTTCACGGTCGATGAGACTGCGTTCATCAGATCACTCAGAAAAAAAAAACAAAATGGTGAAAAAATACGTTTGATGAGTCACTGAACAGAAGACGTCAAGTATCCAACGCCTAGCTAACGGGCTTTATTAGGGATGATCAATAAAATAAATTGATAAATGAATACGTTATTTCTCTTCCCTATTTTCAAGTGGTGATCACTAGAAAAGCGATTTTTCTCCTGAAGATGAACAAATGTCAATGCTTACAAAGTAAGGGACTAATTTGACGTAACCAGACATTGTGATTGAAGCACATGATAAAGGGGTAAATTTTCAACTATTCAGTACACTACTTACATATGTGGAATCAGTATGTGCTACACACAGATAGATAGATAGATAGATAGATAGATAGATAGATAGATAGATACATACATACATACATACATACATACATACATACATACGTGGATGAATCCATGAATGAATAGATAGATAACCAGCCAGTCATCTATAAAACGAGAATCACTAAAAATTTAGAGAAACTTATAACAGTTCATAGCTGAGAGTTTATACTAAATCTTCGGTTTTTTCTTTTTTTTTTTTGCACAGATTTACATTGTATCAAAGGAAATAAAAGAATTTCTCATTTAACTATGTATTTTTAGGAGACATAGATCTGAGAAACGGTTGGTTCCCCCCCGCCATTTTTTTTTTTTTTTTGTAGATAAAAAATCGGATTCCATCCAAGTGAGCACGAATCTGGGTCTCGTCTGAAGTATTTTTTTTTCTATTCTAGCATCGATTTTATTGCAGGGATTTATGACTTATCCTAACTGGAATGACTGAAATCTGTAAAACGTTAGTGACTTGGATTATATATTTTTTCAAAGGATCAAACATTTCCGGAAGTGATAAACATTTTAAAATAGCTGGTGAGTGGTGGGAGCTGAGGTGCAGGATGACTGAGTGGTTAAAAACACGGTGAAAGTACCTGGAGAAGCCAGATTGGAACTAGCATCCAAGGAAAAAACACAAATACCTCGCCATTTTTTCCATTAGGATTTTAAAAATAGGTCATTGACTCGGCACATCACTGCAGTACACACAATTATTAATATGGTGCAGGTCGATCTTGCTAAAATACTTCAGTTTGGGCCAAATCAGCTCGTAGCCAACAGCAGTACATGCAATTTTCGTTCTAATTTGTTGTCAGCTGGCTTAACTGAGTGTTTATTTGAGAATTACTTGAGGTGTGTGTCAAATATGGACCACTTCTTCTCCATTTTGAACTGCTCAAGGCACCCAGTGAAGATTCAACTCACCAAAAGTGTAAGAGTTTGCGAGACTAGCCTGTTTCTCTTCAACAGAGACCAGAAAAAAGATCTTGTTATTTCTAAAACCAGTAGGTCCTCCAAATTGTCACCTTTACAGCTGACACATGGAACCTAGCTAGAAGATTGATCCCAAGATATGCAGTATTTATCACATGCTCAAACCACAAGATAGCGCAGTTCATTATAAAAGGAAAAAGAGTCCGAGTATCATAGAATCCGTAAGAAAACTAGCTTTGCAATCGGCAGGCAATGCTGCAAGAGTGTGTGACAATCGGTAAATATCAAAAGTTTATCCCCAAAGATCTTAGGGTGAATTACACCTGGTAAAAATGAGTTGGCTTCACCAGCTAAATAAGTTCGGAAAGTACTGGCTCCGTCTCATCGACGTCGAGATGTCTTGCAATTCTGATAAAGGTTCGTGTTCAACTACGAACGCTGAAGGGCTGCTGCTGATGATGTTGATGATAATGTTGCTGATTCAGTTTTTGCCAATAATGTATACGCCCATTGATATGTTGAGGTGCATTGTTGGAGGGTAACTAAAATATATACTTTGTTACTGAATTTATCACTATCTGCTATTTTACTTCAATGTGTACAGCCTCAACCGCATGGCATGATGTATATACAGGTAGAAATAACTCACTTATGATGGATATTTTTTATCTTACAGTCTCTTTCACTATACTTTGGTAACCTTCGTTTCAGTGGCTCATTGGAAGGATTGCCTCCTGTCTCAACTAAACAATCCCCAAAACTGTTAGCGTAGGCCTTCTCATTTTTTTAGATTCATCAGTTCCTGTTGCTGCTTGGCTACGTATGTGTGCATCCCTCGTACAAAGCGTACCAATTGAGCTAGAGGGCTGCAAATCTAAATATCCACGCATGTTTATGTCCCCAATAACCCACCTGTTGATTTTTAAAGATTGCCATCTGAGTGTCGTTTTAGTGTTGGTTTTAATCAACGATGAAAGTTAAGGCTATATTAGTCCTTCAGATTGTGCCAGGTAGGATTAACGCGTGTTTTCGTAAGTTCATACCTACTTTAATGCTAACAACCCATAAATTGCAAACGATAGATCGATCTTTTTTCCTTTTTTTTTTCAAATCAATAAGCCCCAATACTGCATACTATCTTAACAACGTTTTTCATGCGGCAGTTGCTATTGGGTAACTAACTGGTCCTATTTTATTTCATTATTCTCAACCAATATCAGTTAAGGCATACAAACTTCTACCCAAATTCTCTGATGCAATTTTCCATCCCATTAACAATGAGTCCTCAGGGTTTATCTATCTCATTTTTTCGTTCAATTTTTCCAATAAAAAGCATAGTTTACTGCCCAGAGATTAACTCAGTTGTCAGCGTACACTGTAATCAAATTCAACATAGTTTATACTTCTATGAAATGAATGCAAACTACCGTTGTCGGAATCTGAACTCGTTATGCTGATTTCATTTTTCTTCCATCGACCGTTGTTTCAATGTCCATCTATCTCAGTTTTTTTTTGCTTTTTTTTTCAATCAATTTTTCTACATGAAATGCAAAATTTATTGCAATAAAGACAGTCAACACTATAGTTTGTCATTGAATTAAACATAGTTTTTATTTCATGAACTTATCAAAAACTACCTCTTCTAGAATTTAAACTCGTTTAGCTAATTTCATTTTCCTTAATTTTAACGGTTACGCCACGAAGTACGTCTGCCACCATAGTTTTCCTTTTTAATTTTCCCCATGAATGGCAAAGCATTTTGCGCAGTAAGAAAATGAGTTTTTGGTATAGCTTGTAATTGAATTCGACACAGTTTATATTCTATAAAAACACCATGTGATGCGGTGTTTCTTCCTGGGTAATGAGGGCTATTTTCTTATTTATTATGCATAAATGAATAGAAAATGACTATTACTGTCTTTAGATATCGTTTTTGTAACAAGGACAGTGACATTGATTGGTAAGTTTTGTTTTACTTGATGGGATACAAAAGTGCGAGTTCTCCCGATGTCTTCTGCAAATAAATAGATTTGAAATTATCACTGTCCTGGTCGCAAATGCAAAGTTAGAAGGGATGATTGACATTCTCTTTACTTTTTTTACGTCAGCAACACGTAATAGCCAAAAAGAGAAAAAGTAAAGATATTTTTTCACAGTGTTATAGACCACAATTCTGCTTACTTGTTTACCAGCAGGAAAAATCAGGAAATTGAAAGAGAAATTGTGAATGAAAAACAATTATAAGAAAATGAGAAAATAAAGAACACAATATCATTGTATTAAAGTGTATCTATTTATTCACTAGTTATTACATTTGAAAATAATTACTATTGTATTTGACGAGTTTTTTTTTTTTTTTTAGAAAATTGATGATATAGTGTGTTTCACTTGAAAGTTTAAAGTTTAAAAAAGGGAGATTGGGGTACTTCTAACACCTGAGGGGGAGAGTCAAGTGTTACGGACAGCAGACCAAAAAAACGCGTAGTTCATCATGTGAGTAATGTCCATGTATTCTATTTCGTCTGTTTAAATCTAAATACAAAGAAAGCCACTCGTCTGTTCGTAGTCAATACTGGAAGTTCATCCCATCATCCTCATATAGTGAAAGGTAGTCCAATGTTGCGGTCGGAAAAGCAAGAAAATCACACAATTCTTTAGAAGAGGTATTTGCGGACAGGTTCAGGGTCTACTTTTTATGTTGTTGTTGGTGGGTTTTTTTTTTAACAAAGCTGGGGATGAACATGAGAAAGGCGTCCCTGACCTCCTGACTGCAATTGTTATCTCTTGGTTCCATTGAACCAACCTTTTGCACCACCTGCTTTCTTCTTTTCCTGCTTTGTGTCCCACCCATTTCAATTATTATTGCTGGGCAACTTCTACGATATTTACTACCTTAGTCCTCTTTGGGGTCAGTGTTTTATTCTTTCTATATCTTAGAGTTACCTCTAACATTGATCTTATTCTTGATCGATCGAAGAGATCTTTGTTCATATCTAAATGATAAATAAACTTGGGCATCTTTTATACCTGATTTTTTCAAGTACTTTCGGCAGCTATTATATCTGATCTATGATTCACATTAATCGTTAGTGGGCTGTTTTTTTTTTAACAATTTAGTAGTTGTTTATTTTGAAAGAATTTTCCAATTGTTGAAACAATTACCGTGAAACAGTTCAGAACAAATATAACAATCGAACACCTGACAACATTCTTTTAATAATCACCCACTAATCATTGAGATCCAATGAAAAAAAATTGTGTTCTTGTTGCATTGACAACTGTACTGACGAATGTAATGGGGCTTCGTTATGCAATAACCAGATTATTTCCCCTTTCAACACTTGTGCCTTTTAATTATGATTCGGAAGCCATCTTTTGACTAGTTTGAGCCGCTTTTAAGGGCCCTGCTGTAATGATTGGTATTTGAATCCGTGAATTCAATGCATTAAAGTTAGTATTTCATACTTGGAAAATACGATCCAACATTTTACATATCGAGTATTTTGAGATCTTTTACAATTTGCAATCGAATTAAAACATTGAAATAGAAAATGCATGTATCTCATAAAATTGTAAGTAAAGTGCCTTAACACAAATCAAATTTTTCTGTCTTGTTTGGTTCCTCGAAGTTTGAGATATGTAAAATAGACTTAGAGGCCGCAAGTGCCCAAAGTGGCGTCACTCATTACATTATACAAAATTCTGTATCTAATCATGAATAAGTGCAGTCTTCGATTACAGATATAAGACTTGAGATAATTCAAATATATGTAAACTGCAAATGCAGCCCTCTTCAATTAATCGAGATTTACCAAATTCTTCATGCACGAAGACATTCGCATAGTATCTCCGACGTAGCATTAACTCGGTTCCCTTACTCTAACCCTCTTGCGATGCAGGGCTAAACAAACCGAATAATCGACTTTGATTCTAAAGCTCGGAGCCATCTCTACGGACCTGTCTGATCTCGATGCTCTGAATCTAAAATTAATTAATTAGTGAGTAACACATTAAGTGCTTCTTGATGTAAATTATTCCCATATTTAGATATTTCTACAGGCTGTGTGCAAAGATTTCGATAGCTTTGAAAAACCGTACAGTTTTCACTCTTCAATTTACAGTCAGCTGACCGGATGATATGATTCGTATCGTACCAAATCAGCTGACAGTAAACCTAAGATGGGCAAGTTGGTTTCATTTGTTTTTTTTAAAGTTATAAATCATATATATATATATATATATATATATATATATATATATATATATATATATATATATATATATATATATTCTCAATGTTACATTTATACATATCCTGAGAAGATGTTAATGTGTCCTGTGGGAGGACAAAATACGATAAGAAACGTAATTGTCATTATTTTATATCAGAAATGATATAAAGAGTGACTTTTAACCTCGTATTCTGAAGACAAAACTCGATTAAAAAAATATTAAAAATACTTTGCATTTATACATAAACAACGTGTCTCAAATTTTCATTTTTTTTATTCATCTTCGAAATGAAAAAAAAACGGGAAGGGTCTGGCTAATCACTGAAAGGGAACGCTCACGCAACTAACCTCCTAGGGGAAGTTGTAGGGAATTGAAAGGGGGACGATCAATGTAAAGTTTCATCTTTGCGTTTGGTGATCAATATGAAAAAATTTCAAAGAACAAATTGTCAAAACCCAGGCCATCAATTTAGCAGATTGAACGCCCTCACTCGAGTCACTTGGAATACGGAGCGATTGAGGGAAATATTTTTCAGACATATTTTCCAAATACAAAACACTTTTTTCTTAGATATTATAAGGAGTAAATGTCTAGCACTATTTGTGCTGCCAGGACGAATGACACCAATCCAGCCAGACAGGCACCCTGCCAACTTGAAAACTGGAGAAATTTATGTTCACAATTCAGATGGCAAATTTTGGTTAATGATTTCATTGATAGATTCTTTATGATTCTCTGAGGGGATCTAAAATTGGATATCATGCAAACAGAAACCCCTTAATCCTTTATCATTTGTGCAAAACAATATCCAGTATTTCAGGACGAGTATATCAAAGTAATAACCATTTTGGTGCTGATATACAGCATGAACTTGAAAAATAGGATAATGATAAAGTTCCCATTAGTCATTCAATAGCAACTGCTCCGTGGATGATATATTTTTGTCGATTACTTGTTGGGGGTGATCAATTGAAATCGATGAAAGAGGTGACCAATGAGAAGTTTACTGTCACCTCTTGTTCGGTGGTAATTTAGATTCCGACTTGAGAAAAAAATCTAGTTTGAGAGGGCCAATTAGGCATAAAATTACCTTGTGAATTGACCCATCTCTCCGAATTGATAACTCATGGGATGATTTTGAAAAAGAAACTATCCATGTAAACGTAATAAGGAGTAATCGTTTAGATGTCCTAGTATCAAATCCCTTCTAGACAGGTATGTATGCACGTGGCGCATATACATGTAGATAGCCAGTCAGCCAACTAGACCTTCTCAAGATACGAGGGTACCTACATTGATGTTGATCGTATTGATAATGAAAATTTGGTTGACGGTATCTAATATCTGATAAACTGGTATGTAGTCATGTGAAACTGAAATTTTCAATTCCCAGCATACATCACGGCATAATTCAAATAGCTGTGAGCAGTAAACCCAACACTTTCATCAGAATTTAGCGCATCTTTCATTTACGAAGACAGGGTTCTCTCGGGTGGCATTAACATGCCATGACCCTATTCCCTAAACCTAATCTACTTGCAGAGGGGCGGGAATGCTAAACGGACCGAATAATCTGGAGTAATCTTTGCCGATCTGCCGACTACCTGTGGACGATTTATGTCCCGAATACAAAATGAATTAACAATTTACTAACCCATGAAGTGTTCTTCAATTTAAATACTCTGGATATCTGGAAATACCCGAGTCCCTTTTTATAGAAAGGCTTCGAAAAGCTTCATATAGCAGTTCACCTACTGCATTTTTACTGACATTATGTAATGTTATTCAAATGTTGCAAACATAATAAAAGTATCCCGCTGGTGTACCAAAAATATTTTCTATAAAATTGTCAAAACTTATGTTTGAAAAGTATTTTTATTCTTATCAAAGATTATTTTTAAAGAGGGATATCTAAATTGGAATCATCTGATAAGGACCAGCTCATGGTCATTTAAAAATGACCAGAAAAAAACCCCTAAGAAGCACTTTTTGGGAAATAAAAAAACGAAATATAAGCATTGTTAGATGATGCCCAATTGTGTAACCACGCATATTATCATAGTTGTAGCCTTTAGAGTGAAATCAATAAGAGAACATATACACACGAGCACAAACACACAAGCGTATGTACGCCCATAGAAACATATATTGATAGATAGACGGATACAGAGAAGAATCCGTGGTCCACCTGGCTGGTCAGTCGGCTTTGGTCGGGTTGGGGTGATCGATGAGAATATATTTGTACATACATAAATTGCATTAATATCAATTAAGCTCCGTGGGCTGCCTTTTTCCAATTAAGTGATAACACGTGTTCATTTCACTGCAAATTTCCTCTTTCCATCGAATCTCAATGTTGGAGTGGCTCTCCAAGGAGTCAAGTCGCCCTGTTGGGCCTCTCTAGCTATATATCACCAGCTACGCCACTGGCCACACCTAGGTTCCTAACGCTTCATTTGGCAACTTCTATTTCTGAATGAATTGTAATTAAGAATCCAATGAGATGCATATTCCTACTTGACTGATGATCAGACAGCCCGTCATGATTGCATACGCATATCCATACAGCCATGAAAGTTGTAAATATATAAATTACCATATTACACTATTATTGGCTCCATTCAAACAATACATCAAGTATCCAAACTACCGTAGCCACCAAAACTGGCGAAGGATCAAACATCCGTATCCATCGGAGAGGGCGAAAAATTCTATCATTTTATATGAGTGCGAATTTATATGTTTGTTTATGTGTCCCAGCACCCCTTGTCATACCGCTTTGTCTACAGACTTTAAATTAGCATCAGTTCTTCTCTTATTACCCTCTATTTTTTCTCCAAGTGATTGTATACCCTTGATCTATCAGTTCACTTACAATACAGATTCAGCTCCCTGCAACTTATGGCTTCTCCCTCAAGCAGATTTCAGACCGTTGATGGGATTGGGGTGAACGCGTTGAAGCCGCTAATGGCGATGCTAAAATAAAACTTTGTAGACCGTTTCAATAGTAGATAAGTGTATGGAGTCCATCATTTTCAAGTAATTTGAAGTGGACTAAGGCTTCATTGTCTTATTAAGGCTTTTTTTCCTCAGATATTACATGCAAAGTTATTTTTTCCAGACAGATTTTATATTTCGAAAATCTATTTCTCAGAGAAGCAATTCAATTCGGAATTAAAGTCAACTGCAATGTATTAGAGCGAGGTTTATTGATCCAGTAATTTGAATAATCATGCATTTCGAAATTGATTATTAGTGACTCACATAATGGAAGAAAAACTGTCACAGGACCAAAGTTCTTTGGTAGTGTTGAGGGTGATCGATGGAAAAATAATGTAAAAAGAGGTGATCAACGGATATGTTACTTTTCTTGCCTTTTATCAGGTTATTAAAATTCTGTATCAAATACAGGGGGAAGCGGGAATACCACTGAACAGAAATTAACAGACCAATTCTGGGTGAAATTACTTTATTAATTGAAGGTACTCGACAATCTTATTTTCTGGTTTAATTTTCCAAAAAATATACATGATATCATTCTTACATACCTATTTGTTCAGCCGGTACGCTTAACACATACACACGCACACACACACACACACATATATATATATATATATATATATATATATATATATATTGTATGAATCAGGCTAGCAGTAAACCATAGTATAATGATATATAAATAATATAAAGCCACTTCTGATATGTAATGGATTTATTTCATAGAGTGCTCGATACATACAACTTTTCATCTTGAAGTTAAGTTGTTTTAGAGTAGAACTGGAAATGAATAGTAGAATGTGGATTTGCTACACAACCTAGCTCATGTTCCTGCCCTCTCCAGGTCTCATCAGGCGAATTTGCCTAATGAGGCCTGAGAGGGCAGAAACATGAGTTAGTTTGTGTAGCGAATCCACTATATATATATATATATATATATATATATATATATATATATATATATATATATATATATGTATATATATATATATATATATATATATATAAATATATATGTATATATATATATATATATATATATATATATATATATATATATATATATATATATGGTCAGCAAACTAGAATCACTTGAAAACCGGAGACATCGATCGATGCCGTTTATTTTAACAGTTTGGATAACAACTACTTCAAACAACACTTGGTTGCCTCGTGTACTGACGTAGAGCTTGCGAATGGTGTTTGTCGATTAATCAATTGCTGAGAGATATAAATCTGATGACATATCTGGACAACGTGACTTAATACTCAAACAAACCACAGAAAAAGTTGATCTCAATTCTGATCGATCATTATCTTGTAATGAACGTAATGAATATCAATTACTGCTAAGAAAATAACTTTTAACTAAGTCTAAATTGAAACGATGTTTGAATTAATTTATTTGACTATGCTCTGATCTGTAATCACTGTAATTTTCGGGACAAATCAAGTTTTTCTAATGTTTTATTTTTCATTCTATTGATGATTATTTAGATTGTATTATTGTCTGTCTCTGTAATGGTAACAAATGCGATAACAAATCTAAAACATAGATATCGAGATTGGATCATCAATAACCGACTAATTGAATTCGAGTTAGCCGTTTTAATTATGATATTTTGAATGTTGGAATATCCTAGAGCAAAAACCCAATCACTATTAGTCTATACGGGAAATCTTTTAGCGTTTCCAGACATGAGAAATGGTAGGTATTAAACTGACTGACCTTTAAAATGGCGGAGATTCAAATGAATCCTCAGAGGTTAGTGTTGTCGGAGAAGCTGGAAGATGGCATGCGTTGCTCTTATAACAACTTGCTGTGAAATGAACGCTGTAAGCTGTTTTTTCCCTTAAGAAGTAGAAAGGTGGCTTGAAGTTAATGCCTGAAAAGCGGCAAGAACCCGCATTGCTATCACGCACTGAGTACATTAGGTTTAGGATGATTGGTTCCGATTGAGCATTCAAGTCTCATTCTTTCTCGTAATTTAATCAGAAATTCCCAAGACATGATTTTGGTGATCATCATCAAACCTTTAGCGGCCATTGTTGGACATAAACATTCATCAAGATTCGACAGACTTCTCGAGCGTTTGGGTTGAACAGCCAATACCTATTTAGTCGGTCTGGCCATTTTATTTTCTGCCGGCACCAGTTCCGCATGTGATCTCTGGGGATTCATGTTATGAGTTGTGATGTTCAGCGGTCGTCTCACATTCTGGCAACACGACCAGCGCATTGCCATTTGATTTTTCTCATGGAGTCTATTATATTGCTGATTCCTGTCTACTTTTTTCTCATATAATTCGTTCTTATGTTGAATCACTTATGCATGTTGTAGGTTTTCACTTTTTTTACTTTTTATATTTCATGACCCTCGGACGCATACAAGAATCGACATATACTTATGCTTACTTATTTGTCCATGCAATTTATGTAATCTTCACGAGGGTTTTTTTGTCCGTTTCCCCCATACTTTGTTATTTTTATCCCTTGTTGGGATCATCAGCTGTAGACCAATGTGACTGTTTCAGGGATTTTAAACAACAAAACTGATATATTTTTTTAGAAATTGGAAAAAAAACTCCCACAAATATAGGTCTGTCTTGCGTATTTTCTTTTTTTTTTAATGTTTACCTTTGAAATCCGCGTTACTGACCTTCTGGTCACTTTCAACATCCCAATTGTTGAATTTAACAATGCAAGGAACATTATGAAAAATCTTTATAATTTTTTTATTGGCAGAAACCAGATCTAGAACTAATGAAAACCTTTTGCTTATAGAAGTTGTTGAACAATCTAGCAGACTATATATGGTTCTCTACATCAACAGAGAGCATAATCGTAACTGCATTGGAGCCTACAGGATGGTTGTTATTCAACTTGAACGCACAATCGTTTCTGTAGCTGGTTAATAAATCAATTGACGTTTGAACCCTTATAGAGATAAACATGGTTTTAGAGTTATATAATTTGTCACTTTGGGATATATCTTGGAAGTGTAAGATTTTTGTTGATTTTGGCGATATGTCTCACCCTATCCCTACCATATCCTTTTTATTCTTGATATTTCTTTTTCTACTATCCACCCACATCTTATCCCTTGTTGCTTTTTATCGCAACTAGATTTAGACCAGATACTTATAAGCAACGAGTAAATGAATTTACAAATTTACTTTTCACCTTCTTGCCTTCTCACCTTCTCTGTATGAAGAACCTAAAACAAACATGACGTATACTCACTGTTCTTTTTAAAAATCTTATATTTTTCGGCTTTGAAAAGAATAAGCTAACCTTTCTCTTGTCGATCTGTGTTATTAATAAGATGAAGGTCTATCATCAGTTGAGATATATTAGGGGGATTATTTTGTACAAATCCCAAGAAAATATGCAAGCAACCTCTATGAAAGTTCACTACGCAGGAACCAAAAAAAAAAAAACGGCGAAAGATTTTTTCATGAAATTATTTTCATTTCAATTTGAATTAAATTAAATTAACCCGATCTTTTAAAGAGAGTCCAAGAAGTAAAAAACAAAGGAGACTGATTTATTGATTCTTTTCAATTCTATTGCCATCGATTTAATCGGGAGTTTTATTATTTCCAATCCCTCTCATCATCATAGAGCTTCATTTTCGTTCTCCTGTAGGCAGTATTTAGTGTCTTTTTAGTGCAGATCAAATGACTCTGGACGTTCAAACACATTGCTACCTCGTCACATGAAATCATGCAAGCCCACTAGGGCTTCAGAACATACTAAATAGCCAGTAGGATTCGCACTTTTGTCCTGTCGTGTCATGTCCGCGGAGAGTAAATACACGAGATAAACTTAGGAAGGATGATGTATACAACATCACTCTATCATGCATCCTGCATGTATGAGCAAAAACAGAAAATGTGAGACTTCGATTCAGATGAGCCGACCAGCATGAACCCGTGATAACACGTAAATAGCGGCCATTACAGCGGTGTGTCTGCTCACAATCCTAATAAACATTAAACTGACCAGACAACTATCAACTCTTGCACGAAATAACATGAGATATGAGGTGATCACAATGTGTTCCCACCGTGGGACTTTTGAAACTCCAACAATTCTCAGATTCTCACTCTCTTAACTATTGGTTCGACTATCATCAAATGAAAGTGAGTATCCTCAACACTCAACGTTCTTGGTGCATTGTCATTATTGCAACCCTGTTGTAAAAGATTTTTAAAAAACTCGATCCTATCAGTGAGGAATCATTATATCCTTACTGTTAGTGAGGATTCGGTACTAGTTTCTACCTATAGCTCTTTTTTTGCTCTCGTAGGAAATAGCGGCCTTCACTGGACATAATGTCACAACAAGTCCCTATAATATTCAAGAACTCCACCTAGTATTTTTCTTTGTTTCCAATAATGGCGTAGGTTGGAAACTTTCAATCGAATTTTTTAGAACTGTCTCGTGCGCGCCAGTAATGGTTAGAAGAACCCTTATCATAATCCTTCAGGAATTGTGAGGTATGTGTCCAGATCATTATATATTTGCCTTTCACTACTTTTTTCTTTATGCTAATAATATTATAATTGCCGTATTATATTCTAGATAAATTTCTATGGGACTCCAAGGCAATTATAGCTCGAATAATTGGTCTGCAAGTATTACGTATTCTCTACCATGTACACGGTGGAGAAAGTGATTTATAAATAATTACTCAACTGTTACCTACTGTTCTTTTATACTTACTGCCTGTGTGACTCATTTAGCAAAAGGTCGCCTATTCTCTATCTGACAATAGTACATGCACTCTTATCGTTATTATCCCAAAATATTTGATACAACTGCTGTAGGACAACGAAATGACAATTACATTTCCTAATGTATCCGTAGCCTCCTGCGTCGGGGCCAATATTTCAAGACTAATAGCATCTGTCTCAGACACACTGACAATTCCTTCGCAGATGCATAATTCATCAAATCAAAAGAAACAACAGATGATATAAAGGAACTCGAAAAGAGCGTATTGTACTGCTAATAGCAATGTCAGCGCTGACAATTCGTCTTTGTTCACTTAACTGCGAATGACGGAAATTTCCATCATTGTTTCTCTATTTCTAACTCAATAAAATCTCTGTTTTATTGTGATTGATAGCAACTCATTACTATTGATGAGCAGGGCTTTTATCTTTAATGGGTAACTTCCAATAGATGCATAATTTATCGGATCAAAGGAAATAATAGACGGAATGGAGGCAAATCTTTACATATTTGCTCGTCACATTTAGTGAACCTTTCTTTTTCTAATGAAAACATCTTGTAATATTAATGATACGATCATGGCTAAGATGTTGTCCTTGTGGATACATATCAGTGTTTTTACTGAATGAGTTTTTCATTTATTTACTTATAGTACACTAATTTTTGTTTTTTCCTGTATATATGGCTGGGTAACCTTACAGCAAATTGGATCTTGTACTTCCAAATACATAGTATGTTACAATTCAAGCTTTATAGAAAAAATACGAATAAAACTTTCTTCAGAATTCTTGGAAAGACATGTGTTCAGTTATACAGCTTATATAATTAAAAATATTAGATTTGGATAATATATTCATTAATTATTGAGCATAATTTATTCCACTGTTTGTTTGAAGCGCACATTTTGAGGGTTTACAATTTTACCGTTGGAATATAAAGTCTATTCTGATTGGATCTTGCAGTTCTGAAGGCCGGCCCCACTATTTTGTTTAGGGTTCCTGAAGGGACCATTCTATGACAATCATTGGAGACTCCCCTTATGACTGAGGTAGTTTCTTTTCCTGCTGGTTTTCATGGCCGGGGTTGAGTCTTGGTGACAGCTAGACTTTTGGTTTTAAAGGGAAACAAAGGGGATTATCACATCAAAATCATCGCGTCAAAATATCCAAGTAATCAGCCTTTCGCTGCTTTAAATCAATATTTGACCCCTAGGAGATTTATTGCTGATAAAGCCAGTGATAACAGTTACAGCAAAAGGAAAGATTTGAATAAAACTCATAAATATATGGGTAGCAACGTCGATTGACGAATGAATGCTTCATGTTTTTGAATAGCTGTCTGTCCGAACAGAATTTAATTAGTATTTTAAGATTACTTGTGCGTGAGTGTGTTCAAATGTGTGCGTATGTGCACGTGTGTACGTGTGCATGCATGTTTTTCGTATGCGTATGTGTCTTGTACTTCAGGGAGATTTGAGTTCTGAGTGACAGGAAAGACAAGTACAATGATGATAAAGGCACCCAGTGAGATCTGAATTTTTCAAAAGATTAGAATTGAAACTGTGTCGTTAATTGAATCGAACAGGACAAAAGAACATAATCTTAATGATTAGCGAGTAGCATAGCCATCAAACTATCGGAGAACATTTTTGGCAGGAAGCACAATGCTAAACAGTGGGATATGGAGGAGAGAAAAGAAAAAGAAAAATGCATCGTCAGCCGACAGCGAGAGAGAGACGGATATACTTAGACGGAGAAAAATGATGTCACCATAGTAGTGAAGCTGACGAGGATGTAAACGGAGATTAAATACTCAGTGGGGGGAACAGAGAGAGAGAGAGACAGAGAGAGAAGGTTGAGAGGGACGGGGTAGAAAGAGAGACAGTTAAGTATTGTTAATCAACATTTGCTAAATTTTCTAACAAAGGCTGGTGTTTCACCCAGGAAATTATGTTTATTTTTGTAGGAACTTGTGTAGCCGTCCCCCATACTAGAAAGATGTCCCCAATCCAAGGAGCAAAGCAAAAATAAAAGTTATTCTTGAATAGATTTTTAAAAAAATCTTTTGTATGCCCAGTATGGTTTTTCGTTTGGCGTGCAACGTCTGTTCAGAAGACAACTTGCGTCACAGTGCCTCTGAAATGCCAAGAGCTGAAATGCAGTGAAACACAGCATAATAAAAATTACATGCCAGTATGGTTACGATAGCTGATGCTCATTCTGTTAGTGTGTCTTCACTTCCTACATATGTTCTTTTTTGGTTGCATTGTTCATCCATAATCTCTCTCTCTCTCTCTCTCTCTCTCTCTCTCTCTCTCTCTCTCTCTCTCTCTCTCTCTCTCTCTCTCTCTCTCTCTTGTGTATTCCCGGAACCAATAATGCAGGCGGACAGTTCAACATGTTCCTTTTTGATGGGACGAGATTTTGATCTGTTTTAGTTTGACGTAGGCTCATCGTTATACATAGGATTGCAACGATTCTTTTATGGTTTTAGTAGAGATGGTTTTCTTTTTTTGGGGGGGGGGGAAGGGGGATAAGTTGCAGCCCCCTCCAATCAAGCCTCTTCCTATATCCATTTTTCTAGTAATATCACTTTCTTCGCTTTGGCTCTTCTTTTTTCTTTTTAATCGTTGGATAGATGGCTGGAACTGCCTTGTTCTTTACCAATGGCAGTAGAAAACTGCCATGTCTTCTCTTTTGCTTGCAATGATCCTTGACCCAGACTCGAACTCTATCTTACAATTTGATTTCCTGTACTCGTAGCCATCGCCACTCTCTGCACCTCCTCGATATTCTGACCAGCAAATTATCCATTCATAGACATAATCATCATATTAGGGAAAGGAGCTTTGCCTGCAAACCATCTTTTCTATAATTCGTCAAACGTCTGTCCGTCTGATCGTAATTACATAACTCAAGCTAGAACTATGGTACCTCGATTTCCAATGGTTACTAATACAACCCCCTGAGCATGTTTTAGTTTGACAGTTTTCAGAAAATTACCATTTTCCCCAGTTACTAGTTAGAGAGTTGATTTACATTGTGGAAATTGTACTAAACTAGACCGTTACTTCGTGTCTATTGGGTTACCTAAACTTAATATTCATCGTTTTGCTTATTTGTATGAAATGGACGTGACGTTTATCTATAATCACGCCTCACAGGTGGGTTTTTAGAGGCATGGAAAGGACACAGACAGTTTGAATAACAATCCCTGATTGGCTTGAAGTTTGTAGTCCACTATATTGATAATCCAATACAATGCAAGCTGCGAATTTTTATCACTTTTCATAAACTTAAAAGCGTAATAAGAACCTCCACATAAAAGCAAAGTTGTACAACACATGAAACAGTGGTTTTATCTCCATCCTTTAAAAGGTTAATGGAGTTATTATCATCTGATTACTTTTTATTTCAATTGTTTTTGACGGGTCTGTGGTGTGAGCCACCCCTATAATACATATTGGCTCTACATCCCTGACCGAAAGTCGGACTGAATCCATACCTATCCAAATGATGTAAGTGTGAACTCTTCCAGCAAAGTTTGGAATCAGTTCACTGCTTCTATTATGTGTGCTCTTAACCATTACGCTACTCGGACGTGCCATTAAACTGCATTATTTTCATTCGATTAACTTGAATGTTTTAATCTCCAGGACCCGTATAAGCTAACCAACAAGAAAAAAGTCAAAAGCGTAGAGTGTGACGCAAAATGAACTGGTGATTTTCAGGACAATTGTGTGTGTGTGTGTGTGAGTGTGTGTGTGTGTGTGTGTGAGTGTGTGTGAGTGTGTGTGTGTGTGTGTGTCTGTGTATGTGTGTGTGTGCGTTTCAATTGATACAACAAGCAAGCAAGAAGGCGATAAAAATTATTATTACATTCTCGATCAATAAACTGACATGAAAGGTACAAGAAAACTTTGCAACTTCCAATATTGACAAATCGGCGACAGAGAAACACTCTCGGTCTCTCACCTCCTCATACATAGTGTGTGTGTGTGTGTGTGTGAGAGAGAGAGAGAGAGAGAGAGAGAGAGAGAGAGAGAGAGAGAGAGAGAAAGCCTGCACACAAGAAAAACACTCCCAGTAATATTCAAATAAGACACAAATGGTTGGTTCATTTTTCACATGTATGAAACTAAAATCTGTACTGCGTAACGTCAGTTTCTGAAAAATTCCTGAAGGAAGATTGTTGGGAAATTAAATTGATAGAAGATTTATTTTGAATGCCGAGGGGTATCTTTGATCAACAAATACAGACTGTAAAGTTTTGGAAAAGCCTGTTTTTTCCTATATTTTTAGCAGTTCAAATACAAAAAAAAAGGCTTTCAAATGCTTTTACTACTATCATCGGAATTGGATGGGTATATATATTTGGTCTCACCTTTCTGTCCCTCAGGCTACAACATATCTCCGTAAATTATGAAAGTGTCAGCGATTGGGTACTGGGCTAATCAATTGAATTCTGAGGATGAATCCTGGAATTATTTATCTATTGAGAGACATTTTTACGTTTTTTGTATACATTTATGAATACATTTATTACTGTGCACACTATATATCCAAAAGTTCTCAAGAATTTCTATGAAACTTTTTGATACAAAAGATGTTAAGCTTGGGTGTCATCCAGTTTGGAGAAATATCCACGGAAATTACTTCCTTTGCAACCTAGCTATATGTCCATCCCACGTATCGCCAGAATGCCATGGCTGTCTACACGATACCTCCAAATGTTCTCAATTCATCTCAATCCTGTATAAGGGTTGTCAAATGGTATAAAATAATTGAGAGATTTTTTAAGTATATCAATGTAGAATTAGTCCCATCCTCTTACAATAGTATTGACAGAAATATGCACTGAGTGCTTTCCAGGTTGTTTGTACCAATGAATTGTTATAACCAACACACTAAAAAAGAGAAAAGAATATTGCAACAGCCTTGATTAAAAGTAATTCACTCATCAACACCGTATGACATATGGTTTAGATATTGCTTCCGCAGATGAAACACTTGTCGCTGGGGAAAAACCTATACACAAGCAATCAAAATCATGATAGATATAAAAATTCAAGAAAAAAAAAAAGGATTAATTGTAAACTCCGCACCCAATCTAATTTAAATCTATTTCAATCAAATCAAGAATGGAATATGACAATGTTCACAATATTTTTCACGTAGTTAAACAGGCTTGAATCATATTTTCCCTCCTTGTTTTGTTTGGAGTGAATAAGATTTTTGTCACGGTGTAATTTGAAAATTTACACTTTTGACTCAAATCTATTTTTGGGTGAAGATTCTGCATTTAATCCATAAAAACTGAAGCCCGAAATAGTCTGCTGACTCTGTACCTCTTTGTATGAGTCTAACATCTGTTATCTGTTAAACTGCGTAACAATAGTCAGTGAAGTATCCCTGGAGGAGGATTGTTGGGAAATTAGATTGTTCACAGCAGGTCAGGAGTTGGAATATTTACTTTGAGTGCCCAACGGTGTCTCTGATCAACAAATACAGACTGTAGAGATTAGGGGAGCTTGATTTGATATATGTTTTGCTCTTTCAGTACAAGAGATAAAGTCCTCGAGGCAATATAGAATTGAGGAAGTCGGATTGTTACTTGAAGTTTTCGTTCATTAAAAAACATCTTATGTGAATGAAAATGGAGGAAAGTAAATTGAGCGGGGGAAAATTGAAAAGAGTGGAGGGAAAGTAAAAAAAGAAGGAATGAAAAGCAGGAAGCAAGGAAGAGTGAGTGAAAGATAGAAAAGAAGAAAAATGAAGAAGGCAAAGAATAAGAGTGAAGGAAAAAGGAAAAGGAAAAAATGTTAAAAGATAAGCAATAATAATAGAAGACTGTTTGGGAATTATGAATCAAAAATCAAATAACCGAATTAAGATTTAAAATTTAGTGGGGGGAATGTAAGTTAGAAAACGGATGGAAAAAACAGAAATATATGGGGAGAAAAGCTGAAAATTACCAACCAGGCAACAAATGGGTCATTATATGAACAATGTTTCTTAAAGTTGTCACTGGAAAACGATAGATATTCACAGAGTAATAAAGAGAGGATATGAGAAAAAGTGTAATTAAAGAAAGGAAAACATAATCAAGAGTGATAGATGGAATGAAAGAAAAAAGGAAAAAGTGAAACAGAAAAAGAATGAAGTAAAAAGGAAAGAAAAAAGCAGCCAAAACGATCATGGAATATGTTGGGAGATGATACTGTAAAAGTGACATAGTGTGAAGAAAATGCAAACGGTTGGAGAGACAATCAAACAATAAGAGGATAGCAGAAAATTGAGAGAAAAAAAACAAGATGAAGTAAGGACCTCAGTAGATGATTATTTTTCATGTAAGACGATTCATAGAAAAAACAAAAAAGTGCACGGAAAAAATAAAAGAGAAAATGAGAAACAGAATGTAAGAAAAGTAAGGAGGGAGGAAGGAAAAAAAGATGAGAGCGAGGGAAGAAGGCAAAGAAAGAGAGAGAGAAAAAAAAGAACATAAAAGTCATCACGATATAAGAGTGTGCAGGGAAAGTAAAACTAAAAAAGGTGAAACTGAACAGAATTCGAGTTGAAAAAAAAGAAAATACGAAAAATTGAAAAAATAAATGAAGAAAAAATAGTGAATATAAGAGACAAATTGAAAAAAGAAAACAGCAGCAAAAAAAACCCTTCAAAAAAACAAAAGAACAAAGACTGGAAGAGAGAGTCATCGACTGGACAAGAAAAACTGAAAAAAGTCGAAAAAAAGAAGCGTAACCTGTGAAGAAAACCTCGGGATGAAAGTGACAGAAACTGAAACTAATGAAAAAATAGTGAAAAAATGCAAGACTCGAAGAAAACGACCAAAATGAAAAAAAATCAGATAAAAAAATCTATAATCACTGATAAAGAAAAGAAATGAACAAGAACAATATAAACAAAATAGAAAAAAAAAGATGGCCATGTGTCTAACTTCAAGAGGAAGATTGATAAAACCTGATCGCTTCACTAAAAGCCAATAATGAACGACCTGAAGACTGAACACAAACATGGCGGAAGGGATGGTCTTTGAGATTTTAATATTTAACACGCCTATGCGTCGCCTTTCGAATGTGACCGGATGTAGGGCGATTTTCACTTCCGTCAGCATGCAACTCTCTGCAGGAGATCAACATTAAAAGTTTCATTACTCTCCCGATCAACAAAGACCGGATGTTCGAAGGCGATGGGCAAAGTCATTCCCAGCACAGAACAATCATCTCGTTGCGTAGTTTCCAACTCTACATCGCAAAGAGAAGTAGGGATAAGAAGATTAAACGGAAGATTTAGAAAAAAAAGAAGAAAAAATGAAACCTGGGGATTACCAGTGGGAAAGTGATATCAGAGAGAGACAGAAAGGAAGAAAGGGAAAATAGCAGAAGCAAAACGAGATAATTTAAGGAAATATGAGATTGAAGGAGTGAAAAAAGAGATAGGAAGAAACATTGGAAAGAAAAAAGGAGAAATAGGAGGGAAAGAACGTTGAGACAAAAAAGAAAAAAAGTAAGGGTGGGAGGATAATGGACGAATGAGAGAAAGGAAAGAAAAAAAGAGAAAATAGAAATGAGTATGAAAAAAAGAAAGAGAAAAAGAAACAGAAAAAGAGAAATGAGTAAAATACTAGAAAGAAACAGAGAGAATCTAAAAGCAAACGAAAGAGAAAAAGAAAGAAAAATAACATAGGAGGATTAAAGAAGAAATGGTGAAAAAAGAAAGAAAATTCGAAAAAAGAAGAATGAAAAAAAAGAAAAAAAGAGAGGGTGGAATAAGACAAAAGAATAAACAAGGAGAGAAAGGGTGAAAATGGCGAATAAAAACAATTTGAAGAAAAAACATTTATAGAACAAATGAAAGAAATAATGAAAAACTGAGAATAGAAACACGAAAAAGATAGATAATCAGGGAAAAAGGAGGGACAAAGGAATGAAAATAGAAAGGAAGAAAAACGAAAATACTCGAAAAGTTGGACAAAAAGAAGAGAATAATGGAAGAAAGAATGAGAAGTTGAAAAGAGGGAAAAAAAAGAAAGATAAAAAAGGCAAAAGTGAAAGAGAGGAAGAAATATTGAAGAAAGGAAGAGAAGCAATAATAGTAGAAAAAATGTGTTGAGTTGATAGAACCGTACGAAAATAGCAAGACACGATTATAAAATCAACAAGGAGAAGGGAAGTAAAAGAGAGAAGAAATAGAGAAAACTAAGAATAAAAACAATAGCTGACACTATTTACAAATAACAAGGTGACACTTAGTTACGAGCAAAGCTAAGACTAGGCATCTGCACATCTTGAACGATGAATAAGAAATTTTGAGTCAGAAACACGTATACAAAATCTATTGCAAAATATGTCATGGAAAGCGAAATACAGTAACTTTTGAATATTAGTCATCCGTGTGTAAGAGGCAAGGTTGAATTAGAGTAAAAAAGCAAAGTAAAATCTTTTGTACATGGACTAGATATGAACGATATGAACAGGTGGAAAATACCTTTGTTTAATCAGAAAACAGCAAAGGAAATCGACAAATCATTACAAAATCGATTCGTAAATTCAAAGAAATCTTCATCAGATTCAACGGATCCACTACTTCATTCGTCATCAAGTCGGCATGAGGGGTCATCCTCTAACTGTTATTGTCTTCTGTTTCAAACAATTGGTCAACAGATTTTTATCAATTGATCCCATCTGTTTAATTTAATGCGTCTCTGATCCAATAGTTTCAAGATTGTGCTGCAAAGTTGATGTTGTTCACTTGGACATTTACTCACTACGTATTTCTTTTCCATCACTTCATAAGTGACGACTTTGAATCGAGGTGCTAATTTTAGGCTGCATTTTAGATGGGGAAATATCGACTTAAAGGAAAAATATTCCTTCATTTATTCATTTCCAGTTGTTAATCATTAGTTTTTTCACTGCTATTTATCTTATAAATGTCTTGGTAACTTCCATTGCAACATATTATCAGCCTGACTAAAGCTTTAACGAAAGCTACTCAAAAATAAATACTTGTTGAATAGTAGAATGAATTCTTTTAATAATTGTAAATTGTTTATAAACATTGCAACGTAGCATTAAACACAAAAATGATGATTTATTACTATTCCAACAAAGTCAAAATCGACGAAATTGTAAATATGGCTACACCAGAAAATTTTGTCTCTAAATCCTTTTCAAAATGGCTAGATTTGATGAATTTAGCCATAAAATATCGAAAATGGCCATCCAGTTCCGAACTGATCTTTTAAGATGAAGAAGGAATCAAGTTTAATTTCCTGTATATCGTGTCTGAATCCTGTCCTGGTGGTTTGACTGAACTGTTGTTGACATATGTGTATTTGAACGGAGGAGTATTATTTGTCCAAATATGATGAAGTGTTTCGTATAAGTACTCTGTGGACAAGGGTCTCTCAGTTTAGGGCAATATGCCTCTTCCCTGTAGGCGTGAAAGGATTTAATACGTAAGATTAGGGCTGTCTGATCGGGATGGCACACTGGGCAATTGCCCAGAGGCGTAATGACTTGAGGGGCTCTAGAATTCAATTTGAAAATTAGGAAAGAGGTTCATATTATTAACTCACTGACGTATGGAAGCCACTCTGAGACTGAGTTTACGTGTTAAAATCGGTTTCTCGACACTTTATTGAGAGATTCGTGCTAGTATTGTGTTGGCAAGCATTTCAAACTTCAATCTAATTTTTCCCCGAAGGCGTCAAAAAGTTTAATATGAAATATTTTCACTCACATTCCTAATACAAAGTAGGATCAATAATTTGTAGTTCAGTTCGAAATCAATGTGAATAATAGAAAAATATGGTGTTAAGGGTAGAATCAAAAGGAGGTGAATATTTCAAAGAAATGTTTATATGTTTTGTAAAAAAAATGATATTCTTATCATTTGTCGACGAATCGTTGACATGCTCTTTCTTATATATATATATATATATATATATATATATATATATATATATATATATATATATATATATATGTGTGTGTGTGTGTGTGTGTGTGTGTGTTTGTGCACATGCGTGTACGTGTTTTTTTGTACTTGTATGTGTGTAGTTATAATCATATCATATCACTGTTGGGGAAGGGCCTTTCCCACTCCTTCCATGATAAGCGAGATTGTATCGATTTTAGCGATTATTTAGTCCCTCTATCTTGTGTCAGGTCTTTTCTCACTACGTTTACTGCCTCATTAACACTTAGCCCTTTTTCTCTATCTTTTGTCCTCCTTCTTTACAATAGCACCCCCCCTAAATTTCCATTTGTGTTGCTTATTCACTTGTGCGATATCCTTGACCCTAGTCCTCTCCTAGATCCATGTTGACTGATTCCTTATATTACTATTTCCTTTACTTTCTATGCTATTCTGAGTTTGTTCAAGACTGGTTCTGTGAGTTTTCAAAGTTAAAAAAACACACTTTATTTATGTATATAAGTGTGTGTGAATCTTAACATTGAAGAAGCTATGTGTATATGTCTACCTATGGAACAGAGATTTGCTCGACTACTTTTTGTGCTAGCCTCTTTCAGCTTAACATGGACATAAAGAGATTTAATACGTTAGAATATCATCTGAATACGAATTGGGATTAGTAAATTCATGGGCTGACAGATATTAACGGGATTTGAATAGACAGTTTCGATTTTTTCCAATAAAGTATTTTTTGTCGAACTGGATTTTCTTTCAACAAGTATTCAATAGTATCCAATGAGCACTTTAGATCAGCCAGTTCATGGTTTTGGGGGTGGGGCAGTCAATGGGTTGCAGAAATTTCGCCCTTTTCTTTGTTTACCAATCAGTATCTTCTTGATTATAAAACCTACATCCAATGATTCGAACACCATTTTGTTTCTCATGGTAGATCCGATAAAGTGATATTAGCTTCTGATTAACATACCACTTATTAAAGAGACTAAAGCAGAGCGCATTCCAGTGTTACTTTAAGGTTTATTGAGCAGCCTATCATAACTATCATGTGAAATATGTTTCTGGCTGTCATACGTGACTCAGGCTTCGAAGTATTTCAGCTATTCCTTTCCATTGTTGCTGATTCAGATTTTCATATCCAAATTTAGATAATTCTCAAGAATGGGCTTCGAAGGAGTAAATCAACAGACAGAAGATCTATAATTGTAATATTCGATTTGTTCGATTCGATCATTCGTTGTTCGTTGATTCAAGAGCTTTAAACCCGCCTTTTATGCTCACTGATATATCTGACAAATGTCACTTCCGTGAAATGGTAAGCTGTTGATTAATCTCCATGAATAAAAAAACAGATATAAACATTCACATAGAATTATAAAAAAGTAGTTAGATGTCTTCAAAATGTTGAGCAGGAAAGTATCCCCATACAATAACATTACTTCCACCACACATTGATGGGGTAACAAATTGAATAATACTACCCTCCGCTTTTCCTGCTGTCATTGATTAGTTCATAGCAGTCCGTCCGTCCGAATAAGTTCGATGGTCTACATTCGATATTTCCTGTCAAACTGAAACCATTTACTTATGTTTTGCTTCCTTAAGAAGGGATTTTGATTGCAGCTCTTACAGATAATCCAGATTTTATGATAATCCCGGCTACAGTCTGCCTGGATTTTTTTTCATGGTCTGCTAACTTTGCGTTTACTTTTTCACCCAATACCCCCATTCTTGTTGGCTCTGTACTCGGAGATACTTCTTATCGATTGACTTAAGTTAGAAGGTCGTCTTGCCCTGCCTCTACATTGCAATGCTCTAGTTGATTTTACAAGATTCTGGCTATATTTTGTACCTCCCAGGAAACAGTTGATATCTTTCGTATATTGGCATGTCTACCTAACGCAACAAATGTTCTTGTTTCTATCGTACCTTTGTCTTCTATATCAAATTTATCTTCGTTTAAGCACGTTTTTGGTTGCTGTGTGTGTCTATTGAATTTTCTAAGAAGTTTGTAAAAATTATTTGAATTGTTAGATAAATTGAAACAAGCGGTTTTTATTCCTGTCGAAATTTTGTGAAGAACTCATCAGCAAGAAGAGAGGCAAGGCTACCAAAGATTGTTATTTGGAAGAGTAACTGAACTGATTGCCTTACATTTGATAATGTGCAGAAATGTTCTTCGAATTAGAATCAGTCATTTGGAATGTGCATTCAACTAAAGTCAGCAGAAAATGTAAGCAAGTTGACAGTTATCAACAGGGTTTTCATCATAAACTTTCCTTATATATCGTTTGATCTATGTGTCTGTTGTGTTTCCTAATCACGATTTAATGTATCACACAAACGTCGGAGATTTCTTCTCAAAAGGTATCAAAACGAAGTGCGTGCAGCGAAAGAATTTTGAGTCATCTCGTTTCAAATGATGAAAAATAAACCGACAAACTGTATCAATAGATTTTGACACAGAGTCAAGATTTAACACTTGCATTAGGGTCGGAGTTGACCGAGTTTACTTCTTCGACGGCACGTGAGCAGGCAGGACTCGAACCGTTGCCAACGCAAGTTTCGTGAGAATGCTCGTCTCAGCAAAGACTCACATACCACAATGCTCACCAACATGCATACGTTTTAATGCCTACACGACTACATCAAAACGGTAAGTGATATTTCTGTCAACACCCACATACATGCACTATTAATGTGAACTCACTTTCTTTCTTTGTTCTCTCTTTCTTTCTATCATGTGATGAACTCTCTCTCACCTTCTCTCTCTCTTTCTCTCTTTCTCTCTCTTTCCATCGTGTGATTTAGAGTTGAATAATATTAAACTGTCGACACTTGATTGAACTTATTCATTCCAACATGACATTTCTCTGTGAAAAGATTTGCATTCACTAAATATTGAAATTACTGTTATTATCTTATTGAATAAATGTATAAATAATGTTATGATAACCACTTGTCATGGAATATCCAGAGGTAACCATCTTTTCCCAGAAGCCATTGACTATTATTGCTGTCATGGAAACTGCCATGATTGAACATTTTGTTAACTTAACTACTTAGGTGATCGGTAGTGCTGCACGAACATACAATAGTACAATACTAAGACTAGTATTAGGATATATGCGAAATGGCAGGCATAAGAAAAGGGGGAAAGGGTCCGCTGAATGCATGGTCATTTAAATTGCGGATACAAAAGCTTGTGTCGGTTCAAATTTTCACTATATTATCATGTGTGTCAGTGTGTTTGTTTCTTGCCCGTTTGCTGGGAGCCTACGTCTGAATGGTTGACCTTTCATGAGATATCAAGTTGTATTCCCAGACACATTGGCATCTGACATATATAGAACATACTGGTCGGTGAATATCTGGATATATATCTTAATTGGTACGGATATTTTTGTCCAGTCACGTTTTATATACGTAGCCAATAAGTATGTATGTGTTACATGGCCGACTTATATTCGTGAGCAAGTGTGCCCTGATGCCAATTATGTGTTGATATGTGTATATCTCTGAATTGTGAGCTGATACAAATACAATACAGTTGAATGGCAAAATAAGCAAACAAAGCCATCAACAGATTTTGTTTCAGTTATTTACTAAATAATATACGAAATAATTGAGAACTTTTGAGAATATTGTATGGACAGGTGAGCAATCAAATAGTCAAGCACAAGTAATAACATTTGTTGGTCTTTCATTCAGTCCATCAATCTAATGAGCGTTCCAGACAGAAAATGTCGTCGAAATTCATTCAGAACCTTTAGAGATACATGCAGACGGTCTGATACATATATATATATATATATATATATATATATATATATATATATATATATATATATATATGTATATATATATATATATATATATATATATATATATATATATATATATAATTGTATACATATTTTTTTATATGTGTGTCTGTGTGCTCCTATTATAACTTAGTTCATGTAAAGAAAAGGAACAGTTGATGAATGCTCAGTTCTTAGTACGGGTTAAAACAGAAATAAAAGAAAGGTCAAGTTGGTGTCTCGGTAAAGAACCGTCAGGTTTTATAATATTTTGGCAGCATGCTGTGTTAAGGCTGATCAATAAGAACGTTTGAAGAAGGGATGATTGATGAATCTGTACTTCTCTTGCTTTCTGTCGGGTAATGATTGTTAAAAAGTCATAACTGAAGATCTATTTAGGGTAAGCTTACATTGCAAATGGAAATTTTTCCTGCCTCTACCTCCATTGGTGCAACCCCTAGGTTAGATTTAATTTCATAAACTGAGACAGACTAATACTGACAGTTTTGTTGTTTGCTTTTTTTTTTTCTTAATTTACGTCTGTTCAAGCACTCAACGCCAAACGTGAGGAGACCAAAGTCATTTTGTGGCATGATTTGATTGGTTTGATCAATGAATAAAAAATTTCAAAAGATTAAAAACTTCTCATGCCCTTGGAGGGGAGTGATCGCAGAAAAGTTCGAACTTTGGAAAACAATCATGTTTGTTGCCGATCACAAATTGGGACCAAATTACCAGAAACCTTCTTCGTAAATAGCACAGTACTCTGGTTTACTTTTGCTTCAGAGAATTTCACGAAACAAAGAAATGTCTTTCTTGACATTATAAGAAAATGTTTTTATAATCAGCCATCTACTCCATGAGTTCAAGCAGCATGTGTTATACATAGATGGATAGATTGATAAAGAGATAGATATATAGATCGATAAGCTTGCTATCAGAGTCGATAATTGAACAGCTGTGCCGGCGATATTTGAAAGGTTATGTAAAAAAAATCTATTTAAGAATAAATATGGTCCTACAAACTCTAATAAAGGCAAAGCTGGCGTTTTCTTCTCGAAAACTTCTAAAAGAGAGTGAAGAATATAAAGAAACATCTAAATTTCAGAGATCATTAACGTTTTTTATGGTGGAAAAATCGGAAATGGGCTACAAAAACATCTAGAAAAAAAAAGAGATTTCTGAGAATCTAGATGAAGAGGTCTGGTCAAATACTGATTACAATTTTCAAGTCAAGATAAAACAGCATGGTCAGGAGCACAGGAATACATAAACACATAAACAAATACGATAAAATAGGATAGGACTGATCATTGGCTAAATATTGGGGTTACCTTGGATAATTTTAGTTGACTGGTTCTAAAATGAAAGGATCTATTGAAGGATGAAAGAATCAATTTTAAAAAGAAATACTTGGAGGGTGCATTCTTCTACCAACTTTTTGTGAATAAAAATTGAGATAAAGTCAGTTCATATGAAAGAAAGATCTCAAAATGGTAACTGTCAAAAAGATTGATGAATAACCATCAGAAATTCCTTTGAAAAACTGCCTCAACCGACGTTCAAACTTATGGTTGAGACTATTGATGATATCGAAGAAACAAAAAAAAAATATTGATAACCCGCTGTTACACTCGATAATTAAACAGCCGTAGCGTAAAAGTTTGAATAATTCTCCAACTTGAGTATCAATGCCGATTTTCGAGTCTATAGACAATATATATATATATATATATATATATATATGACCAGTAGCGCTGGAACACGCAAACAGAAGCAGACAGACAAGGTTGGAACATTCACCACCTTTCCTGACTACTGTTATTTAGAATAAAGAGAAGAAATCGAAAGAAACCGATAGAGTGTTCGTAGATAATAAAAGAAAGTTCATAGGGAGAGACCAGGGCTGAGGGCACGAAGGAGAGAGGAATGAAACAAAAAAGAAATAAAAATTTACAGAGATTCGGCGTGAAGAGTTACCCAACGAGTTGAAACACTCTTCTTGGCTAAGTTTCAGAATCAATTCGATCTTTATCTACGGCCTGGAGTATTTCAGTTGCAATGGCGGCAACTAGGCCCAATCACCACAGGGTCAGGAAACTCGTTTTTGCTCGCTGGTGAGATGTGCCCAGACCCCTTAGTTTCAACGATCTGGTCATAGCACGAGTCTGATGGTCGACACGTTGCTTTGTTCGAATATCTTAGATTGCTTACCAAAGAACGAAGTAATTCTCTGTCTATGAGTGAATCTGCTTGTAGCGATTCTTAGTGGTTTTCCTCCTGGTTGTCGTAATTGAGGAGAATTGGCCCCCACCCTAAATGTTGCAAGAAACAGTTAATCAAAACTGTCACCAGGACAAACAAGATGGGTTTCTTCAGTTTTTAAGTGGGTCGCATGGATGGATCTAGGAGGCTGAATATGAAAAGATGTACTCATCGATAAAATTGACTGAATATTTTCAGCGTATTTTTCTGAAAATTCGCCCAAAGAAAGGGTTTCAGGGATGTTTGAATTTGCTATTAAGTGACCGGATCTTTCAATTTTGTTCAGCAAAGTTCACGCTTGTTAGTTCCCTTTTTTTTTTCTCAAAACAATCACCTCCGAACAAAACACAAGAAAAGTAACTTATTCATTGGTCATTTTCTATACAATTTTTTAATTGATCATTCCTTACACGACATGCTGCTAAATGACGTTGGTCACGTAACGGCTTCTTTTAAGTGATTAACCAAACCTGTATCGATTTTCCCTTTCTGGTGAGCACAGAACCTTATTCTCCAAAACATTGAAAGACGCGGAAGTGTCACACTGATCGATCCGTGATTCCGTCTATTCCAAGAACTAACAATGGCTTTTCTTACTGATATCCAGATAACTCTTGGAGATTTTCCAAAACCTATCCTCATCTGATCGGATATAAATTCTCCATGTCACGCTTCAATATACAAACACATACTCGTACACATGTGTGTGATTGCAAAACTAATATCATGAAAAAAACTGTACGACCGCCAACCGTACAATATACAAACTTTTGTGAATATTTCGTTGATGTGCAAAGATGCATTTATGGAATAGTGTATACATCTTACATTGAGAATCAAAGCATACAGATGATAGCACTTCAGTTTCAACAAAAATGTAACAATTCAGTCCAGTTTTAATAAGATGTAATCACTATGCCACACTTCAATATAAAAACATTTTCATATAAGATTATTAACAAATGAATATTATAAAAGTAAAAATCTCTGACTTCTTTTGTTAAAGATGATAACTGTAAATTGGGCAATGTATATATAAAAGGAAAAAATTAAAAGTCTGTTTTTGGGTATGAATGCATCTTCCTCCTAGAATAAAATGAGCCAGTTTGTAACTGTATGATAAATTTTTGTTAATATCTAAGACTTGTCTACTTAGATCAATCAATTTGATTTGTTGTGAGTTCAAATCACAGGAGGAGAATGTAAATTCGAAATATCAGTTAGCTGCCCGCCATTTTAGTGAGGAACGTTCATGTGATGGTAGGAAATCAAACCTTATCAAGGCTTTGCAATGGGATTTTACGAAATACATGCACCAACGTTGTATTTAATCAATAATAAAAACGTATTTATTCCAGAAAAATCTATTTTTAGAAACGTGTGTACTAACCAATCTATCTATCTATATATATATATATACTTAATTATATCATATCATATATATATATATATATATATATATATATATATATATATATATATATATATATATATATATATATATATATATATATATATATATATATATATATATATATATATATATATATTTATTTATATGGTGAAAAAATATCGAAATGTATTTTTTTTACATTGATGCATGTATTTAAATGAAAGAGGCCTGCACATAACTGTACGATTTTTGTTTGTAAATATTGTTTTAATATAGTCCGATCAGTAAGACAACATCCGAACAATATAATAATTGAATTTAAAAACATATTTCAGGTCATGCATACCGATTTAAAATTTTTTTTTTTTGTATTGAAACAAGTGGTAAAGGTGGGGTATTGTTTTTGTTGTTCATGTTGTTTTTGTTCTTTTTGTTATGGTGGAAAAACGAACTCATGTCCAGCTTCCGCACTTACTTGAGTTCGAGAATAGGATATATATTTACATTTCAGACACTTTGAACTGATATTACATAAGCATGAGATAATCCGACGCATATTTTATCAAATTAACACACGTTCTGATCAGATAGTATCACTTCATTATCCAGAAGTACTTCATTTTCAATCACCAGTACTTTCCGTTAATTTCTCCAGTTGCAACAACTATTCGGAATCCCGACGTAATTAAAGACCAGCAAACTTTATGGTTAGTACCTTCTGGATTATTCCGATACTGGATTTGATATATTATAAAAGCAATCACCCCGAATGCCATGGACATAACAATTTCATCCATTCCTTACGATAAATCAGTTTCGAAATTCTAACTTACATTACTTTACTAATATAAGTATACAATCAGAACTTAATCATCATTAGCTTCGGCTTGATTTCATAAGTTCGAACCAGGTTTAAGCTCCTTTGTTTCTTCATGTTGTGCAACAGTCTTCCTTACCACAAATCGTCCTGGGGTAGATCCAGTAATTTGACATGGGGGCCAATTTGTCTCTAATTTTATATCCGTGGGTAGAAAATAGAGATTTGTTTAATTTATGATTCATGGCCAGTTTTTTATCGTCTGTCGATGGTAATGGAATTTTCCCAGGATTCGTCAAACCTCTCTATCATAGGCGTTGCAAAAAAATTACTCTCTGAATTCGCTGGTTCGTCTATCCTCTTATGCATGTCATCTCTGAGGGTTCGTGTTCTAAGTAATGATATCCATCCGTTGTTGGCCCTTCTTGAAACATGACAAGCAAATTGCCACTGGGGATTTCTAATCAATGCTATAATATCTCCTGGTTTTTCCCTAGTTATATTGTGCTGTCTTGTGATTTTTCAATGTGAAATTGAGTATGTTTTTTTCATGTGCACGTTACATAGTTTTCAGTTTCAGTTCCAGTTTCTAGGTTACATTCCATGTTTCAGTTCCATGTGTGAATATATATATATATATATATATATATATATATATATATATATATATATATATATATATATATATATATATTATTGTGTGTCCAGATATAGCTATTTTGGTGTATTACAACTCTTCAGTATTACAACACTTCAGTGTGGCTATAGACTATCCATTATCCAATCCAGTGCTGCAAGGCAGAATTGAAATCTCCGCTTGAGAGGAGGTCGATATCCTACCTCTGTGCTAGGGAACTGGACAGTCAGTAAGGCTGGATTTAAGTGATATATTTATTTTGCTAAAATTCCCCATTCACAAGAGTGCTCTATCCCTATGGAAGAGCATTTCATACATATTCTTATTCTTTCTAGGGTTGAGTTTGCTCTGTCGAATGCTTGCAATCCTTTAAGTGACTTTTCGATTTTTTTTCTTTTGAGGATTTCATGGGCATTATCTGTCTTATGTAGATGCAATGGTCTACTTTCTCAAGTTCTGTGTTTGTAATTTTGGTTGTTGCGTGTTTATTTCCGACATCATTGTGGAACATTACCTTCGTTTTGCTGACGTTCATGTGAAGACAGACTTCCTTCCTTTCTCTTTTCAGTTTATCAAGCATTCTTTAGAAGTTGTTGAGTTGTTTTCAAATCTGAGGTTGTTAAAATATCTGCCGACGATTTTTCACTCCTTTATTTTCCCAGTCTATGTTTTGGAAGATCATCATGTGGCAGGCTGCGAAAATTTGGTTGAGCTGGTAATCCGCGTAATATGGGTTAATCAATGTCAAGGAAACTCATCTCGTAGATATTGAGAAAAACATTTTAAAATTCTGTTTTGTCTTTGAAAGGGACATGTAGATCCCTCAATCTGTTCTATTTCTTTTCAGTCATGTTTTGTGGGGTAACATTCACGCTGCTCTCTTGATTCATTCACTTGAATCTGTAAGACTGCTGAACACTGAGAAATTAATTAAGTATGAATTCACATTGAAATCAATCCCCCTAACAGAAAACCATTTTTTTTTATTGTAATAGGGGATTCTATTCATGATAAAGAGTGACTGTCCTAACCTCCAACAAACTAGGTCCAATATAGCGGCCTGTGCGTATAACAAACACTGAAAAAGACTATGCTTGCTATGTTGGAAAGTTTTTTTGATAGTTTTTGATAGTCACTTGCAATGAATGCATTCAAGATGAGGATTCTAAATTCCATTTCATGGTCATCTATGAAATTCTTTGAATCACTATTCGATACCGTCCCAACGTAAGGATAAAAGTCACTTGATATCTTATCAGTTGCTATCACGTCGTCAATCGCTATTCATGAACTACCTTATTTAAGTGTAATAATACATCCGCTTTACACGAAGAATATCTCAGGTTTGATCCTCAGTATGAGTGAAAAGAGTGGAGAACACTTCATTGGGACAAGTCTTCTGCATACCCAGCAACTTAATCCGTACATTGAAAATGGTGTGGTTGGGAAGGAAGTAGCTCTTGGTGGATTTGCATTCCACTACGGTGATATATAGAGAATTCAGAAAAAATATTGTTACATTAGGCCTGAGCAAAAATATATCGCTTTGGTCTTAGGCAGACTTTAAATTTGCAAGGACTACTAATCTGGTACGTGTAAAACAAGGTCTTTGTTATTGGCCATAAATATTCTATTCTCAAGAGACGTCATTATACAATTCACAACCTTAGCACGGAATTTCAGGAGAAAGAACGCAAAATATGTCGTCATTAAGTCCATGTCAAGGGCATTGCACATCTCACGCTTTGTCAGCCGGTCACGAATGGTCGATTTCGGGAAATAATCTCTGAAGATTTAAAATGGACTTCTAAGATATTTTCACCAATGCTAACGCTGTCAGAAACTAGCAGGAACTCTGGTATAGGAGCACAATCCAAGTTTCAACTGAAATTATCATTATCATTATCATTATCATCATTATTTTTGTTATGATCATCATTATTATCATCATCATTTTCATCATCACCATCAAAATCATTATCATCATAATCATAATCATTATTATTGCTAAAATTATCATTAACGATTAAACACCAATTGCCTCGTAGTTACTACTCAAGGTTGACTAACAACAAGTCTCCTCTAGTGTCCAGCCCTCCTCTGCACACTCTCATAGTCCACAGAAGTACTGTGGATTATTATTATAAATCATCATCATCATCATCATCATCATCATCATCATCATCATCATTATCATCATCATTTTTATTATTATCATCATTATTATTATTATCATTATTATTGATTTTCATCCCTGTTTTCCAATGGTTACAGCAAGTTTCTTCATATTTCCACAGCCGTGCCCTGGGATGCAGTTTCACAACCGGATCCCTTATCATTATTATTGTGGTTCATCATTACACCCGAATGCCCACCCACCCCCTCTGGAAGAAGAAATTACTGCCAAAATGAACCATTTTGGGGTCCAAACATACGTGGCGCGGAGTAATTGGTCATCGGAGACATGAGTCAACATAAGGACTAATTGATATAGGGAAAACCTACATAAGTCTCTTTCAACTCTTGGACATCAGAGGATATGAGAATCCAAGTTCAAATAGGTCGTTTTTTTTTTCTCCATCTGGTCAAAAGGAGTTCCCCAAATAATGGTAATATCTGTGAACTTTGATTTCTCCCCCAAGTAGAAAATTCAATAGGCAGATTAGGGGGGAATGATGCAAATACTGTCTTCTCATGCACTGTTACCTGAAATTAAGGTCGGCAGATACAAAAAAATGAAAGTAAGATGTTCTCCATTGCCCTCAAAGAAAACAAGTACATACTTTTTGTCTCAAGATTATTTTTATGACAAACCCTATGTTTGCAGCTTCTTAAGCAGTGTTATATTTCTGATGTATTCAAATATTCACATGTAAATGTATACTGGTTTAAGTTTCCCATACTTATAACTTCACTTCCGATTCCGACGACGAGCTGGTCTTTACTTTCGGTCCAATCATTTCTTCCCTTATGACAATACGTCCCAGTAATCATTTATTATTTCCTCAAAAGAACATGTCGAATGAGATCCAACGCAATTAGTAATGTCCATCGAAACATTCTAAGTCTACAAAGGTTTCAACTGTAACATTGCAAGAAAATTGCTAATTGAAACTAAAAAGCGACCAGAAGGTCCATATCTCTGCCAACATTGAAGAGAGTGATTGCACACTGATCAAACCTAGCATCACTTACCATGTTCCATTTCTAAGAAAAGTTGTCTGGGAAAATACTGGATCTGCTCCAAAATTTGATCACTGCTTCAGTGGCCTACTATGCGCCTTCCAGAAACTAGTCTGATCATTTATTTGAATGTATGGAACGAAAAGAAAGAAATGTTTCTCAATAAGGAAGAAATTCAAAGATCCGCCGAACGAATAATCAAAATAACTCTTTTTGCCCCATTGATAACCTTTCCACAAATTTCCATTCAGAGAGAATTTTGGGAGATATCTGTGAACAGACAGACGGGAAGAAGGAAAGATGCAACCGAATACACATATCCCTCGAACTTCCTTTGTGGAGATAATAGAGAAATCTCAAATTGTTATTCTAGTAAAGCTTTACCAGTTGCGAAAAGATGCTGTTCTGCACAATGATTCACAGCAAAGAAAACGGAAGAAGCAAACAGAGTTTGGAATCTACTTGAAGTTTTTAAAAGAGACAGAAATCCATGTCTCCCTGAGCTCTAACAATAACAGGAACTGACAAAATGTCTTATCAGTGGTATACAATCACTGGAGAACGCAAGTGAAACTCTCTCCCATCAGTACTTAACATACCTAGAAAAATCAACTGGAAAATCTCACCCCAATAGTCAATCTTGGGTTGTTGTGATCTCAGTGTATCATAGAAATAGACAAAAAGAATGGAACTTATATTGAATTGTCCACAGACAGTATTGTCCATGTAATATCTGATATACAGCAATACACCATTCATCATCATCATCATCATTATCATCATCATTTTTTTATGTCTCTCATTGGACATAGATATTCCTCAAGATTCACCAAACCCTTCTATCATAGGCATCGCGGGAGCATTTTGAATACATCTAGCTCGTCATGCCATCTTAAATTCTGCGTCCAGCCCATTTATTTCCCAACAGTTTCTGTGTTGTCCTTGGCTTCTGATTTTTTTAAAAATATAATGTATTGTCTTTTGATCTCACTATGTAAGGTTGAGCATGATTCTCTCAAGTTCACGTAACATTGTTTTCAGTTTAAGGATCAATCTTTTAGTTATCTTCAATGCTTCAGCCCCATACCTTGTCATCCGTAGAATACATTGGTTGTATTTCCTTCTTCCAAGGACTGAGACAATGTCAACCTAGTTTGATTCTTTGCTTGAGTTTTTTTTTATGTCTTCATGGAGACTCTCTTTCCTAGGTAGATGTAGTGGTGTACTTTCTTCAGCTTAGCATTTTCGATTTTGATATTTCTGTCATTGTCCAAAACATACATGCTGTATATGACATTCATTTTGCTGAAGTTTATGTGGAGGCGAACTTTCTTGATTGCTTTATTTAGTTCGTCTAACATTATTTGGATATAAAGAAGGTTCTTTGTAAAGATGTCGTCAGCAAAAGTGAGATTACAGAGGTAATCCCATCTCCTCTGTTTTTGTGTGTGTGAAGAAGGTGTTCATGATTCTGAATATGTTTGCTGATGCAAAATTCACAAGATCTTAGCCCCTTTAACATCGTATTTTGTATCCGTACTAGACGACTCATTATTCAGCACTGGGTCTTAATTGGACAGTGCGTTCCAAAAATAGAGCTAATATAATGTTATAGAGCCAAAATCAAGAAAATAAAATGAAATACATTAAATCTTAGCAGACAAGAGCGACACTGTTATATATATACAGGTCCTAAATTAAGTAGATGTAGGAAGTAATCACAGAATGAATAGATCTAAAGATCATATCAATACAAATATACAATTCAAGAAAATGTTTTAAACCAAACTGCAACCACTTACCCTTCAAAAAGAAATCACCTGATCATTCAAAATAGAACCTAAGATCAGAAAGAACTCTTCATCGCACCAGAAGAGAGTGTCAATGAGTTTACATACAATATAACAACTTCCCTAATTGAACTTGTCAGTGAGTTCAAGCCAAAAAGATAAAAAAAAAACATAAGCAAATTTTCAGAAGAAACTAATTCATGTCATTATTTCAACATCATCACTCTTTCATATTGCAGCTCAAAGATTTGATTGCGTGACTCAATGATTAAGTATTTGGGGACAAAATTGTACAATAACTAGATGTATAGTTATTGGTCTCTAACCTAAAAAAAAACAGACATTTGCAGTAATTATAATAAACGACTTAACTAATTACGCTTTCTCTTCCAACATCCTAGCCAGCCATCGGAAATCAAGTTTCCTGTCACAACTGATATTTAAAGGAATCTTTTAAACAGCATACCTGCTCTGAAACTTGTATTCTCTCATTGAGGTCTCGAGACAGTTTCACCTTCTAATATCCGACATTTTGAAATTCATCAGTCAATTGGAAAACAAAAACTATAAATTCGACAATGCATCCCCATCCATGATAATAGCAGGGACAGCAGGAGGAGGGAGAATCTTTTTTCTGTCCATAGATTCTCATCCAAGTAAAATATTTTGGTATCGAAATATTTTTACAAGGAATCGTAAATGGTCCTTCGTTGCATTTATGCTGATCATGTATATACTATTATGACGTCATTAGCAACTGATTACAAGATTGATCAGAAAACGGTACACATCGTACTTTCTAATGACATCACACTTGTTCTTTCATTCTTATGTTGTAAAATATAACTGAAACCGGTCGATGATCCGATCGAACGGAAAACCTCTCTGACTGATATGTTGACACGAATGAAAATTGAATAAACAAATCGATTTGATATATAATTATCGGTCCCAAGCCAAGAACAACCAGGGACTTAACGCAACCATATGAATCTTCTTAAGATGTCTCACCTCTGCGTCCAACATACCCATAAGCCACGGAAAATCAAGTTCCTCATAATTTAGGGGCAAACCTTCAAAATATCCAACCTAATTTATTAATACGAATCTCTGACTGATATTGTGTTGTCGTTGAAGAGTAGTCAAATAACACCTATTTTTACCCTGGCTCAGAACATCCAACTCAAATATCATCATGATATTACGACACTTTGTTCCAATGAAAAATATACATTCAAAATATTACTTTGACATACACTCAAATTGTTGACCAGGGGCAGCTAAATAAATTCGTTTGACTATCAGTACTTTTGCTTCCAGCACCTTCTCGAGCCATCGCAATTCCTTGTCACCATTGACTTCTGGGTGAAACCTTACTGATATCATACTTGCTCTGCATCTTTGAATCTCACATAAAGGGCTTCAACCTCTTTCCAATAAATCCCCAATAGCTTCCTCGCTGTTCTGTCCTCTCCATCCCTGTCAATATCTGATCGTTTATATCGCACGGAATCGCCAAGCCAAGGCTCTAATTAACTTGGTTACGTGATCAGAGTATTTGCATTTCTCCCTTCAACTATATAATACCTACCCAAATACCACGTCTTGGTCTTATTATTCATGCGGGGTCCTTATTGATTTGATTTAATGCAATCATACACGTCCTTCTCTGTTGTCATTCTACAGCTTCCAAATGGCATTTTTATCAATCAATCATCACAAGGCCAAGAAAGTATCAATGGAAAAGTTGCCAGATCACTGGAGACAATTCTGGCCAAAAACATGTGACAAATGGCTAAATGCAAGAATAGTTTATCAAATCAATGGATTCATTGTTTGATTTTATCAGATGAACTATTGTATATCATTATCAGTAACATTTTTATACTATTATTTGATTTTCAATTCTTTCAGTTGGTTTTATCGGAAGACAACATGACATCCAACAAACTGGAACATTGATATGTAGCTAAAGAGTTGGATAGATCATCGAGAAAAATCATCTTTAATGAAGTAATGAAATACCGAACTTGGCTTCAAAATATCATGGTAACTAAGTTGAAGAAGTTGAAATATGCGATCATATCTGTTGAAATTTGATGATAAAGATATTCAACGACATGAGCGAACAAGAGAAATATATGAAGGAAAAGGGGGTAAAGCAATATATGATGGAATATAGGCTTGAATAGTGCCGAAAGTTTCAAATATTTCTATACCAATGCACCAAATGGTATAACTGTATCGCCTACCACGAATACACAAGCTGAATCTCGACAGCGAATTGATTTAGTTACCTCCACCAGGAGCTTAATCCTTCGGAGGAGTAGTGTTTGGATCATGACCGGGTAAAGTCATTCCCAATAAGAATACAAAATTAGGCTCCTTTCGAATGGTATCAACACGCCTTTACACATTGTATCTATATGTATACAAATATAATAATATGTGTGTGTGTGCGTTTATATACATATATATATATATATATATATATATATATATATATATATATATATATATATATATATGAAAAATTTGTTTTGTCTAACCATTGAATTATAACCAACAAAAAAAACAAAGACAGGTTTCAATTCGATGCATCTCACATATTTCTTTGTTCCAGATGAAGACCTGATATTTTTCAATTTTTATTTGAAACAAGGATAGTTTACTCAGTTTTTCTTGATTATATATATATATATATATATATATATATATATATATATGTACATATATATATATATATATATATATATATATATATATATATATATATATATATATATATAACAGTCGTTGTTTTGATCTAGTTCCAGCTGGAAGCGTAAAAGTGTCACTTGGTCTTAATTCTTTCTCAATTCCAACTTCGCTTCTTCAAGTCTGGCTGAGCTGATATGCACGTTTACTGCTTTGCAATCAATATACCTAATTGAAAGTACAAAATATCACTTTGGCTGCATCCTTGCAATAAAAAAATTGAGTCTGAGTAAGAATCAGTCAATTCATGGTATGTCTTTAGCGATAAGATATAAAAGTCTCTGGCGGTGATTGGGGAAGAAACATCAGGGAATGTGTAGCGTTATTTTGGTCTTAGATTGTAAATGTGCATCGATTGCAAGTGTTGCTTGAAATCTTTTCTCTACCAATAAACAACTATGAAGAAAGAGATCGCAACCATGTTTTGTTTAAAAGCCGCTCGGTAATACGTGCTTTAGGATGATAATTTATCAATGATGTAAGAAAAAATGTTTTCGGAAAAAGATTTCTCGAGGTAGTTCATTTTGACCAAATATTTGAACAGTAACTACGAACAAAGAAAACTGGACCGCTCAAACACTAATTTTTGGACAATTGCACAGCCTCTCACAAAATTTCCTTGAAACTCATTGAGAACCTTTGGAGATACTATGCTGTGAACATATAACTCTGAATTTCAAGTGACTATCGGAATTCTCTAGATCCGTGCCAAGATATGAAATGTCCTGTCTCAGCACATTGAGCACCTTCAAACAAAACTCAATCCGTCAAGAACTTATTTTACTGGGTACGTATAGCTTTGATACTGGAGAGTTGATTGAGAAAGATTCTAGATCCACCCAAAATTGTAGCCTTCTCTTCCTGAGACCATCACCCAGCTAACCGAAATTTTCACTGAAATTCATTAAGCATTTTTGAAAGTACCGTGTTGTAAACACAGGTACGAAACTGGACAGGTGACTATGACAATAAAAACATTCCTGGATTCGACCAATGTTTAATTATCGTGTCTATCTGTACATCCAAATCCTGCAACATCATCATCATCATCATCATCATCATTATTAATATTATTATTATTATTATTATTATTATTATTATTATTATTATTATTATTTGGAATCTCACACCAGTTGCCTGGTGGTAACCGCTGGAGTTTGAGTGACAGCAAGTCTCCTCAAGTCTCAAGCCCTCCTATCCTAGTACTCATAGGTCGCAGTAATTCTGCGATTTACAGTTTCACACCGGTTGCCCAGTGGTTATCGCTGAGGGCTGAGTGACAGTAAGTCTCCTCAGGTCTTCAGCTAACGTCTCTTCTCTCTTTCGCATATCATGACTGAGCTACAATTCGTTGCAGTACTTATATCTCTAGTACCTTCCTCAGTATCTGTGCAGTTCCCAGTAGTGCTGTGGTCTGTACGGTCTCCTCCAGTCTCTCCCTCAACGTTTTGGGGACAGTTCCTAGTGCTCCCACTATGACCGGTACTACCCTGGTTTTCATGTTCCACATTTTCCTTAACTCCCTTGCTAAGTCCTGGTATTTTTCCCTTTTTCACCCTCCTTCTTTTTTACTCTATGGTCTGCAGGCACAGCAACGTCTACTATTTGGTAGGCCTTCCTTTTTTTGTCTACTATTACTAGGTCTGGTCTTCTTGCCTGGATGAGGTGGTCAGTTTAGATGTCAAAGTCCCAGAGTAGTTTTTGGTTGTCATTCTCCAAAACTGCCTCTGGCTCGTGCTGATACCACTTTTCCACATGGCTGAATCCCATTTGTTTGCTTAGTTCCCAGTGTATCATCGTTGCTACCCTATCGTGTCTATGCTTATACTCCTTCTGGGCGAGTTGACTATTTTCACTTGTTATGTGGTTTTCTGTTTCATCTCTTTCATTATTATTATTATCATTATTATCATTAATATTGTTATTATTTAGCTGAAAATCTTCACTGTTTTTCCTGCTTTGTGAGGAAATCGAGTTATGTATTTATGCCTCAAACGATCGGGTGAACTCTGTGCACTAAATGGTCGCATTTTCAGCATTCTATCTTGGTGCTTATTTCAATTTCCCACCTTATCATCGTGTGGTCACTTCCAGCATAGATTTGACTTAAGACCTCAATATCCGGTATTGATCATGTCCATAGGGATGTTCTCATGTTTTATTTTGAGATCGGTGCTCCTCAAGGTGCATTTTCTACTGACTTTGTCCTTGAAGAAGGTTTTTATGATTTTGAACTCGTTTGCTTTTGCAAAATTTACAGGATCTTCACTTTTTTCTCATTTTGTATTCTGGGTCAGTACTCTCTGATGCATCTTTCATTACTTTGTCCAACATTGGCATCAAAGTCACCTGCAAATGAAGCTGAATTATTTTTCATGTATTTTTCACTGAATATAAAATTCATACAAGTTATCTATTTCTGCGGTTGACTGTGAAGTGAGGGCATAAACGTCAATGATGTTCCGTTTGAGCTCACCTGATAATTCAAACTGGAACTGAAAAACATATTTCAACTCAACGAAGCAGGAGCTCAGCACCGATATAACCTTCAAGATTTAAGCAGTCAATATCTTCTAGCCGAGTAATATTTAAGCCATAAATAGAATCTCGGGAGACATGATAGGCGGTACGCATCTTCAAAAGCATTGTTGGAAAAAGGTAAAGACCTCAACATTATTACAAAATCACTCAGTACAGGAAAGTACAAGCAAATAATTAATGTGCTCTAAGCAAACGAGGCTAAATAACAGATCAGGCCAAACGTACAAACGTGCTTAGAAATTCAACCAAAAATTTAATCCTGAAAACAGAACATGATATGTTGGAGTATTGCAACATCTATGTACAAAAAAATGGTGAAACGTAGGGATAACAGTTTTCACACACCTTTCAAAGCCTACCTTGAGATGATGTTCTGAAAACTAGACAGTGAAAACAAAGGATTCAAAGTAGTTGGTGAATATTGACCTTTTAGCTGAGAATCTTCATGATCTCTAAATGATGCTTCACGAACTAAAGGGAGAAGGGAGAGAGTTGGTACCCACATGAATTTCAGCAAGACAAATATCATGTACCAAAAATACAGAACTAAATAAAATAGACGATTATTTATGATAAAGCTCCAAGAAATCCATGAAAGAAATCAAGCGAAAAATCACGCTAGGTTAGCAAGCTTTTAGTGAAGTCAGCTCAGCTTTCAAAAACACAAAAATCCTATTAGTACCAGAAAGAAAACAATGCATCGTACCTATAGAGCGGAGTCATCGAATCTACCCAAAGGATTGACCCACAAACACTGAACGATTCAAAAATCACAGTGAATGATCATGTTAAGCCTCACATGGAGAGATCAGAAGACAGCACTGGTGTCAGAGATGTCACACAAACCATTACAAAAATGGAATAGCGACGGGGCTGCTTCCCAAAGATCATAAGGGAAATTGCAGTCGACAAGAAAGAAGCGTGACGAGCTAAGCAAATTCTGAATGTTCTGGTTCCTTGTTCAACTACCGATGTTATTTGCATATTTACACCAGTTGCCGGGTAGTCACAGACTGAGTGACAGCAAGTCTTCTCAATTCTCCAACCATCCTCTCCATAACCTCAGTCTTCAGCAGTGTTATGGTTTACAGTTTCGCAATAGTTACCTGAGGGTTGGTCATTGCTAAAGGTCTCTAACTCTCCATACATATCTCTCTAACCTATCACAATAGCATACCTCGACCACCTTTTGAGTTGTTTTGTTTTTCCTTCCTTTCTTCTCCCTGTTAGGCCATTGCTAACAGCTGGGATTAGATATCTCATTTCTTCAGCATTCTCCTCAGTATTCGTGCAGTCTTCAGCAATGCTGTGGTCTCCTTGTTGTTGTTGTTGTTGTTGTTGTTGTTGTTGTTATTATTATTATTATTATTATTATTATTATTATTATTATTATTTGCAATCTCACACCAGTTGCCTGGTGGTAACTGCTGGAGTTTGAGTGACTGCAAGTCTCCTCAAGTCTCCAGCCCTCCTCTCCTGGTACTCATAGGTCGCAGTAATACTGCAATTTACAGTGATCATCGCTGAAGGCTGAATGACAATAAGTCTCCTCATGTCTTCAGCCAACGTCTCCTCTCTCTTTCACCTATCATGTCAGTGTTACAATTTGAGTTTCCACTTTCATTTCCCTTCCTCTGTTGGGTCACTATTGACAGTTGGCGTTGCATTCCTTATATTATCATTATTATCATTATTAATGATAATAATAACAATAATGATAATAATAATAATAATAATTATTATTATTATTATTATTATTATTATTATTATTATTATTATTATTATTATCGACAGGGCTTAGTATTGAAAACGGGAAGAGGATGAGGGGAATATATTAGAAAGATGGCGTTTTCGCTTTCCCCCGGGCACTGATCAGTTGCACCAGCGCTAAAAACAAAATCATAGTTCATGATATAGAAGTAAAACAATTCACGTCAATTTATTTTCTATATTTTGACACAGCAGCATCGAGCTGCAAGTGAGGTTGACTTCTTTGACAGACAGATGACCACTGGCCAATTCATAAATTGGTTCTTTTATAAGATTCTGAACGAAGGAAACGAATCATATCCCCGTGTGACGCAATACTTCTTCACTGTGTCGTGATTCTCAGCCTACCCTAAGCATCAACCTTTTCTTTAGACATACGGAACATTAACCTTTTTCTCAGATTTCATTCTTGAGAATGTTGTTTCAATATTTTGAAATCCCAATGTTTTGGCATTTTCATTTCACCTGGTGACTCAGATACCCTCTCCGAATTGAGTGACGTGCACTTTCGGGTCAACGAATGTTTGGCGAGATTTTTTGAAAACTACCTACTTTCTTCTCATGTTAGAAACCGTCAAGCACAATCAACACTGGTTTGTGTAGTTTTAAGCAAGACTGTCTGGCCATTACATTCGACGATCATGAAACAGGGCTTTGGTAAAACAGCTGACCGGATGAAGAATAAAATTAAGGAAACAAAAATAACTGAATTACCTACACCAATGAAGTACGAATATATCCTAACATATTTATAGGAGAACAGATTGAAATAACACTGATCAGAACAAGGGTGGCTTTTATGATGCATGATCGTGGATACTTTTGAACTATACATAAAAATGATTGAAATATTTCTTCGACACAGGAGGATGAAAGTTTTACCTGAATATGTATAAATACATAGAAAAATCATTTCTAAAATGTTTTTGATTTGTTTAGTGCCTAAGGCTGAAAAATTTCTTGACTATATGTATATATACATACATATACACGCACGCACGCACGCACGCACACACACACACACACACACACATATATATATATATATATATATATATATATATATATATATATGTGTGTGTGTGTGTGTGTGTGTGTGTTTAAGATACTTGACATTTGAGTAATCTTCACTCAAGTGCTATTATTGTTATCATATTCTCGCGTATATAAACTGTCAATCCAACTGATATAATTGAATATGGAGAACTCCGTGACAGAACATAGTAAACACCAAATTGTTTTTGGTAAATGAGTGATATACCCCAATACATGTCGTTTTTACAGAGTGCAATCCTATTTTCTTGCCAAACTCATTGCATGCCATTCTATGTATGAAAAAAAATAACAATTTTGGGGGAACAGCATTTTCTTTTTTATTTCATTTCATGGCATGAAATTTGGATATGATGCTTTTCGCTATGGTATATATATATATATATATATATATATATATATATATATATATATATATATATATATATATATATATCGAACATGTGACCAATAGGGTAATTGCTTCAACGTAGCGTTGCCTTTACCATTATGGTAACGTACCGCATGTAATGCAAATTCCCAAATAACCTTTTTAACTCTTAATTCCCATTTTGTTTAGTTACGGCACGCATTTACAATTGATGTTTCTTCCAACACGATGATTATATCATGTACGTCTTCCTAATTAGAGCTCGGAGGGAGCTCATTTACCGATCTGATTCTATGCTAAGAAGATCCCTCTTAGAAAGTAGGCTTTTTGTTTAATTCTGTCCAACTGTGTTCATGCCTGTTTTCGTCTTCGTTTGTTTTTGTTTGCTTGCTTTTTTGTTTGCTTGTGTTTTTTACTTTATTCTTTCATAATTCAGACTTATTTAGCTATCACTGTCAAAACAGGCAGGAGAAGTGAATTAAACATTGATCATCCCTTTTCCTGATATCTTAATTGATCAAAACAGCACGCTGCCAACCAATATTTGTACCATGAGAGTTTCTATCGAGTGACTAACCAGACCTGTCATTGTTTTAAGATTTTCCTTGAATTCAGAAATGCCAATGTTTTGGCATATTCGTTTAACCTGGCGACACAGACGCCCGGCTACTTCACCACCCTGAATTTTAGCTTGAAAGACACGCCCTTCTGGGTCAACGATTGTTTTCCAAGATTTTTGAAACTTTTGAAAACTTTCCTCCTCATGTCAATGTTCAAATATTTACCTTGAATTGACAATTCTGATGTTGATCATTTTATTTTTGACATTTGTAACCAATTACTTTTGGCTATATTAGCTTTGACGTCCATCTACTTATGACTGTCTTCAACCACCATACAAAGATGTTTTTTTTTAATTAAATAATATGATTAGGCATCGTATCCATCATAAATTAACCTAATGATACAATGAGAAGATAATCTTTCGATCTCAATCAAGAAATCAAAACTTTAGTTCGACATGTTGGAAGCATGGTTCTACCTCGGTTCATGGTGCACAGTCTGATAAGGGTCAAAAATAGGGGTATTTGATCCCATCATTGCCTTTGTTTCTGATGAATATGTTGTATGATCACATTAGTATATTTTTGGAGCTTGTGTATGCATTCTTAATCTCTTGTGTGCTATTTAAATGCATAAAGTAATGTTAGTAAAGCTAGATATTTTTCTCACTTCGTCGTGCCCTCTTCATGTGAGTCCCTTTTCGAAATATCACTTCTGCCATTGCTACGTTCCAACTGACATCACTTTTTTTTCTTATCTCAAGTTCCCATTCTCCAGGGGACATTTCCCTGAGTTTATTTACCGTTGTCTTATCTTATGGCCACTATATGGGCCCAAACCATCAATCAGAAAACTAAAATCAAGCTTCGTATCATCAAATAACTGACCAAGAGAAAAAATTCTAGAACTAAATGTTCTGTGATGAAATGCAGTAGACTTTCATGTTGAAAAAACATATTTTTCACATGTTTTAAAACCCAGTATATTGCTTTGTGTCAAGCCTAAAATGATTTTAAAACTTGAGCCCCGACTTTTTTTTCTGGGTATTTAGGTCCGCAAGGTATGCCAACGCCAGTTACCATGCTGGGCTAACCACGTCTGGATACTACTGTTAAAACTGTAAAACTCGACACAAATGTTATGAATCAACAACATTTTTTTCAATTGATTCTGCCAGCATGGTTATCCATCTATCAATTTATCTATCTATCTATGTAAAAAGTGTACAGGCTGCGCCGATGGAGCTAAAAGGCTTGAAATTTTAACATATGCCTCATTTTCATTAGGTTCCAAAACAGTTATTTGAGTTTTTAAACCTTTTTCTCAGATATGTTTTGACTAGGAGGTTAATTTCCCAGTTTTTCAACCGATCATCCCAAACAAAACATTGATTACATCACACGTTCCATTGAGTGATTAACCACCCGTGCTTTTTTGATAGAATGAGAGTTGTATCAAGTAAAAAAAAAATCAAATTGAATTCATCCAATAACTTTACCCTCAGCTTCCTGACCTTGAGGAAGAGAAATATGCCATCTTTTTTGCAACATCTTTCAATCATCTGATTAATCATCTGATTCGTGCAATATCAATTTCCTCCTGTCACTTTGAGATGTTCAGGTGATCACATGATTAATTAAAGCTTCACTTGCAAAACTATCTGTAATGACCATCATTAGTGTTGACATGTTGGAGAATTACGGGGAGAACATTAACGCTGGGAAAAAAAGGCCGGCTACTGAACAGAAAACGACAAACCATTTTTTAGAATTATGTTGTGCGGGGAAGATCAATTAAAAATTCCAAAAAAGGATGATCAATGAATAAATTATGTCTCTCACATTTCGTTGGACAGTGATCAATCAAAATACAGATACGAATGCTGCTGAAAGCAAATTAATGAGCCAGTTTAGTATATACAGTCACGTTAAACTAAGACCCTCACTAAAAACCCATTGGGAGTTGATCTTCTAAGAGAAAATGTGAAAAGTCTTCCCTCATTGCAACTAGCATAAACGTGAGACATACATCCATAGCAAGTCATCTAAAATCAGTTAATAAATGAAGAAACCTGTGTTGACAGTTTTGGTGACAGTTCCAGATCCTCGTTTTTGATAATCCTTTCAACCACAAAAGTAGCCTGAATGACAATTATCAGTGTTGACTTGTTGGAAGTTCAGTGAAACATGAAACCAAAAACACTGAAAATTTCAATTTTTTAAAAACAGTAAAATCATTTCCTTAAATTGTATAGGAGACGTTAACACGCAGAAAATCAATAACATAGATAACATTCAAAAGTATTTGTTTCTGATTGAAAAACAATGAATGTAAAGATTTTAGGAAATGGGAAAAATTACTCTCTGGAAATGGACAATCTTAGTTTCTTCGAGTTTTGCCTCGTTTTCATTG
>OY735221.1:3362721-3367721 GCA_963457665.1 Thysanoteuthis rhombus
TAGAAAAAAAGAGAGTCGGAGAGAGAGAGAAAGAGAGTGAGAGAGAGAGAGCGTATGAGCGTGCAATAATAATTGCAATTGGGGAGGGGATATTCCATCAGCATCAGTGAGGAACTGGGCTGTCAAAGCTCTTATGTTCGTATAATATTTGCTATATTCACCATATGTAATACGATTAGTTCTCCGCCCGATCTTTTGGTACGTTTTATGAATTCGACCTTAATATTTTCATACTCCAACCAATCTATCTCAAAAAGGGTCAAACATATCTTGTGTTTTTTTAATGAAATTTTAAATCAATGTTCTCAATCAAAACATTTTTCCTGAGGCTGCTCTTTTACCCATATTTCGGATAGTAATACCCGAGAAATTTCTTCCTGCCAAATTGTCCATTTACAGGTCTATTTGAATATCTGCATCTAAACTCGATATAAATTGTAACTAATAAGTATGATCCCTCAAATATGTCAGTGTAATACGGCTTATGTAATTTTGATAATATTGATAATATGAAATAACATGGAGATATGGACTCTGTGTATGTTTGTGTGTGTGTGTGTGTGTGTGTGTGTGTGTATGCGCGAATACATTGTTTTGACTTTCAGCATTTTTATTCATATCTTTCACTTGAAACAATTTATTTCTAAATATTACGTTTGTGAAATATATTTGAATTATAAAAGTGTGGCGTGTTTATCCCCTTGCTCTGGATGGATATGGCCAAATTTATATTCTGTGTGGCCCATGCATCTGATGGAGATCAGACTGTCAAGCTAACCCAGAAAGGATGGAACGGTATTCTGAGAAACAACGGAAAATGCAATGCAGGCATAACCCTAGTCCATGAAGTAATGGTTCATGTAGAATACTGGAGAAAAAATTCATCAACCCACAGAAAATAGCAGGGGTAGTTGGTTGTAAGCGGACATCATCATTCAAAGATCACTCTTTGTTTTTTGAGGGCGTGACAGCTATGCAGACAGGACAAAATAGTTCCAGCTGATTCCTGTCAGGATCAAATACCACCAGACAAAATAATTTGATTGATGCACCAACGGTTCGGGCAATTGGTTTGATATAGTGCATGACAGACTGATATATGTGAATGAACTTCTTGCTGCCAATGCAGTATAACAGAATTAAAGTTTTAGAATTTGAAGGAATATAAAATATGGTGTCATTTCGAAAAACGGCAACAAAGATTCTGCATGACCTTTGAATGACAGAAGAAATATAAAAATGGCTAAAAGAGTCATATCGTTGCTCATCTTGAAAGCTGACAGTAGGTCTCTTGTGAGGAAGATAATATCTATCCGACGAGTCTTGAAGAGACTGTTCCATAGTCTCTGCAACTCTTCTTAGGGACTATTTGGGAAGAAAATGATTTAAAAGTTTTTTTTCCTCCTGCCAAACCACGGTGCAAGCTGCAGACCAGGAGATATACTGCAACCACTCCAGTTAGGAATTGCTGTACAAAACCATCACCAGGCAATATCAGAAGACCAACTTGACAGTCTGTATCACTCGTGTTCGACACTTTATATTCAGATGTACATACGTACATAGAAACGCAGAAACTTGAGACCATAATATCCGAATGATTGATTACTATTGAACGTTCGATGGCATGGGAATTATTGCGTGCATCAACCCGAAAATCGAAAGAGCATCAGTCATTTCAATTTGCAAGGTGACAGTGAACGACCTTACGGATATCGGATTCATTAACGTTGTTCCCTATCCACAGAAATCTAGGGGCCTCAAGGACTTTGCTTACAAGCAAGTAGCAGCTGATAAACTCTGGAATCTATTCTCACTGCTCAGCAGATACTCAAGGTCTGGATGGTCTGGAATGATGAAAATGCTCAACACTAGAAACCATCCTGGTTAGTCATCAGTCATCTTTTAATACATGAACGACATGAATCAAAGAAATTCGACCTGCATTTATTCAACCCTCCATCTCGTTCATGATCAATTGGATTCTAACCTTCGATCACCCACGAGGGTGGGAATCGATAACAATTATTGTAGCTCCGATTTTCTCGCACAGTTGGTTACTAAGGTTGAAAAAGTTAGAAACTCTGTCAAGCGATTAGACCAAACAACGTTTCATGCCCCTATCTATCCCTGCAAACTGCCATTAACGTCTTTGTCAGCCATGTTTCAGAATGGACCATCAGATGAGAAACTCACAACCACCAGGAATAGGGTTGGGGATCCAAAGACTCAATGACTCATCCATTCTGAACTCAATCCTTTTTGAGGTTTATGCACTGTAATTACAACTCTGATTGCAGCATTATGCGTTGCAAATGCTGTCATCGTGGACTGGGTTACCCCCTCGTCTATTCATGTGCATAGACATGTGCACGAATATGCTGGTACAATATGTGAAAGTTGAATCTGCCATTATTGTTTAGAACTTACATTATCAATTTCATTTTAAAAATTACGTTTAGGGGGAAATGATATGATCTTCACGAGATTATATTAAAGCTATAATAAACTAAGACAAATTAGACATTTCAAATATTCATTTGATATTGTACATGGGGGGAGAATTATCATAGATGATGGATGAACTGAAAAATAAGAAAAAAACAAATGTTGTGGCCACAGACCTTAGGTGATATTCCTGGACGAACCTGGACGTCAAGTTAAAGAGATCCTAAAACCTAAAATAAAAATGCCTGGACGAGGACCTCTCTAAAACTACACAGCTGCTTGGAAGACAATGGTCTCATCAATATTTGCCTCAGCTGATGATGTCAGGACATTTTGAATGAACTAGACCACTGCTCAACTACGGAAACAAAATTTGTCGTCTGAGTTGGAAATTACATTACCATCTAAATGAATACATAGATAGTTTCAATGCTGTCTTTCTTTCTGTGTGTATGAGTTTTTCTGTTTGTGTGTCACAATATAAAAAGCATCAAAATATTCATACAATCCAATGAGATTTGGCATGCCCACAATGGATAGAAGGAAACATTATAAATCTGAAACCCTTTCTTGAAAGGTTTGAAATAGGGATTCATTTACATCGAACACACTTTGTACATCGGACTGCAACTCAATAGCCAAACCATTCAATTCTACTTATGTACAAATATAAAGAAATGTTAACTCAATAAAATGCCGGGAGGGGTCATTTTACCGAAAGACATTTTCATAAAACTTGAAAGCTTTTACGAAATTGAATGAAAAGAAAATTTGACTGATAGTGCAAGATTCAAATTTAACATAATACTTCTATCGCATTTTCGAGGCTTGGGTGGATACTATTGTTCCATCGTCGCACAATGGTCACGTATACCTAATTATATCGACAATGTAAACGTTGTAGTAATCATCTTCGGTCAGAATAGAAGTAGCAGGAGTGGAATTCGAACCCGTAGCCACAGGGCTCATTTCATTTGTTGAAAGCCCGTATTGGTAGACTGCGCGGAAAAATAAACAGGTGATATTTTGAAAGAATCAAAAGGTATTTCACACCCGAAGGCAGATAAGCAGCGATATAAGTATTTTATACAATATCATAATTAAAAATCTGCTGAATAAGAAGTGGATAAAAATCTTCAAGGAGATGACTCTTATAGCGTAGCCATCTTGGTAGCAGGGACGTGGAAAGTTTGAATGCCAAAGGGAACATTGAAGAACAATGTTGGATGAAGACTTATCAAAGCCAGTGTTATTCTTAACACGTGACAATGGAGTTGTACTGACAAAAGAAAACTATTAAAAGTTTGTGGTGTATGAAATTAAAAGTTTGAATAATCTTGAAGGAGTAGTTTTCCATTCTTAGCGTGTGTATAAACTCTCGATTATTAAACATTCACTTGTAGGTAGTATTGTATTGATGTATTCCTATAGCGACAGATCTACAAAAGTTTTCTTTTTTTCTCAAGTAGTCGCTCGCTCTCTGGGTAGTCAGGAAACAGATCTCATTGTATAATGCCACGAGGTTTATTCATAAGGTCAATAGAGGAAGGAAATATGTATGCATGGAAAGTTCTTTACATTGGACAGAGTCCTACAGGCTCATTATAACTTTTAAACATAGTTCACTGTTAGAAGTGCCTGCATCCACGTGTTGTGACAGAAAAAAGTTAATTAATTATAAGGTGATTTACTTAAAGTAATGTATATTTCAATAATTATATATATATATATATATATATATATATATATATATATATGTAGAGAGAGAGAGAGAGAGAAAGAATTAGAAAGAGAGAGACAGAGAAGGATATATATATATATATATATATATATATATATATATATATATATATATGATAATAATTGAATAATTGTGTCATCTGCAGACGGTTATTTTGTTGTATTACAACTCTTCAGTATAGTTATAGACTATTCATTATTACAACCAGTACAACGAGCTAGGATTGAAACTTTCGCTTTGAACCAGAGGTTAGCATCCTAACCCTGCCATATGTAGGACTGGACGGTCAGTAAGGTTGGATTTAAGCATTATTTTACTCACAACTGAATTCCCCATCCATCAGAGAGCACTATTCCTGATTTGGAAGAGCATTGCTTAAGCTTATGATGAACGAGTTACCCCACTTAAAGAGTGCTCAATCATGAATGAAGTATCGTTAATCATGATGATGAATATAAGTAAAGATCGTGGTTTCAAGCTAGTTCCTGCAGAATATCTAAAGGGTCTTTTTTTTTTCCTCTAATTTTTTCCTAATTCCATTTTGGTTTCTTTAACACTGGCTGAGTCAATCTGCACGTGTTGCATACGTCTAAAGTAGCTGTGTGTAAACCACTGGTCAGCAAACAATAATCGTAAACGAAAGCATAAGGTATCACTTGGGCTACACTCTTGCAATAGAAAAATTGAAGATCTTAAAGTTACGTAAGAATCAGTTGATTGAAGGTATTTTTAACAACAAAATAAAAGCCTCTATGTTACTATATATATATATATATATATATATATATATATATATATATATATATGCTAT
>OY735221.1:3372721-3397721 GCA_963457665.1 Thysanoteuthis rhombus
TTAAAACGAGTTGATTATAAAATGCAGCATATCTTGAGAAAAAAAAATTAGGAATACTTAATGAAAAAAGGGTTAACTATTCATGTTTTAATTAACCAGATATAAGATATAATCTTCAACGATAGACTTGTGAGAACATTAATCGTAATATTAGAACAAATGTGTCATAAAAGAATGCTTTCTGAATGAGTGACGTTAGAACGAGAATTCAAGGTGACCATTTTCGCAGGTATTTAACAAATTTTATGACTTAAATATGAAATACAGCAATCATATCTTTTGAAATATGTTTCAATGGTAATCATCATCATCTGCCATTATGCATCTTCTGCTGGAAAAAAGCCTTTACCAAACTCTTTCATGTAGAGTTCAAATGTGCTAATCCTAAACTATCATTACCTTTCTATTATTTTGATCGATCTTGTGTCTAGGCTTTTCATACTGCGTTTGTTAGTTCAATCCAGCAAACCATGTGCACCACCAACTGTCCTGCATTCTCACTTAATATCCAGCCTATATCGATCTTTGTCGGTTAATTATGATAATCATTAAAACTGAATAAGTGTTCAAATAACATCATTTAAATACTTGATCTTTTTTTTAATTTCTCAGACACATTTCGAACAAATTATTCATTTGAGATTCAGATCATTGTACGAGCTTAAAACGAATTTTATTCGTCAAAAAAGCATGAAAATGTTCGAGGGTCCAAGATTTGACTTGCGAAATATAATATCACAGTGTTCAACATTCGATATGAAATTGAGAAAAGAGAGATTTGATCGACTAATTTTTTGATAATCGTAACGTTGCAAATACTTTGCCGATGGAGGAATGCCACAATGGTTTATAAAGTCTATACGGATAGTTATTACAGTTTTCATTGAATTTTCATCTGAGGTATCCTTCAGATAAACATACTTTCAAACATTTTTCTTTAAACGCAAAATTTTACCAGATCCCATTGTGACAACATTGGACAAGCACGAATGGTAATCATAATTATAAAAGCAACATGTTTGATTTGAGACCCGTTGATTAATGTTGTAACTAAAAATAAGCTTAAATGATCACATATTAGAAAACAGGGAGTCTTGAAAGGGCATGAAAGTAGACCTGAGATCAGTCACCACCCTCGTTTTAGATGAGGCCATATTTGCCTGAAGTCACTTGGTTTCAACAATAGTTTAAATTCCTCTTGGGCAGAATATCAAAAGAATGTAGAATTCAAAATACTTAAAAATGTGTTATGTTGTTCAGATGATTATAGTTTGAATGGATCTTTAGAATGAAACTATTCAATTTCGAAAAAGTAAACAATGAATATGAAAGAACTGTTTCAAATAAAAGAGGAAAAAATTCATTGAGACCATTTTTTATGATCCTCTGAGACATTTAATGTTTGATCCCAAGGATATGGGGTATACTTGTACGGATATAGAGCCTCTCTTATTCGTCTCATCTTCCAAAAGTTTAAAGTAACAACTAAAAAGATTATTTAGAAGTATTTCGTTTATACATCTGATTTTTTTGTCCGATACCATTTTTTTCTTTTGAACCACCGGAGGAAAAAACTATCGGAGGATTTTCTCCTTCCAGATATTACATTTTGAACGAGACAAGGGACGTAAAAAATGAAATGACCGAAAGGCCGTTACTACAACGAAGATGAAGAGAAGATTTCAAATAGTCTGCTAGAAAGTTGGTACGTTGATAACTCTTCTTAAAGTTATGGACAGAACTATTTCTGTACGTCTACCCTTGAGAATAAAGGTGCCTTATGTAAAACCCGTGCTTTGTATGAATAGGGACGTGATTTATTAACCAGTGTTGAACATTGACCGGCACGTTTATATCACTTTTGATGAAACTTTTGAACGGTTAAGGGTGCTCTCGTGCATCAAGTGTTAGCGACTCTTTTTGGATTGGTTATACAGACATTCAAAATCGTAGCCTATCAAAAAGCGATTTACGCTCAATGATTGAATATTCGTTGGATGTTTATTCTGAGAAGTAGTATTTTCATCAAACATTTTTCTTGAGAAGAGTTGATAATATGATAGGAGGGGTCTCATTGACAAATAACACGATTTTACTGACATCGAGAGATAGGTTTAACCCATGAATCGCGGCTGTAGCAACTCATTTCCTGTGTCCAGAATGCGGTGATGACATCAATTATACGCAAAAGTGTGAAATGAACTGAAGATAATTTTTTTTCTGTGAAGATAAACCTTTATTCACGGAGTGTTTACGTCTTATTTGTTAACAACTAATGTCGAACATCGCATCAGAACACTTCCACGAGTAAGTGGCAGACCCAAACAGCTAGTTAAGTCAGTTGCAAAAGAAACTCCGGTCAAACTTACGTGTGTGGGGCCTCGCCCCTATCCGTACTACCCCGGTGGACCATAGAATGCAAACTCTTGGTTTTAATGGGGGGGGGGGGTCAGCCCTGAGCACGTCGTACTTCTCTTTGAACCTTTATTGTACCGACCGGAAGGATATTGCTAGACAGAATTTAGTTAAAAGTTTTCTGATTTCAGTATAAGAAATATTATTGTTCAATCGTTTTTAAAAAAAACTTGCAACAAAAACTATCATCAGACAAACAACAAGTTTCTTTCAGTATTTATTCTTGGCTAGTTACGTATGTATCATACGTATAGGTTGTGCCAATGGAGCTAAAAGGCCAGAAATTCAAACATTCTTACCTTGTCTAAAAAAAATACAGTGTTTTTTTGTAACATAACTTCTAGAGGAAGGTTGAATTCCAGATGTACTTTGTTTCTGACTGTTTTTTCAAAATTAAGACCAACATTTTCAATTGATCACCCTAGCAGGACATGCAACCTGAAGACTTTCTTTGCTATTGAATGACTAACCGTATTTATCCCAATATTCTATTCTTAATCTTGTATTTTCGAAATATAGTCAAAACTCTGTTAATTTTAAGCTATGTGAAGATGTTAAAATGAACTTTTCGAGAAGTATCGGATACTTTTGGCACTCCCTGTAAATACAGTCTCTAAAATGTATTTAGGACCGAGTGGAACTAAAATTAGCCTGAACGGTTTGTTTTCAATGTTTATGTATTTATTGCAACTTGTCTACGTGGGAATCGACACTGAGTCAATTATGAATAATGGATCTCTGATGTAGCAACAACCACGGGAGACTGACAGCAGAATTAAGGATGGAGAAAAACAACGATTTATCTTTTCTCTTCAAATTCAAAGCTGGCCCTCAAACAAAAGGTCTGGTTAGTCCCTTAACAGAAATTGACACGTCACCAACGAAGTTTGTAAGCATGCTGTGTTTCGGATTATCAGTTAAAACACTTAGAGAAAGGGTAATCATATATTACTCCTTTAAGCTTTCATTGGTGGTCAGTGTTCACCAACCTTTCCAAAATCTTAAGAATCAAATGATTAATTGTGGACAGAATAGGATTATAGTGTAAAACCCGCCTCTGAAAAATTATTTAGACCGGGAATATCATGACTTGAAGAGTGTTTTTCCTCAATTTCAAGCCATTTACCTACAATGATGTGACGTATGAACATGACACATACATCGAGAGCCAGTCAGCCAGTAAGTCAGTCAGACTGAAAGACAGAGAGACCAATTCAAAAACTGAAGAAACCTTCCTTTGCACTCAGAGTAACAGTTTCCATTAAGAGTGTCCAATAATCATTAATGCCCTAGATTGATTACAGTCATTGTCCCGGCAGTAGTTTCATGCAGTTTCTCTACCGTAGCCGAGTGAGATTTTTGAGGCTTGGGTATGTCACGTGTTGAAGCTCAGGATGTTTCCCGTGGCCTCCAAAATATTACTTTGCTTAATCTCTGGTGGATCAGTTTTTCTCGAGATTAAGGTCGCCCTTACGCCTAAGCAACGCTGGTTGCGATGACTAGAATGATTTGGCATTTCTCGCATGTAGGAAAATAAATTCAGAACATACTGACTCTATGCCGTCCATGATAGAAGGTGCTGGTGAATCTTGGAGAAGTCCATGAAAAACGACAGACGCTAAAGAGATGATGATGATGATGATGATCGTGGTGGTGGTGGTGATGATGATAGTGGTGATGATGATGATTGTTGAAATCATTAATCTTCAAAAGTGTGGAAAAATGGGCCATGTAATGTCACATTCACGAAATAAAAATGTATGGAATGATTAATACAATATCCTTTTATCCTCAATGATTCATGGGATATGGGGCAATTCTGTGACCTATACTTTTGATATGAACTGATCTTAATATCTCCATATAGACTATTGAAACGATTACAGCGCTCCTATATCTGCAAAAATTTGTATAATCACTACAAAATAACCTTTCTCTTCTAAGTTTTACTCGTGATCTCATGACACTGTCATATTAGGTTTCACAGGCCTAAACAAAGATCTTTTACCTTTTTCATACTTTAATGACTGTTGGAATCGATTGTTTTTCCAAGGTACAATAAAAAAATAAATCCATGTCGAACGGCTGACTATGAAAAGTTTGTGATGATGATGATGATGATGATGATGATGATGATGTAAACAGAATGTTGTCTGATGCTGCTGGCATATTCAGTCTAATAGTGTTTGACATAACATTTAATATGAATATTTAACAATCAATGTCCCAAAAAAGGATATTCTCGTGAGCGGTTCAAAGCTCAAATAAATTGCTAATCTATAAATAAAACGGTTTGCCATCAGGAAATAACAGACAAGCTACTTTATGGCACACACACACACACACATACATACACACACACACACACACACACACACACACACACACACATATATATATATATATATATATACAAAGAAATAAATAAGTAATTGGCACTCGCTGACATCAGCTTCCGATAAGATGCCAAGACTACAAATAATAAGGTCTCCTAGCTTAAAGTAAAACAGATTTTTTTTTCAGTTGTTCACAAACTGCTTGCATCAGAACCGCTTCTTAACACTAAATTCTGTTAGATCTCATATCTTTTTAGCAACGATTAAAAGGAAACAAGCGATAAGCACATATATATGTATAGATAGATATAAAATATGAACTGCACAGAGTGCGACGGACTAATAATCCTGTGAAAGCATAGAAAAAAAAACATGCTGTTGCACCATTTTTAGTTGTTATGGATCTCGATGCTCCCTTCTTTGCTGTCATAATAAACAAAGAACAATAATAAACATTGCTACGAAAGAACTGATCAAGTCTTAGGGCTGATCCAGGAATACGTTTCCGATTGAGAGACTCAGCAAGGAGAGTGTTGTAAACACAGAGCTCATAAAACGTTAGATTTATATCTTAAGGAAAGCAGCCTAATATTCTGACATTCAAAGCACTGTACCTCTCTCTTCCTCTCTATCTCTCTCTTTCTCTCTCTCTCTCTCTTTCTCTCATTTTCTTTTGATTTTAATTTTTTTTACCTAATGTACATAACAAACAAGGGATCAAACTGTGCATAGGCTGGAAAAACATGTGATAAAAAAAATGGACATAAGAATGATCTTTTTATCACACACAGAATGTTGAAATGCAAGAAATTTTGGTTTTGAACTTCAAGGAAATTTGGAATTTACAGGTGACTCGTCACTGGATCCCACTTTAAGGCTGACAGCGCTTCCAAAACACCCAACTGCAATTCGTTTGGTTTCCCCTGAGCCCTCAAACATTTTCCTCTTGATATCAGCCTGACAAGTATGCGTCTTTTGAGTGCATTCTCCTTCCTTTTATTTCAAATTTTTTCTGGTAAATTTTCCTGCTTCCTTCTCAACCGTCAAGATCAAATTGAGGTGAAACATCAACATCACCATTCCCGCCTTGCTGTGTCTTTTATGCTTTCGAAGGCCGAAAAAAAATTAGAAGACGAAATCACGATGTGCAATAATTGGCAATCACTGAGGCAGTGATTGGATTTGCTACATTTTGTGTTCTATAGCTTTTGATGCATAAAAATTCTAGTTGACAACAACGTCCGCGCTGTGAAAACACGTGGAAATGCAGTGCTTCGAAGCGATAACCCGGATAAATTGAATTTTCAATTTGACTGCCAGAACGGTTCACAAAACTTAATGAAACATTTTGATGTAGCACTCTCGCTTTTGGTAACCATATCAGTCCCCAAATCTAAGAAACGTGCTCGTCTTTCTTTTTTCTTGAAGCGAAGCGTCGTGCTGCGAACTTTGATATATGATGGAAATACACAGACACATACACATACACACATACACATACACAAATGTGTACATGCTCACACAGGCATTTGTGACAGATTATCTACCACCCGGGTCCCTTGATTGAACTTCAAGAGGGCTCCCCCAGTTCTTGTCGCCAATCTCACCCTTTATTGAATAGAATAAAGTGACGTTGAGGCATAGTAAATATTTTATATCGTCGTAACTTTCAAGAACACGGAAATACCATTATTCCTAAAAATGAGAGTATACAACCAATTCATCCTCCCGATAGTCACCTATGGAGCTAAAACATAGAGCCTAACCAAGAAACTGACTCTCAAACATTGGAGCATGCAAAGCTCAAATGAAAAGATCATACTCAACCTCACATGGTGGGACTGCATGACAGCACAGTATGATATGGACAAAACAGGAATCTGAGTAATCTCAGGATCAATTAGGAAAATCAAATGGCAATGGACTGGTCATGTTGGGAGGATAGCAGAAAACTGATGGTCATCACAACTTACAACATGGATCCCCCGAGATCAAATGCAGAGCCTGGATCGGCTGAATGTAAGAAGGCAGGACGAACTGGAGTGGTTTGGAAAATATTGGCTCCGCAACGCCACCGATTGAGATGTTTTGCGAATTTTAGTGAAGTTCCTTGTCAAAGTATATCACAATATGCGTGATAATAAATGGATAATCCTATTGAGTAGACTGACATGAGCAATTCTCTGCAAACTGTTTTATCCTATCCACAGCCAACCTTCCTGCATCGAAAGTTTTTGCCTTCTCAGCTTAATATGCAATAAATGTGATTACAAATCTGAAAATGTCTACCTTGTTACTTTTCAATTTGGCGATTAAAGTTGTCATTTTTAATACCCTTTGACTCTAGCGGTATCACTCAGAAATTAACCCTACCATACTAACCTCCAATACTAATTTAAATTACATATATGAAAGAGACATAGTAGTAGTAGTAGTAGTAGTAGTAGTAGTAGTAGTAGTAGTAGTAATGGCTGAAGAAGTCGTGATTTATTGAGTGCACTGTTGACGCAGCTCATTTATCCAGAGAAATAATGGACGAAAATGTATCGCTCGTCTTCATCCTTCTCCAGTAAAATGGACAAGAATATAAAGACGATCATTTGAACTGAAAAATTAAAAGGTTTTGGTTTATTGAATAAATGTAAGTGATTTCTATCAGCTGAACGATGTTAAACCTTGGATGTTTCATGAGAGGAAAATTACATTTGAAACATTCTGAGTTGTTCAAAATTTGCTACGAAAGATTTTTTTTATTTAGTATAAAGAACGTCATGAATATTGAATGATTCAATTCAGGCAAAGTCCCTTTTGTTCAAGTTGTAGTGATGAACAGAGTTCCTCGGCTGAAATTGAGCGTTGAAAAGAATAATGTTGAGTTACGTGAGAAAAGGTACACTTGCCTGTATCCATACCTGCTTACATTGGTCGAAAAATGTGAGCATTGTGTCGCCTTGACAGAAAAGTTCACACTCGCCCTAAGGTAAGCATACTGAAATTCCGAAGAAAACAAAATGTATCTGTCCTTATAAGAAAGGTCATGTAGGGGTTTGGTTCGCTGACTATCTCAACACTGGCCTTTTTTCCCTCACTAAATCTGAAAGATAATTGGAAGTCAAGAATACGTATGTTTTCCAGTGTTGTGTTGCTAAAGTATATCATGTAACATTATAAGTTGATTTTTTTAAGAAAAGAGTAGCTGAAACGAGTTATCTGCACTAGTACTGGGGTCGACAAAGTTGTTTGGCCAAGATTGTGTGTTGGCATAAACATTCTTTTCTAGGGAGAGGCAAGGATATGTGTATTTTATTGTTTTGTCTTATTCTGTTTACAACAAATGATAGAATTGTTGTTTGAGTCATTCATTTTTATATCATGTTAGAAACTTTTGGCCAAAACTGTCTGCGAAACCGTCAACATATATTCCCGTTTTTAACCTGGTGAAATTGGCTGAATATGTATGCTTGTAGCACCCCTGCATTTAGTACCAATCGAGCTAGAGGGCTGATAATTCGAACATTCAGTCATCATCATAATTGAGAAAAAAATTTTGTTTCCATTTTTGGCCCTTCCCCCTGGATGGCATTTACTCTTGATTACTGAAATTTTAGATTTTTCTATGAATACTGCCCAACACAGGGCCACAGAAGGAACTTATCTGTTCTCCACCCAACTTTCAATTTTTTTTTTTACTTGATCTTTCGAATTACTAACCGAACCCATGGTACGTCCTAAGTTTTCTTTTTCGTTGGTGAAAATTTCTGCTCATATATTCATTCAACTGACATTTGTAAATGATCAACAAAATATCTAAGATGATAATCTAGTCAAATGCAATACAACATGACTCTCTTTTAGTAAAATTAAAAATCTATTGACTGCATCTTAGTAATGTAGAAAGAGTACAATTTCAACAGTGATGGACGTCAATGATTTTAAATATCTAATTATCTGGGGTTCTTTTTAGAGATAGTTTTAATGTCTGTGACACTTTTGCTTCTTTACTGAGTTTTCGTTTGAATCCAAACCAGAAACATGATGACGTAAACGAGAATTCATTCTCATTGGTGTTGTTTTTTAAGAAAATTAAGTATTTGGTTTAATTGTGGTCTTAAATGATTGGTAAAGCTGCACAGCCCATCAGTTATCAGAGATAAACTGATATTTTTTGTAAACGAGGCCTATGATTATCGGTATCGTACAGTTTTCTTCATAATAAGTTGTTAAATCTTTCGAAATTGTATGGGTGTTGGCAATTGATAATAGCCATTATCTCATGCCTCTACCCTCCCCGGACCGTTAGCATGTATGTTCTCTTTACCTCATCCCTTCTAATTTTTGTTCCCATTCTTGTTTTTATTTGAATGTTAAGGTCATTGATACTATCGTACAACGAGGCGTAAACCCTGCCAATGTCAAATATTGCATTAGAACTACCCACACCACAGTTTCTTCTATCAGATTGCACATAGATTTGGAGCCCTTCTGGCTAAGAAAAATGTAGGTAAGACAAAAAGATATTAGCTAATTCATATTCATCAGTGTCAAACCCAAGATGATCTTCCAACAACTGAATGAACCCCCCCCCCCGATAGTAACCGATTCACCTGGATTATGGAACCTGATTGAATGATAAACCCTTGAACTGAGAACCATAGGAACTGCATACGAGAAAATGTTCACCGTGACATTAGGAGAACATATGACAGCACAGTGCAAGAGTAGGGATATTATAGAAACCATTAAAAAAATTAAATGGCAATGGGCTGGTCATTTTGCAAGAATTTCAGACAATTGCTGATCTTCACAACTTCTAATGTGGGTTCCAAAGAGCATATAAAGAGATATAACCGGCTAAAAATAAACGTATCTGACTAGACGCCCATGATATAGAGGTTTGTCGAATCTTTAAGAAGATATAATTCCGACGACTGGCGCTATAAGGATGATGATGATGATGACAATGACGATGATGATGATGATGATGACAACGACGACGACGACGACGATGATGATGATGATGATGATGACATGGATTAAATTCATTGGCAAATACTCTCTTAAACCCTCAGTAAATATATATCTGCTGTCTTCTATCTTCGTACATTTTATCCAGTTACAAAAACCTTGTTTATCGTTTCTTTCCTCCTATACTTGAATTTTATAATGAGGTATTCATTCGTTATAAGAACTTTATTTACAATATATATTGTTTGCGTGTTTGAGATTCAAGGAAAGGAAGAACTTGGCAATTCTTTTTTTAATTTTCAAAAGCTCGTTCTGAAAAGCAAGACCAATTATTTTCATGAATTTCAATTCTCCTTGAAAATATCTTTATCCAAAATATCTGAAATATTGTTTTGGCACTTTTGACATACGAAGTCTCCGCCTCAAAAATGTAAAAGGAAGAACCATTTTTGGTGTTTTCAATCCATAAGACCTTTCCTTCCCCAGGGAGTTATTCTTGCATTCCTAAACAACACATTGCAAATGAAATAATTCAGAAGTAATTGTTGTGCATTCATCAAGTTTTTTTTTCTCGCATGCAGTCATACAATGTTTAAAATGGTGGAAAAGGAAAAAAAACGAATTCACTCATAATCTATTGTTTCCCTCAATTTCATAAATTTTCATATACGTTGAAAGAAATCCACGCCATTCAATGAAATGAAAATTTACCCGGTTGAATCATTCGATTACATATTCATGTTTATCAAAATACGTAAAATAGAATTCAATCGACAACAATAAATCCATCTTTTATAAATCGAAAACATACGATTGTACATAAAGTCCTTCTTCCCCATAAATATCACACGCAATATAAATCGTAAATCAATACTATATTTACAATGGATGCAATTCATCCTTAACACACTTGCAAAAAAGATAACCTCTGTTTTGTAGGCAATAAAGTATCAATGAAAGCCCTCTGTTGTTATCCAAATTGTCTGCCCTCTGCAAGAGAATCGGTTAATCAAGGTTCGGGATTTTTGTTGCCATATTATATATGTATATACTTATGTATTTTAGCTCACCTTTAATCAAGTCAACCTTCACTGATTGCTTGCCGGTTTAGTTTATTTGTTTTGTTAGTCTCTGAATTATCCATCTTCCCATATTTGTACACATGGACACATAGCACAGTGGTTACAGCATCAGACAAATTACTGCAAAGTAACCTGATGGTTCTAGGTTCGATCCTAGTGTGAGACTATACAACAATACTACTAATGCAGAATCAAAAATGCAGCGCAGAAGGAGGTAAAACATTCTATACATCCAGGTCAACGAATCCCTACTACTAAAGGGGAGTACGGTCAATATACCCCCCGTCGGATAAATAAAGGGTTCGGTTTGTTATTTCCCCACATCTACCAGATGATACCTGATCAAGGCCGTAGAGTGCAACGGCCTAAACGTTGTATGAAAAAAAAACAAGATGAGGATGGTCTGAATATCAATAGAAATAATGAATTGGTTGACTGAATGATATGTTGTTGATCTTAGTATACAACAATATGTATGAAGAAAGAGTCCCAAAAAAATTGTTTTGCTTGGATCGAATTTTTCACGGTCCTAAAAAAACAGGAAAGAGCAGGGAATAGAAGACTTGACAGCTGTTTGGTTAAATTACAACTCTTCAGTGTGGCTATAGACTATTCATTATCATATCCAGTACCACTAGGTAGGATCGAAACCTTTGATTTAGACCCAGAGGCTCGCATCTCAACTCTGCCCTACGCAGAGCTAGACGGTAGTAAGGTTGAATTTAAGCAATGTATTCACCAAAGCAGAATTACCCATCCAAAATTGAAGAGCAGTACATAAACTTATGATGAACAAGTTACCTAACTTGAAGAGTGCTCAATCCTGAATAAGGCAGTGTTAATTCTTCTTCTTCTTCTTCTTCTTCTTCTTATTATTATTATTATTATTATTATTATTATTATTATTATGATAACAATAATAATAAAATCATATATATATATATATATGATTTTATTATTATTGTTATTATAATAATAATAATAATAATAATAATAATAATAATAATATATATATATATATTTATATATATATATATATATATATATATATATATAAATGAGATTGTTAAGTGAAGATTCAGTTACAGCAGAGGAACCGAATACAATCTCTGCTTTCGTCTTTGTGAGTAATCGATGTCAAAATATTTGCCCATTCGACTAAATATGTTAGAGGGCACATTGAGTGTCTGATTCATGCCTCCCGCACGGGAATTCCGGTGGAGTGAACAGTCCGAATTCACAATCCGTTTGACATTTCATTTCTCTACGCCAATAACTCCTGCTCCACATCGTCTGCGTTTGTAATGGTTCCTTTCCTCTTGGAGGAAGAATAATGCAAAAATAGATTGAATCAATATGAAAATAATCGCCCTTGTCTTTTGCCATGAAATCTATTAGAAACCGTCAACCAAAACGTTCAACGTCAAAATAACCTATATTAACATACGTTCCTTCGTTTTTCATGGGGGTCTGGCTGACTGACAGGACACACATATTCAAAATTTTCTGTACCTTCTCTAAAAAAAACACAAAAAAACCCCTTTCCCCATGAAAGTTTAAGAGGAATTTAATTCACAATATAAGTTCAAATTAAATTGAACCCTAGTCTGGTATCCATTAACATCCATACTTGTTTTCTTTCTTTTTTTTTCTTATTTATCTACAACTTAAAGAGATCTCTCATCAACAATTGGCAAGAGAAGTTACTTATACTTTGATTTTTTTTCCAATTGTTTAATTGATCACCCCATGCAACGCATGTCACCCAAAGAGGTTGGTAACGTGACAGTTTGTATTGAATTATTACTCTGGCCTGTGATTAAGTCTTTGATGCATCACTTATAAACTGATCAAAAGAATATAAGCATCAATTATACGATTCAAAGTATGTTCCTCAGTGTAATCTGCAGTTATATTGAGAGGAATAGCACGATTATTTGTTCCTTAATCTAAATTAAATTTCACTTGTGAGGTATGGATAATTGCATGAGGACCCTAGAGAAAACAAAATTATGTATATTGATTTATTTCTGAAAAATAAATGAATAAATGAGTCAATAAGAAAATCTTGGCCCTTATCCTAACCCTAACCCTTACTTCTCTGCTCTATTTAAGTTTTTTTTTCAACTAAAGAAAAAAGCAAACAAAAAAAGAACGCTCATTAGAAACTGTCACATGACCAACATGGTTTGGCAGCAGGCTGTGATGATCAATCAGAAAACTCGAGTTGGGTATGATCAATGGATAAGTTACTTCTTTCGCCTTTTGTTGGATTACTCAGAGAATGCTGTACACAAAATGAGGGACAGATTTCTCCTGAACTCGTATTTTATATTATATACTAAACTGAACATGTCAAATTTCCAGACCTCACGCTCAATTAATGTGCGCAGTATACTCATATGAACAGCCAGCCACACCAATTCAAAAACTGAAAAAACAGATTTTGACAATTTTGTTGACGTTTTCTAATCTGGAAATAAGCCTCGTTTGCCATTTGGCCATGAAATATATCTCATAACTGTTTGCTATCACTGATTGTTGAGTTCATGACTTTCTACGATGCTGAGAACAATTATTTGTGGATGTGGCTTCTTGCTGTCTACCGGACACATTGTGACAGATGACTGGCATGGTGGTCAGAAGGGACCTCTTTGCTTTGTTGAAGATTGTCATATGAACATGGTTCGCTCCAATGTTAATAGAAAAACAAAACGGCAGTTTTGGTGCACGATGATACATGGAAGATGGTAGATGTTTCAGAGACATACGTTCCCACTGAGCAGCATCTCTCCGTCTATCTATGTTATTTGTCTATTTTTCTCGTTCTATTAATAATCATCTACATCTTTGGATTTTCCTTCTATCTAAGTATCTATCTATTTATCTATCCATGTCTGTATGTGTGTATGTGTGTGTGCACGCGCACGCGTGTGTGTCGTCACTAGCGGCCCAACCATTCTCAACCTACAAATAAAAAATATCTTAGGTTAGACAAAAGGTTTTTTTCATCTTTGGGCCTCTACCGCAGTTGGAACCTGTTTTCTCTTTTTTTTTTCTTTGATATGTAAGAATCGAATATATATATATATATATATATATATGTATATATGTGCGTGTGTGTGTATATATATATGTGTGTGTGTGTGTGGTGAGTGTGCGTGTGTGTATGCGTGTATGCGTATGAAGACAACATTATTGAATTAAAATTTCAAATATAAAAGAACGACTCCAAATGATAGCTTGATGAATTCTCAGAGCTTTTATCCTATGTTGGTTTTGTTAGAACCACTGATTAGTTGGGGATTGGTGGAAACAGTTGACCACGTGATCGTCTAGAGGTGACTTGTATGTAAAATACACAGGAGATATTTCCGCCCAAATTTTCTGATTGTATGCTGTACTGTTTCCGTAATCACCAGTCAGTTTCCTCCTCCAGGAATAGATATGCTTCTTTTCCTGTCGGTCAGTAAAATGCTACTGTGTCTCAAGTAGCATCCTTCCTTTAAAAGCCACTAGTTGGTCTTAGAGTGTTGTATATATTCTACTTCAAACCTACCCCCTAGGTTGATTGTATATGCCAATTTGGTGAGGAAAATCACAGTTTGTATTCTATACAATTAAATGAAATCCTGACTTTTATTATAATTAGGGGAAAAGTAATCACAGACCCCACCATATTTTCCGAAGAGGAAACCATATGTGAATTTTCATATATTCATAGCCGATTTTGAGCCTATAAAACCGTTTCAGGCACTGGTTAAATTCAAACGTTAAAAAAAGACCGAAAACCAACCATAGTACAATATCATTATAAACAGGTCTTATTATATATTCGATAGAAACTGATATAAAAAAAAATGGAAATGAGAGGTGATCAATATATGAGTTACTTTTCTAGTCTTTAATAGGATCAATGAAAAATATTGGGGGGGGGTAAAAGAAACAAAGCTAATTTTTTTGACGTTGTAAAGAGTAAATGTTAAAATTGTCAGCCTTTTTTTCTGAACATGTCAAATTACCAGCCCTCCCGCTCAATTTATTTGAACAGGATACTTACACGAACAGCCAGCCAGCCACTCCAATTCGAAAACTGAAGAAACAGATTTTTACAATTAAATGAAATCCTGACTTTTATTATAATTGGGGGAAGAGTAATCACAGACCACACCATATTTTCGGAAAGAGGAAACCATATGTGAAATTACATACATTCATAGCGTATTTTGAAGGTAAAAAAGCGTTCCAGGCACTGGGAAAATTCTAACATTAAAAAAAGACCGAAATCCAACCATAGCAAAATATCATAAATAGTCAAACTGTCAAAATTGTCACAGTTTTCAAGTTGGTCTAGCTGGCTTGGTATATATGATGTGAATATGAACGTATCACGCGCACTGGCCTCATTTATGGAGTAAAAGGGTCGAAACTTTCACAATACACTTATTATTGTGTATATAAAAAAAGCCTTTCAAATCTTGGATCCCTACCCCAGGAAAATGTTTTTTAGTGAGGAGTATTAATTTGCAGTTTATGCCAAAATGATTTTGTACCTGTTAGGTTTTTATTGTTGTTGTTGTTGTTGTTCTTCTTCTTCTTCTTTGTTTTTCTATTCAAACTCTTTTATGATCAAGGAAAAGATGATCAAAGTAAGCTGATTTTGGATCATTCCTGATTCAATTCTTTTGATTGGTGATCCCAAACATGGCATGTTGCCAAAAAAACTTGGATCACGTAACAGTTTCCATCGTTGAAAATAATTGATTTTTTTCTATCAGAAAATTGACGAAGACAGAAAACTATCTCTCCTCTCACGCACACGAGAAATCGTGCAGATACGTAGGTGATATCTCATTTAAATCACGTATTGGAATTATTCCGACTCAAATGTATTTTCTAATATATTAGCCAAGATGGATTGATAAATGCCGTTTCTGTACGTATCAGAAAGAGAATAAACATAAGTTTTACAGCTCATTCAATAACGAGATAATAACGTGTCAATATGCTATAAGTTTCGGAAGTTGACGTGATTTGGTTGGCAAAAAAATAATAGAATCCAACAGCTAAAGGGTCAAATCAAGTTCTTCTATTCTGATTGTAGATGATTACTCCAGCTTTTGCATTTGTAATTGAGAAAAATGTATAAAAATGTACATGTTTTAACTCCACCTCTTGTTATTATTAGAGGAAATATTATAAATCAACTTGATTCTTAATTTCCATGTCTACTTTTACTAACACCTTGATTTTATCTATTCGAGTTGCAATAAAACAAAATATATTAAACGAATTGTATTCGGAGAAAAGTAGTCAGGAATTTGTTTTGAAATAATATCAATTCCTATATCCCTCTATGAATGTATAGATTTTTAGTATAAAACTGACTCCCAAATTCCAAGTTAAGAGCTGTAATTTTTACTGTTCTAAATTTTTCGAAACATTTATAACATACACTTTTGTGAATATATATGAGACATGTTAGTTTGGCTTACAGTGCCGATTTACGGAACTGTAAATTAAATGAAAATTGTTTTTGTTCTTGATGATGTTACGATAGCAAAACAAAGTCAACCCCAGCCTTCAATAGCATGTAGCAGAAAAAACTAGAATAAACAAGTCTGGGTAGTCACCTAATGAAAACCATCACATGGTTAATGTCTTTTGTAGGAGTCTGATGGAATAAAAACAAAAAAAAATCAGTAACATTGAAGACAGCTGGGCACGAACTTGGAACCGATTCAGCATAAACTCCTATTGTAAACTCAAAACCCTACATAGGGAAGCTGAACGTTTTCTGTAGACTTAATAATGAATGAATGTTGATGCTTTCAGACCTCTAAGAACTCTGATGATTTATACATACATACATACATACATACATACATACATACATAAATATATAACCAGCCAGTGGGACCAACTTTTTAAAAAACTCTGTTGACAGTTTTGGATAACAGATTCTAACAAGTTATAAATATGGATGTCTCAATCCGAAACATGATAGCGAATATCACATTAAACATAAATACGCCCAAAAAATCAATGAATAAGAAAGATAAAACCTGCTCAGAACATGACAGTTCCTTAGAAAATATGCATAATGTAGTCATTTTGATATGAGCTATTTCATGTCCAAAAGCAGCTTGATTCAAGAAAAACGTAGCCATCGGGCAGATTTAATGCCTAGGTAACCATGTTAATTTTATTTCCTGTATATCAACGGTAATTTTGAATTTCAAAAGTGACAAAAAAATTATCGAAGGGTCAGATTTATGATGCTGATGTGTGAATTTTTTAAAATTTATCTAATTTACTGGAATGAGAGCACAGAGGAATCAGAATTGACGGTGAATACCTATGTAAACCAAGATTTGCTGACGACATTGTCCTCTTTGCTAAGAAATTTCGTGATCTTCAAATAATACTGAACGAAATAAATGAAGCCTGCAAGGGAACTGGCCTCTATATGACCCTCAGCGAAGTAAATGTCTTCTACACCGAACATGTTTGGTACAAATACACATTCATTGAAATGGAAAACGCAGAGTTGGAGAAAGTAGACCACTACATCTTCCAAGGACAGTGAGTGTCCATGAAGTCATCAGAAGCAGAAGTAATGAATCATACTAGATTGGCGAAGTACAATCCCACCAGTCATTAAAAGAAGGTTATACAACCAATGCATCCCCATGATGGTTGCCTATGGAGCCAAAAAAAAGAACATAAGCAATATATTCAGCCTCATACTGAGAGCACAACGTGAACATGTGAAAATCATGCTCAATGTCACTTGGAGAGACCAAAAAACGGCACAATATGCCAGAAAAGAAACAAGAGTCCAAGATATCATAGGAACAGTTTAAAAACTGGCAATGTGCTGGACATAGAGCAATTATGTCAGACAGAGCTTGACATCACGACTCCAAATGTTGATGCTTTGAAATGATATGCGAAATTGTGGCCGACACAAAATATGATGGCATGACGAGCTGGATGAATTCTAAAAGTACTGAGTCGGCAATGCCCGCGATAGAGAGATGCAGTAAATTGGAGTTGTCCATTGCCAACTACGGTCGCTAAAATGTTGATGATGATGACGAAATTATGCCTTATTCAGCCATTGAAGGTAGCCAATTGAAAATCAAACATATCAAAATGGCTGCATGATGTGTCTTTGCAAAGATAGCCGAATATCCAACCACTTTCAGCCATTTAAAACAGCTTTATTTTATTATTATATTGACCTATATCAAAATGAGTACATGCTGCAACTTAGAAAAGTGGACAGAAATCCAGCCACTTTTAGCCACTTGAGAGTATCAATATAGAAATGTCTCGTATCTAATTAGCTACATTATGTGTCTTTTCAAATATAGCCGAACGTAACAAGAACTCTATATTATTTTGTCCTCCTATGTACATAGGAGGTGGCACGAGACCTTCCTTCTTATCTCTAAAATTATCTGAGCAAAATTAATCAGAAGAAAAAAAAAATTGTAATCTCTAATATCAACTTTATCAAAACAATGCAAAGTAATTTTAAAAAAAGCTCGGAGGAAGAGACTTAGATTACTACTTGAATAAAATTACAAATCTGAAGAAAAGTACCGAAAATCAAACTGATACCAACCAACATACGGGATAATAACAATGTATCGTGATATCTCACGAATCAGTATTCAAATGCAGATTATTAGTCAGCCTTACTAAAGTTGAAACCACTCCCCAACCAATTCTCAAGTATCAATCCATTCGTCTGTGGGAACTCCTGGGTTTTGCCATCTAATTTTTCCCACGCCTGAGGGGCTGTACAGTCTAGTGGACCAAAACCATATTTTGGCCCCGAATTAAAAACCATATTGGACCTTTCGTTAGTGTCACCAGGGATGGTAACCTATTGTGTTACACCTCCCCTCCTTCCAGAACTTTTTTTTCATCCCAGGATATTTCGTACCAACAAAATACATAATCAATCATCATTTTTTGTCCATCATTGAAAGTGATTGTGGAAGCTTAAAATCTATTGAGAACTTTCAGATATCTCGTTTTGACATCCATAACCGTATACCTAAATGTATGAAAAAAATAGGGAAATATATCTCAATCTGAAAATATCCCTGGATCCGCTCCAAAATTTGACTTCCTCCTTACTGTATTGTGCACAATACTCTGGCATTGGGTACTAACGTAGGTAGAGTATGGACGGCCAAATTTTTCATAAAGAGGGAGAATTACCCCTAAAATGTGCGGAAAATTTTCCAGGCATTAATCTTGACTTTACCCCCTCTGATGTCATCACCTGGGGTTGGTTGCGCCCGCTTGTTCTACCACTAACTATAAACAAAACTATATTTTTTCACCCTAAGAGAGCATTGTTTAACACAACACATAATTAATCTTTTTTTTTTTCTCTCGGAGATTGAATTAAAGGGAAAGAGTTTGTCTGTTGAACTGACAATCAGAATCTCATATAATATCCTGAGATGTTGAATTTCATTTCCTTGAAGTTTCTGAGCAGATTTGATGTTGATAAATCATGTTAAATACTGAGATGTACATAATCGATGTGTCTAGACCCGCTTTCATGACCAAAGTGAGAATTAATAAATAGTATCCAGCGAAGAGAACTGCATCACGTACTTTAAGCGTGTGCAAGATATAATAACAGTGATGTTATATCAATAGTTTGTCTCCTTATCGCGATAGATTTATGTGTTTATAGAGAGACTGATTGATAAATAGGTAGAAATACGTGGGATAGATAGATAGATAGATAGATAGATAGATAGATAGATAGATAGATAGATAGATAGATAGATAGATAGATAGATAGATAGATAAGATAGATAGATAGATAGATAGATAGATAGATAGATAGATAGATAGATGGATAGATAGATAGATAGATAGATAGATAGATAGATAGATAGATAGATAGATAGATAGATGAATGGATAAAAACAGGAAGCAAAAGATTGATTGAAATAAAGAGACAGAGGTAGACATACATAATATCAGACTTGACAGATGGATAGATAGATCGATAGATAGATAAGATAGATAGATAGATAGATGGATGGATGGATAGATAGATAGATAGATAGATAGTAGATGGATAGATGGATACATACATACATACATACATACATACATACATACATACATACATACATACATACATACATACATAGTGATATGATCAGACTTAGTATAAAGATGAAAATTAAACGATAGATAGATTGGGAAATTGAAAGGAAGAAAAGAAGGAAGAAAGAAAAATTGATATGATCGGAGCTGGTAGATAGAAATAAACAAAATAAAATAGATAGTTACATATGAACAACGATATATATATATATATATATATATATATATATATATATATATACATACATACATGCATACATACATACATACATACATAAAACTCAAGGGCTTTGATAGGTATATAGATGGATAGATTTGGAGGAATTTTTGTTGAGATCTGATTGTAATGCCTTCTGGTTGTATGCTTTCCTTCCGTAAGCAACATTCAAAAACATTCTCAGTTTTTGTGCAACAAATTTTATTTTCCGATTATATCGAAAAAGTATAGAACGTATCAATCAGTTCCTACACATTTTGCTCTTATGACCAAGACAGTGATGATTTGGAATCTACTTGTTTTCAATTGGACAACAGATAAATTTGTTCAATTCTAATAAAACGAAGGAATAAAAAAAAAACAATTACTCATGGACATGCCTAATCTGGCCTCTAAAGCATAGTTTGAATCTGATAAAAACTATTCTTTATATTGTTCACACTCGGGTAATCTGAAAATAACAATCACTACCCTGTAGCAAAAATCACGTTGCATGATGTAATGGTATTTATGAAGGAGAGAGGTGAAGATTGTTCGTGTTTTTCTTGTTCCTGTGGTGCATCACTAATCATTTCAGAATAGAATTGAAAGAGAGAGAGGGGTGATAGAGAGAGAAAGGGAGAATCAATGATTTGTTTTTGTCGGGTGAGATTAGATTAACTATAGATAGATGTCGTAGCAACATTTTTTAAAGCTCTGTTTTAGTGTAATTATCGACAATTTATTCTCTTGAAACCACATGCGTTTTTTGAAAAAGCATGTCCAACGTTGTGCTGATAGGATTTCAGTATCATGCACAAAGATATTGTTGAGTAATGATATAAAAATTACCAAAAAGTCATTCAGAGTTGAGCATAACAAAGTACAAAAAGCAGCGATTCAAAAAGTGTGCATCGTGGTCCCTTGAGCTCGTGGTCAGTTCCCTCTGAGATATTGGGAGATCTCTACAAAACAAGTCAATAAAAATTAAATTCGCTGTTGCAGGATACTGAGGATGAGAGGCGACATTTAATTTTATACATCTAATATCACTTTGTCCATCTCATGTTTACTTCACCATTTTCAACGCTAGGTGGTTTTAAATCGATATTTTGATTGCAAGATCAGAGAAAATGTGTGTTGAACAAGAAGCTCACCCATCCCGTTTCAAAATATGAAGCTCAATACCCCAAACACAACATTGATATAAAGATGGTATTTAAACAATTTTTTTCGAACCTTTCTTTTTAGATTCTTTACACAATGACAAATAAGCATGAATATCCATAGGATTAGGGTAATTAAAGTCATCCTTCCCAAGAAAGTGGGCTTCCTAGCTTTAATGTAAGCAGTATTTTTTCAAGTGCTTGCTAAGTGGATCTTCTACCGAGTGGCCCAAACAGACAATTCCTACATATCTACGATTTCACCTTATTCAAAATGCAAAGGTACCGTAATCGTTTTCAGCTGGAATAGAACTCAAAGTGAATATTGAAGTTGCGGTTGCATTCATATTCATAGGATAGTACCTCAATTTCAAATATATCCATCATCGAAATAAAAAAAGATCTTGAGAGAACCGAAATGATCCACTAATGACGTATGAAATTTGATTTTATGCGATTGAAAACCCTGAATCCTAAACTACATTTCCAATTATAGCAAGAAAAGAGAAAAAAGGTTAACCTTTCGATTTCGAAACACTAAAAAGTAAAAAAAAAAAAACAACTAAATACGCTGTCAGTGTCGACTTTAGAAATGAAACAAATTTTATTATCGACAGAAAAAAGGAGATAAAACGGTGAAATAAGCGATTTTTACTTGTAGAACTGAAAAAAAATGTTTCCTTCGTTTTTGACCCCGGAAAGTGAAAGAAGGTTTTTACTCCAAAAATGTAGATAAATAATTTTTTTGATTCTACCTTCGGGAAGAAAAGGTCACCCTTTTGATTTTATCCCTCAAAGTTTGAAAAGAAATCTGTCCCCAGTTTTTTCTTCCGGTTTTAACCCTTGAAATTGAAAAGGAAATCCATTGAACTTAAACGTTTAAAAGTTGTTTTTCCTTTTTAGGGATCTTACTTAATTTGGATCCCTAAAAAATGAAAATAGAATTCCATCCATTTTCCTGAAAAAAACCACTCCCTTCATAATCAATCATTAAACATAGCAAACGAGTGACAAAAATATTCTGCTCTGATTTTTGTACGTGAAAGTAAAAAAAAAGAAAGCTCCCTTACTATTTCGTCTCCTGAAATTGATAGGAAATTTTCTCCCCAAACTTTGACCGCCAAAAATATCAGAAAAAAAATCTATGTACTTGATTGTAAAACAAAGAAAATGGAAAATATTGTTCCAACGTTTGTTTAAATCGAGAGACAGTTTAAAATCGAAGAAAAATTCTTCTCGACCTACACATCTATAAACGGAAAGATTTTCACTCAATTGTCCTTCTTAAAAGTGAAAAAAAGTTCCCCTTCCGGTCTGACCCCTAGAAATAAGAAATTTAACTTCCTTTAGATTCTGTTCCTCGAAATTGAAAGAAAATAAAACCCTTGATTTTGATCCCCAAAGAGTATGAGAAAAAGAATCGCCTGGATTCCTATCCAAAAAAGTGAAAAAATTCCCCTCACCTCTGATCACTGGAAGAAAGAAAAAGTGCCCATTCGACGTGAACGCCTAATGTTGAAAAAAATACCTAAGTCTTTTGACACGTAAAAGTGATAGAAACCATCTTTCCGCTGGAAATTGAAAAAATGCTTTGATTCCCATTCCTAATTTTGTGTAAAGAAGGATTATGTCTCGGTCATTTACCTTTAATTGTCAAAAATAATCACCATCGAATCATACCCCTTGGAAATCCCCCCCAATCGATTTGAACCCTGAAAGAGAATAATTGCTCAAATGCCCTCTTGATTTCCAACCATAATCTCCCATATATTGATACATCAAAAAAGAAGAGTCCCCTATTCAGTATTGTCTAAAAATGTCTCGTAACCGTACAATCACCACATGTATTAATCAATACAGCGGCATCCAAGATATTCAGGTACATTGAATATACATTGCAATATGAGATGTGAAAAAAATGACAGCCTCCTTAACAAGGAAAGCAACTTCACGTCTCATTTCGATTCCGAAAATTAATTTGCAAAAGATATCGGGAAATGTTTTTTCATTACGTTATCAAAGAGCAAAATACCACTATTACAAGACAAATTATCATGTAGATAGACAACGGCACTGGATTTATCCCCCACCCCTTGAAAAAAAACAAGTTAGGACTTTGGCAAAGTTCAAAACTCAATCTGTTTAAAACTTTTCTTTCCCGGGGACACGTCCGTGCCCAGGGTAAGCAAGTATATACAGATAAACTGACATAGGGCGGACATTTGGTGAATTTTGATATAAATGGACTATACTGAACCGAAATGACGAGGTTATTTATGCATGGATTGACATTAAATAGCCTAAAACTATTCCATCAGGTGATTTATCAGGTTATTTAATTTAAAGCCTCGACTCATCTAAACATATTTTAATGTATGATCAGACATAAAATCTCGGGAGTGTTCCTACGATGTTATTTCGAGTATGTCATAATTAGAAGATTAATATACAATATCCTATTTGAGCTCAAACCAACGGACTCAACACCTGCATATAACCTTGTTATCTGCTTAGATTACTGTATGATATTTCAAATCTCTTCAAGTCATATCATGCGTATCTCTCAACCGTACTAGGGACTTTTTTGTGCTTAGCTCTCGTGGAGCTTACCATTTTCAAGATGTCATTAGAAAAAGTGTGTGGTTACGAATCCTAGCAGGGACGTTTTTTCGATCAAATCAATCATAAAGTTGACCATTTATAAGACATCATCAAAAAAGTGTGTAGTTTTCAATCATAGTCAGGACGTTTTGTTTTTTGTTTTTTTTTCCAGTTCTTCCGTCAGAGAGTTTAAAGTAAATCTGATCTATCATTACCTTTTAATTGCTAGTTCGCTCATGACGGCAAAACATGAAGTAATTATTCAAATGATTTGGGATCACACAATACTTATAAAATGTCAGAAAGATGGTGGCCTGCATATTCTTGTTCATGTTTAATTTGAATGAACACTAATTTTCCTACGCATTTGAAAAAATAGAATTAGATAAATCAGCAAGACTGCTTTGTGACTAGCATTTAATAGTTATACCTTTTAACAGATTGCAAACAGAAAATGTAACCTATCGCTTTGCAAATCATGAGTAGATTACAAAACGCAGTGGGGGTTATTCTCTTTTTTAGATATCGTGTGGACAGCGAAGCCGATGGAGAGACAGACTGATGGATAGACAGACGGAGGGTAATGCATATACTTCTCAAACTTTGTTGGCAAAGGTGGAAAAAAATAGCCGTCTCATTTCCTACCTTCTTAAATAACATCTTTCTATGATTTATTCCCACCTTTTCTCGGTTCATTTTCTCATTAATACCTGTCTTTTACGTATTCGTTGAGGTTATCTTCGACAATGACATATGGATTCTATTTTTTGTACGATGAGGAATTTCTCATTCTTCCTTTGCGTGTACAGACGCCCTCTCGTTTCGAGATGCGCTAACATCTCCAGCATCATCTGCTGTCATTGACTGACATAGCTATTCGTTAGTTACCTTTGTTGCTTAGTGCTGCCAATTTAGACGGTATTCGTCTAAATCTAAATGTTTTTGTCGCATTTAAATGGCAGAAATTGCTGTCTAGATGATATTGATAGAATCATACAATTTGATTTTTGATAACAAAAAATATTTTTTAATAAATTAGGTAAGATTTAAATGAAATAAATGTTGAAGATTGAAGTTAATTCAATAATA
>OY735221.1:3400221-3485221 GCA_963457665.1 Thysanoteuthis rhombus
CTATGATAGTTTTGACATGTTTTTTCTTCAACATGATCTACTGTCATCTAATCTTTCCTTGCCAAGTCGGGCATTAATCTCTCCTGTTCACATTGCATGGATTTCAGTTTTCTTTTGGTTAGGTTCCTTTTTTTCAAACCCTCGAGTGACTATCTGTACGATTCATTGTTTGATAAGTCACTTTTTAACATTAATTTCTAGCTCCAGAATGTTGATCTTGCTGCAATTAGATGTAGTGGTCTTACTTATTCAGTTCTGCGTTTTCAATTTTGATTGTTGTGTCTTCCTCTTCAGTATGTTTGTTGTAAATGATAAATGTTTTACTGACGTTTATTTGAGGTCATATTTTTTCTGCTTTTTTCATTAACTTCGTCTAGATTTTTTCAGATCTCAAAGGTTCTTAGCATAAAGAAAAACAGTGTTGTCAGCAAATACTGGTTCATTATCCTAACCCAAAAATTCAACTCATGATAGATGTCGTTAGCCACTCATTACAATATCTTCGTATGATCGACACCCTTTGGTGGCACCCCGTATTGAGGATGGTCAAGTAAAAGAAAAAAATTAGATAAAGGTGTAATAAATGGTCAAGTTACATATAAGTTACTTTCTGTTGAGCAATTATAACTAAAAGTTTAAAAGACAAGCGTGTACAATGTCAGACATCAAGTAATTGGCCAAATTAGCATAAAAACATAGTAAAAAGAAAAATCCTCAGAATTTTTGTCTATTGCACATTTTCAAAGAACAAAGACTTTTCTTCTGGACAAAATGAGAAGTATATACATAAATATTTTTATGTTGATGCAATTTATATAAGCTTTTCGAACAGTTTTCTGTTTTCCACAGGACATGATATCATTGTTCTATGTGTGAATCGTCTTTGCTGTGACCATCAATTAATTACAATGTAACTTGATAGATAGAAAAATAGATAGATAGATAGATAGATAGCCAGCCAGCCAGTCAGGCAAAATCACTTGAGAAATAAGTTGTTCTATCATTACAATGTTTTGGTTTGGAGTTTTCAACTTGTGATTAGAAACAGGAAAACCATTTCTGCAATTTTGTTAAATTGACTGCCTCATTCAAGTTTTTGTTCAATCCTTTCCCAATCCATTGTAAAATATCGTTGTAAATTGAAACCCCTTGAAATATATTAGTTTTGGGCATCAAAAAAGAAACTTTTTCCTTAAGATATTTAAACTTTCAACCGACTGATACCCCTACTTCTTCTCGATCGGACTCTTCCTTCTCTATTTTTCGACGCCCTGAATCCTTCCACTTTTTTTCTCTCTTTTTATTTTTTTTTTCTTTCCCGCACCTTTTTTCCTATCCTTTTGTCTCCTTCTTTTTTTTCTATTTCTTCTTGTTTGTCTTTATTTTTTTCCATACATTTCCATCTTTTACTCTCCCTTTCTTATTCGTCCTTTTCTCTTCTCCTCCTCCTCACCTTTATTTTTCCCTTAATTTTTCTTCGTTTGTCCCTTTATCATCTTCACCTTTGATTATTGTTTTTTTTTCTCATTTTTCTTCTTCTTACCCCTTTTCCCCCTTTCTTAATACTAATATTCTTCTTTCTACATTAACTCCTTTGCCCCTCTCTCTTACAATTGCCTAAAGCCATGACTAATGTATTTGATATCCACATGAAAGCTGAATAGATACAACAGCAATATTTCCGTTTACATATATTCTTTTTTTTGTTCAGTTTCCGAATGCAAACTACGAAACAAAAGGGATGTTCCATTAATGTTTATATCAAAGGTTGAGTTGAAATAATTGATATATTGTCTTAATTGTGAGATGTAAATTATTGTCATACATGTATGACTGTTGAAGGAATCCTGAGATTGGAATACAGATCTTTCATTTAGATCCTGAAATTAAATTAGTATTAAAACACATGAACTACATCCAGGTCAGCCCGAAAACAACGCAATGTCACAAGGAAAAAATGATAGTGCGCCCATACTTCTGATTATGCCGTGATCCAACCTAATGCGAAAAATTCTGGATCCACTCCAAAATTCCATCCTTTTTTTTCTTTAGCCATGTTCGACCCTTTCCGTTGAAATTCGGTGACAAGTGTCGGTGATATTTCGTGGGCAGACGGATAGATGAAAAGACTACAAGAATTCTATAATTGTAGAAATATGTATTTGTGGATCTGCTTGTGTTTATGAACAGTGATAACTCACCAACTAGTTTATTTTACGTGGTTGATGATAACCATATATATATATATATATATATATATATATATATATATATATATATATATATATATATATATATATATATATATATATATATACTTATATATATATATATATATATCAGTTCAACAGGCATTGCAAATTGTTTTCCACGTTTTTTGTATCAGTGGTTTTCAAGGAATATTATAGAAAAAATTTTCAAAAATTACAGAATATTGATATTATCTAGAATAGCAAACATAAATTAAGAATAAGATATCTGAATTGTCTGCCCTAGACTGAAGTCTAGGAAATACTTCGGAGCCGTAGTTTTGTTCAGCATAAAAAAATCTACCATCCACCTCGATAGTCAAATTTGATAACTGCGATTTTGATAAGGTTAATATCCACGTCATCAGAAAATGACGTACCCGTCGTTAGAGTAAGGTTATATATTGTTTATTCATAAGTTATTTTAGAACGCACTTAGTACGACTCAATTCCATCACAATTATCATCAATTGCAGTAGCAGCCCTTATGAGTCAAATACTGGACAAAGGGCTTTCCCATTTTTTTCTGTGACCATCGACATTGCGCAGTCATACCGGTAAACTTTTATATATTATCCTAATCTTGTGTCTTATTTCTCTACAATGGGCAGCAATTGGTTAACCTTTAACTCTATATGTTGTTATCTGTTTTTGCTTGGTGTTAAGCCAGTGTCCATCTTTGTTCCTTTATAAACGGGAGTAGACACTGTATTACGCCAATCCAGTCTGTATTCTGGTCATTCCTCTGGATCTTTTTCTTCTGGATCATTTCTTTTGTGTAATCTATCTTTATTTTTTTCTCACCATACTTCTTTTTCTTCTTCTTTTTTCCTCTTGTCCTTGTTCTTATTTTTCTCGCTTTCCAACTCTGGCATTTCTTCGATTTCATAATCTTCTTCTGCCTCCCCTCTATGACTACTTCTTCCTCTCTTCTCTCCTCTTCCTCTCATTTTTTCTTTCCTCCTCTGCCTATTCCCTCATTTTACAATCCTTCCCCTTGTACATCTTCCTCCCCAATTCTTCCTTCTCTTTTGTCTATCCCAATCTTCATCCTTTGTTGCTGCTGTTTCTACTGTTGCTGCTTTTGTTGTTGTTGTTGTTGTTTTTTTTTTCTTCTTTTTCTTCTTCTTCTTCATTAAGCCGTATAGGTTTTCATTCGCACGTAACCCCTTTTTCTCTGTAAGAAAAGCAAACAAAAGCTGATCTATTAGGGTTTATATCATACAACGTAATTCAAAATGAATACATCGTCTCGAAAGTCGAATCAAAATATTTGTTACACGTGTGTGAATTAAATGAAACCTTTGAATGAATCCAAAATTTGAATATTGATCCATTATCCTAACCCTAAAACTCTATAGATTACAAAAAACAAAAATTACAAGCAACTTATCGAGTAGAATATTTTTTCTTCTTTACCTTCTTCTTCTTCCTCTTTTTCTTCTTACTCTTCTTATTCTCCGTGATCTCATTGTTTTTCTTCTCTTTCAAACTCTCCTCTGTCAAGTAATATAAACTGTCAGCCAAAACTGCGTCCAAAACTGACAAAATAGGTTTTTTCTGTTTTCAAGTCGGCCGACTGGCTATATATATATATATATATATATATATATATATATATATATATATATATATATATATATATATATATATATTTATATATATATATATATATGCACACATATATATATATATATATATATATATATTTATATATATATATACACATATATATATATATATATATATATATATATATATATATATATATATATATATATATATATATATATATATATATCAGAAGTAGTAGGGAGAGAGATAGCAAAGTACAAATTTGTAAAACAATATAATGTAATGCAATATCCAGTGTCTCATAGATATATTTTATCGAGTGCGTGATACCTTGAACATCAAACATTAAGTCAAGTTAGAGTAGAGCTTAAAATATGATTAGATAAAGAATCCATAACATTACAAACATTATCTACAACATTTTGGGAGCTGGTTGTGTATTTTTTCCGATGGGTGGTAAAAAAATCCCTTTTACTCTGTTTGTGTGATTTTTCTTTCTTTACCTTGCCCAGTTTCACTCATGATTTCTTTTGTTCAACGTATTGTATATTGATTACTTACTGGTCATTACAAATTAACAGGGGGTACGTGGACATTTCTTCTTTATCAGTGTGTTGTTGAATTATTGGCTATTTGTAATATGTTTCTTCTAAAGAGGTAATCTTTCTTATCTTTTATCTACTCTCCGGTGTTGGGATCCAATTATGCATGACTTTGTTTGTTTTCTTGGTTCTTGTATATATTGTAGGTTTGATTTCTTTTTGTATAGCTAAGTTAATTGAGGAAAAAACTATTGAGTCACTCTTAAAGTAGTTTATGGGTATAGAATAATGATAAAGATAAAGTAAACAATCAAACTGCTACTAATATTACTGATAATAACGAAAAGAAAATATAACAATGGTGGTTAATTCCTGTATACTATTATGTTTTCTATTAGGAACTCTGAGCGGTGTCAGCATTCTTACGCTACGTCTTTTTTTTACTTCTATCTATAATCGTGCTTTTATTTTTTGTTGTTGTCTTTTGTCTTTTGTCTGTTCTATTGGAGAAAGTTAAGATTTTAAATGTCTCATTCAGGCGTAAGTAACATGGGGTTTCAACGTTCCAGCATATATATGTTTGTTTTGATATTTACTGTGGGTATGAGGTTTTTTCTCCAGTAATATGTTGACAGTGATAAATGTGTTTGAGTAGGAATCTTTTATTCCATTATATGTATCACACCAACATACTGCACTAATGGGGTTTGAGGGATGAAAACATTCCTTTGAATCCCTCCACTAAATAGGCTTTTTGTGGGAGTGTCATTTTATGTCGTAGGTCTATGCTATTTTTTTCAATTCATACTTTTTAGTGATTATTGCCGAAGAAAATCTGAGGGAAGTAACTTAGGCATAAATTCAACTCTCAAAAGATCCTCTTAAAAGCTGCCGAATCACGTTGGTGACATGGCTTTTTGTATTGAATGACCAACCAGATCTGTTATTTATATCATGTCCTTCTTCATATTGTTAATATTTTGTTTTTACTTTCCAGCTTTTTCTTCTTCAATTGATCCCTTCACAATCATTCTTCTTCTTCTTCTTCTTCTTCTTCTTCTTCTTCTTCTTCTTCTTCTTCTTCTTCTTCTTCTTCTTCTTCTTCTTCTTCTTCTTCTTCTTCTTCTTCTTCTTCTTCTTCTTCTTCTTCTTCTTCTTCTTCTTCTTCTTCTTCTTCTTCTTCTTCTTCTTCTTCATTCCAATAACACAATGGCGTGTGCAACGTCTTTGAGATCAGAGCAGGTGTATAGATAACATTAGAATGTTTCCGTTAACATTTTTCTTTCTTCCTACATCCGAACAAGGAAACAAAGGAACTTCCATTAAAGTTGACATCAAACAGTAAAACTGAAGTTTTTAAATTCAAAACACGTATGTTCGAAAAACCATTTTTTTGGTTGTAAAAACGTCGACGACAACCAAAGAGAACACATAATCTATTGTTCTCAAGTTGACAATTTTTCACCATATCAAGAATATATATCTTTGTTTCAAAGCAAACATCCTGTCATCAAATATATGTCTGTTTTATCTTGAATACTGAACATCCTCAGTGGAATATTCCTCACTACCATGTGAAAAGGGGACACAATAAATGTGCTTCAATGGACCTCGCTCTCATCATCAATAGCAGCAATCGCAGAACCCTTTCAACGTCTGTCGTTGCACAGGGACCTTTCACAAGATCAGCCAAACAACTCTATATTCCCTGAACATATGCAAATTGTTTAGCCATTTTATTTTTGGCCATTCATAGTTTCGTATATGATTATTAGTTATCGATGTCGTGAGTCATGATGTCCAGTGGGTGTCTGACATTCTTGCAACGTCGACTGTCATTTATTTCCTAATTTTTCTAATGAATTTTAAATCTCACACTCCTGTTTTTCTCTAATATACTGCGTTTTCTAGTGGTCCGTCCTGATTTTAAGTATGAGCCTTCTTTACTCTGTAGCCTATCGTTTGCTTATGTTCCATGTCTCAGCTCCATTAGTGACGATGAGGGGCAAACATTGTTTGTTGACCCTTATATTCAAAGTTTTTGAAATATTTTTGTTCTTTAATGTTGTGCTTGTTTTACCGAAAGCTTGCCAAGCTAGGATTTTTTCTTTAGGGATTTTTCTGAAAAAAAAAAAAGTTAGGGAAACCCCCTGGACTCCTGCTGATCGAGGACTGAGTTGTGGTACAAGTGGAACTAACATATAAATGAAGCTGAAGTTGGACTGAAAACAAACATCTTCCAATGTGCTCAAGAGTTTTGGTGTCTTGGGTGGATGGCTAATAACATTTTTTTAGCATTTTTGCAGATTTCAAAGGAAAACCTTTAAACTTACCTAATTCTTAATTCATGGGTTATCCCCACTATTTTAATGGCAAATGTTTTCTTTTATTCAAAACATTACTTTTATCAGGTTTACATTGAATTTTTATCTTCATAATTGTGATTAGTTTGTAAATGACACGGTTAAATAGCTTTCACAGTTAAAGACTAATGATGTTTATTCTTTGAAGAACCTGATATTCCAATTTCAATGGTTATCTGTTGCTAAGATGTTACCTGGAAGCAAGTCTTCTTTTTAGAAGTTTACAAACATCAAAATTAGATTATAATCATCCATTTGTTCGATGGAGTTGAATTTATATTACCAGTATAAGAAACCGCAGCTTAAATATCAACAAAAAAGATGAGGTGAATAGCAGTCTAAAAAATTAAATGCTTTATAGCAGAGCTTTTCAAACTTATTTGTTGCTGAGGAAAAACTTCACACGACATCTCCTTCAGTGTTATCAAATAATTAACCACAAACATGATCAGACCATAGTCATAATCAAATAGAAAGTGAACGTAGACGAAAATTAAATCCCGCTGCACGAAAAAAAAATTGTTGTCACAGTAAAAGAAAATGGACCGGAAATGGTATCTATGAGTCGCAATCAACCATTTCGCAATAGCACTGATAAGAGCAAATATCAATATATATATATATATATATATATATATATATATATATATATATATATATATATATATATATATATATATATCAATGAAATTTACGTGACTTTCCGAAGTTTTATTTCCTCTTTCCCACTATACTTTTTTAATTATTGTACTATGTGTAAATTGACTCTTGTTTGGATCATCAGTTGTTTACCATGATAGTTTAGGGGATTTTAAAAACAAAACAGCTATATTAACATAGTACCCCAGCAGTGTTAATCAATCACCACTAACTTTTCTTATAACATTGTTTACGCCATACATGTAGTTTGTTATTTTGTCTAAGTTTTTGTGTATATTGTATAGTAATATTATTTATAGTACATATTTATTTTTGAAACAGGGCTTAATTGAGTTGACCATCCAAACAATAAATATAAACAAACTGTATTAGGAGGGGGTTGAATGCAGGACAACTTATAATGTGCTTATATTATCACGATGACACTATGATCTTAAACAGTAAAACTGTAATCAATGCATTTTTCTCTATTTTCGTTGAATGCCTTATTATAAATCATTTTTATAAAAATTATGACTATATTTCACCCCCATCTTTATCTTGTGGGGATATTTGCTCAAATCCTGCATTAGAATTGTTCTTTATTTCCGATCAACACCATTCACTCACTGTTGGAAAGGGAATGGCCTGGGTAAAAGTTTCGATGAAAGTCAATGAATACTTCAGAATAATATGAACAAAAGAGTCATAGATACAAATACTAATTAATATCAGCTCTCATCTTGCAAATACTGCGTCAACCAATTCGATTGTGAAATATTTGTTCCGTAACTTTACGAAGCAAATATATTCAATTGATTTCTGTTTTGCTATCAGTGTCTCCCATCTATTCTTTTGCATATTTGTCAAATCTCCAGTGTGTCTAACATAAACCATTTCTTGAATCGATTTTATTTTTCTATTCTAGATCGAAAACGTGTTCCCTGGAGAAAACACCCTTCCCCTGAAGGGAAAACAAGAGGAAGTAATCAAGCAGTTTTGTTAGTCTCAGAGAGTCATACATCGAAAACCAACAAAGGTTTTCAGTTTTGGAAAATATTGGATTTCCCAGTACGTCCGAAAATTCACGAAAAAATAAAAACTAAGAATCGGATCTTGTCGTAATCCTCATCACCAGTGACTCTAAAAGGTAAAGATGCTTTTTGTGTTATCTATAACTTTTAATCCATTGCAGGGCTGGATCCAGTATTCTCCATGGGAGATTCATTTCAACTCCCATTGTAACACTATACGTCTAATAAGGCAATGGATTGGCTCACTTTTTGTTCTTAAAGTTTGTTTATGATTACTTAGGATTGTTTGAGGGCTTCATTCACAGAACTTTTTTCTGTAAAGTCCAAACCTTTTTAGATTATTCATTGCCTGAGCATGGGGCTGGATCCATGCCTGTATTGTGGTTGTCTGGCTGAATCAAGAATACGTTCCTTTCATGGTAACTAAGTTTATAAATGAATGTGGGCTTTTATCTTGCAAAGGATGACAAAATACTTTCCTTCAATCGTAACATTTGATAGAATTCATCAAAATCATGGAAATAGTGTAAAAAAAAACATTCAGAAACATCTAGATATTTTAGAATCTAAGTATCATTTCCACTTGAAAAAATCTAAAATATAGTAAAAACACCGGAATCTAGATTTAGATATTATCAATTAATCTTGGAATAATGTCCCAAAGAGATGAAAAAAGGTTGTTTTTTTCCCAATGCAGTGAAGTACTGATGCCAATTTTCCAATCTGTAGACAAAACCATATTGCTAGATGGGAACATAGAGAGAAAAATTTTTGTCAGCTCTGATGGCTATGGGTGTTTAACATTAGGTTGCTCTGAATTTTGATGCTTATTCCTGAATATTAAACTGGAGTTGAAATAAAGCTATGTACAAGAAAAACTATCGTGACAAAAAAATCTCAAACACTCATCTCATCATTCTCATCGATTATACTGAGAATCGAACCCTGGACTTCATTATGAGGCAGACGTGCCCAGAAGTACAGTAACCGAGCAGACATGTTTATAAAATATTCACATGGAAACATGGACAGACAATGAATATTGAAATGGAAAGAAATACATGCAGATACGATGAGAGAAGAGAAGAGGCATGACATGCAGTTTCCATGGAACTAGCGAGTTACGACAAGGGTTCACGTATTTGTATGTTCACATGAAATTTCAGTTAGTTGATCATTATTTCTTGGCTTGAGTCAAATTTAACACAGGAGATATTTTTCTAGGATATAAAGTTGCAATAATTCGGATACGAACCATGAAATAACGATCTCGTCAATTCTACAATAACCAGCAGCTTCAGAGTAATCAACACCTTCTCCAAGAAGAGACCAAGTAGAAATTAGATTTGGAGGATCCCCATTCAGGGAACAAAGATCGAAATCGACTACAACGTATCAGACAGGATGAAAGATATTCAAGTCCTTAATCAAATCAATGAAAAGTGACCCCAGAATGATGAGGTGTAAAATTCAAATCAATATCAAGGAAGAATGCTGAAAAATGTTCTCCATAAAACTACAACCACTTGCCATGGAAAGGGAGCTCACTCGATCCTTCAAGTTAGAACTGGGAAACAGGAATGAACTTTACATTGAGCTAGAAGAGGACATCAATGAGTTCAACAACAAAATATCGACTTCCCTGGTAAAAACTGCCAATATTTTTGAGCCACAAAGGGAGCACATCATCAATCAACCCTCAGAAAAGAGAAAAATCTCAAAGAGAAAAGCAGAAATCTAAAACCCCTGACAAAGAGAAGAGAGAAAATTGAAGTACCCGAATTAAACAAAATCATCCAAAAGAAACGAAGAGAAAGTGAAGGAAAATACACAGTAGCAGTCATCCAGAACATTCTTGAAAAAGTTCGGGACTTTTTAAGAAACTATCAAAAAAGTCCTCAGTACTTGAAATACTCAAATAACAAGTGTGTTAGTGACAATGAAGATTTGACAACAGATCGAATTAGTCATGCTCGACGAAGTGAATACAGAGAGCAAGAATACTGAACTTCACATGAACCTCAGTAAAATAAATGTCATCTACAACAAAGACGTGGAGGTCAAAGATATAAAGATAAAAATCGAAAATGTAGATCGAAAAAAATCTCTAAGAGTGACGGAATCCCATTAATTTCTAAAGAAGAGTCCAAAACCTATGCATCCTCCCGATGGTCACCTATGGAGCTGAAACATTTAATCTAGCCAAGAGAATGACAGTAAAACCGTGAACCATACATCCTGCACGGGAGAGAATCATGCTCAACAAAACATAGCGAGATCACAAGACAGCACTGTATATTAGGGAAAAAGGGGCGTCAATGTTATCATAGAATCCATCTGAAAACTCAATTGGCTGGTCAAGTTTCTAGATTTTCAAACAATCGATGGATATCACGACTAGCAACAATGATTCCCAGAGATCATAAATGACATTGTAACCGACAAGCAATAAGATGGTGAGACAAGCAAGGTAATTTAGAAAGTATTGACTCCCCAACACCCATGACATTTAAACCTAGCGTATCTTAGGGAAGTTCCATGCGCAACCTCGAACCACAAAAGGATGATGATGTTAAATATATGATGAAAGTTCTGAGCCACCGCTCGAGATTATTTGCTCAACCCACCGACTTCATCAGCATCTTTTTTTCTTACCCTCTTTGACCCCTACATCATTGGCCTCGGCAGATGAAGTTCTTGATTTCAATTTCTAATTTATCCGATTTTTGTTCAACACTTTATCAAAGTCTTCAACACTTATGGGCAAGACCTTCACATGTTAACGATTTTCCCGAATTCAAACTTTCCATCCCCTCTTGTTTTTACCTAGATATCTGCAGATACAGATACATCCCTGATTTGACAGGTCTTATTTTCTTTGTTCAGAAATATCTGATCTACTGTCAGCAAAATCCAATCCAAGTTATCGTTGATATTGTTATTCTGTCGTAACCGAAACAACAAAGCAATACTCACAAACTTTAAGGGAGTAAATCTTTAGCTGTCAATAACGTCACTTTAAACGTAATCTATGTATATATAACTCTTATATCTATATTACAATTTGAAATTGCAACTATGTGATTGAATGGAGAGTCTTAACCTTTCTTTAAAGGTTTTTTTATTTAGTTTTGATACAAAAGTTTCACACAGAGACCGTTTTGCGAATGGGGTAACGATTTCAGTCTCCTGTTGACAATCTTATTCTTAACAAGATTATTTTGTAACCTATTCGTTCTCACAATATCATTTCATCATAATAATTCACCTTTCTCTTCAAATCTTTACATTTACTTCATTTCCTCTATGAGGCTAAAGCAACTCAAAATATCCCTCCATGAATGTGATTTTTTATTCACAATTCCTTGATCAGACTCTCCTTACACGAACTGTTGGGAAGACCACCAACTTCTTCCGGGAATTTTGTCCAAAAACATGAAGATAAATCACTAAGGAAGAAATGATGAGTGAAGGTGTCGTAAGGGTTTCTATGACGTAATATTCATCGTTGTAATATAAAAAAGAGGTGATTTAAACAACAAGATCAAAGGACTCCGGTTTCCGGGTTTCCTTTGGCTCTCTTATTATTACTCGGCCCAGCCACAGGGGGTCAGTTTCCCCCAAGCGGCACTGCTCCATTGCACCTTAAGGAGCAGATCCCCTGGTGGATGCTTTTGTGACGGAAGTTGCTCTAGTTTTTATGGTCGCTTGGTAAACGGAGTCGCATCGACTGGAGCCATTTTTTGAAAGAGTGTCTTCAATCTTCCTCACATTAAGCCCGACCTTGTGTCAAATATTGCTGTGGTGGGACAGTGATTAAATAGAGAAAAAAAAAGTGAAACAGAACAAATTTTGCATATTTTCTTTTTAGATGGATAAAAGATCCAGAAATTGCAGGATTACTATTCAATTGGCATAGAGATAGAAGTAGACTTTGGTTCTACACTAGCTAGATTTATATTATTCTTTTTGTTCACCTGAAAAGCGTCTGGTTTATCCCGATATCATATATTACACGACTGTACCAATGCAGTGCTGTGTCAAAGATAAATTGCAACAATCAATTTAGTTTTTTGATTCCTGTTACATATATATATATATATATATATATATATATATATATATATATACATATATATATATATATATATATATATATATATATATATATATATATATATATATATATATATATATATATATATAATCCCTGAAACCGTTACCGGGGGAGCAACTGATGATCCCAAAAGAGAATAGTTCCTCATTCTACAATAATGACAATACGTATATAACACAGGGGTAAACACCGAAGAAAATTACATAAATTGCATTGACCAATATTTGGATGTAGGTAACTGAAATAACACAAAAAGTATTTTGAAAAATGTCCAATGTTTAGAGTTTGAAGATGTGAAGCTATGTACAATTTATACATATATATATATATATATATATATATATATATATATATATATATATATTCAAAATCTTTCTTTCATGGAATATTTCAACATCATTATTATTTTCGATTATCTTTTTCATTTCATCTTGAGTTGCTGTTATTCTCTATCTTTGTTTTTCGATTACGCTATTTAATCGTTGCTGTAGGATTAAGGTCTGATTCAAAGTTGAGATAAAAACAACTGAAAGTTATGATGAAAGGAAAAGCTAATCCAAATTAAAGATATATATATATATATATATATATATATATGAATTGTGAAATGGATATATGATCCGACAGGATGAATTTCTCATAAATGCGATATCTCATTGAAACTTAATCCGAACTGACCTGCCGTTGTAGGCCTGCCAGGACAGCACAAACAGAATGAACAATTGAGGAAACGAGCTGCAGTAGGCATTCTATCGGTAATAGCAGCAAGTTTTAATTTTCAGTCCCATTGCTCCATTAAAAAGGTCTGTACAGACGACAACCGAAGACCAAACTACCCTGATACCATCCCCGCCCCACACACACATACATACATATGTAGATATCGATATAAATATAGATATTGATGAGTTGATATATATGATCAAAGATACTAAATTGCATAATATTCAAAACATATCTTAATTGAAGTTTCAAATATAATAGTGCATCTATGATATATATATATATATATATATATATATATATATATATATATATATTATGAAGTAAGGATTTGCTATACAAGAACGTGCTTGTGTGTATTCTACTTATGAAATAAACAAATAATACGTCGGATATTTTATTGTTTCATATTATATTGTATTCCTAATTCGTGTTGTGATCTTACTTTTTCTTTTTCGCACTCTCTTTGTCTCTCTTTCTCAATGCACAAACACACACGGACGTGTGTGTATATATATATATGTATATATATATATATATATATATATATATATATATATATATATATATATATATGTATATATATATGTATATATATATATATATATATATATACATATATATATATGCATATATATATATATGCATATATATATATATGTATATATATATATATATGCATATATATACATATATATATATATATATATATATATATATATATATATATATATATATATATATATATATATATATATATATATATATAAGGCGGTATCTTTAAGGTAAATGAGCCGCAAGTTGCCGTCCGTACAGGCAATAAGAATTGAGCAAATTGTTTTTAAAAAAATATCTACCTCTTATATGTATAGAAAAAGATATTTATTCAGTAAATTCCCTCAGCTTGAGTAATTTTGTCAGGTTGGTCCATTTGCAAATATATTCCATACTTGATTGTTCCCCCAGTTCCTGCACAGCAGAGTTTGCACTTTCCTTTTTTGAGATCTGGTCTTTTAGTAGTAAAACTAAAGTGTTTGTTGTAACTTTTCCATCGATCAACCCTTTTTTTTTTTCTATTTTTAAAATTGATCACCCCAGACACGTACTTTTCATTCAGTGACTAATCAGATGTATTTCTATGTTTCTTTTGGGACAACTTACTATCTCCACCGATTATATGATTAACTTTTTTATCCTTTTCCCGCAGAAGTGGCAGTCGCTACTTTTTCTGGATCTCGTAAAATTTTCTTCACCGTAATTAGTTCTAGTGCATTTTGGGTTGCAACCATAAAGAATTCAGTTTCCATTTTTAGCTTTTCAAATTATCCGTGGAGGAATATCCCTCTCTCTTTGCTTCTATCTTTCTTTCTTTATATTTTCTATTTGCAAATTCACACCATATGCTTAATGATTATTGCAAGAAATTAAGTGACAGCAAGTCTCCACAAATACGTTATATCAATTAATTTTTTTTTTTGCTCCTGGGTAATTACTTTTTTCTTTCTAAATTATGGTTAGAAAACATTGAAAATGTCAATTTTTGGGATCCAGTGTTTGCTTTTGTGGTCAGGACGGTGATAATTTCAAACTTACGGGCTTAATTATATCTTTAATCCGATGAAGTGAGAAAAAAAAAAAAATATATATATATATATGTATATATATATATATATATATATATATATATATATATATATATATATATATATATATATATATATATATATATATATATATCCTAGCCACAGAGCAAAGTTTGAAGAGAGAAATAGTCATTTTCTTTTCTTTTTATACATAATCTATCAGAAAATAACACTGATTATTTAGTAGCACTAACCGTGTTGCATGGTGTTATGGTCGATTTCACTGTTCAATAAAATTCAGCGTAATTCTTCACAGCCATCTGCTGATTCTTATTGGAAAGTCACGATGAAAAAAGTCTCTAAATATAAAATTTCACAAATGAGTTCCCAAGGAATTTTATTAAACACACTTTTGGCGAAAAACTATGAAAATCAAATTTAGTCTTCATTCCTATGTTTTTTTTTTACTGAATTTATTGTGATAAATCTAATAAAAATAGAAAAAAAAATTATTTTGGAAATTTTCTCTTCACATCGCTGAAGACCATTCAGTCGATGATGAGATATTGTCAAATTATTCTTACTTTCACGCACTGATCATGATCGATGTGAGTTGAGACTTGATTTCCATGTGATATCGAAATCAATTCCAGCTACGATAGAATCCTGTTATTACGACTCCATCTGAAGTCTGTGTCGTTATGAAGCATTTGCCGTTTTTCCTCTTTCCACGAAGTACCAATTTACATGAAATACCACTTTACATGGAATATCCCCATCTTTGAACTACAATTTTCAATGGAATAATTTTTTTTACGAAATACCCCTTTCAATGGAATACCTGTTTCCATAAGATATCCTTTTCCATGAAATTACCCTGTCCATGAACTACCCCTTCAGGTGGTAAATAATTTCCGATGGAATACCCCTTTCCATGAAGTACCCCCGTCCAACTAGGTACACTTTTCAATGAAATACCCTTTCCATGAAATACTCCTCTCCATGAAGTACACTTTTCCATGAAATACTCTGTTTGATGAACTACGCTTTCCCATTAAGTACCCCTACCATAAAATACCCCTTCCACGGATATATCCCTTTCCATGAGATACCCCTTTCCCATAGAATACTTTCAAATAGATACCCATTCCCATCAAATATTTTTCCATGAAGTACACTTTCAATGAAATACCTTTAACTAAGCCTTTCTATGAACTACTACTTTCCATGAAGTACCTCTTTCATGTGAAGACTCCGCCCATAGAGCACACCTTCCAAAGAAATACCCCTTCCAATGGAATACCCATTCCCATATAATACCCCATCTCTTGAAGTGATTCTATCCTCGAAATACCTATTTTCATAAAGTAACCCTACAAATGAAATACCATTTTCCATGAAATGTCTCTTTCCATAAAATACCCCTCTCAATGAAATGTCCTTTTCCAATGTTATATCCACTTCAATCAATAACTAATTCCAATCAAATACCTATTTCTATGAAGTACCTCAATCCATGAAATACCCCCTTGTCGAAACAGATATAAATAAACAAAGAAACAAATAAACAAATATCATGACAATGAAAAAAAAATTCACAAGTTTTGGGTGTTGACCAGGGAGATAATCATGTAGAACAACAGTGATTCTATGCAACTCGGTCAGGTACGGTCTGGTCATCACAGTTTTTGAAACATAATGAATTTGAAACTAATGATGAAGTTCATGTGGATTTTTTCTCACATCAGTAACCAATTATTATAGAGTGGTGGTTTTAAGTAGTTCAGGAATAATAGAGTACTTCTCTGAAGCAGTAATTTTTGGCAATCCTGATTTATACGAATGTGTATTTTCGTAGCTAACCACAACACACAAAACACCTGGTTTTTGATCCGAATCAACAGGGATTATTTCATTTTTAGTGTTTCTCAGGAACCGATCAAGATTTTTTGAACATGTATTTTCCCAAAACAATACGCCATCAAATAACATTTATTGCGTTAGCGAAAGAGCATTATATTCTCGCTTTAGTTGGGATTTGTTACAAGTATTGAACAGGCTTCATCTGCAAACGCAAAACAAATGTCATTTATCCATTGGATTATCGCCTAAAAAAACAATAAAGTTACTGATAACACACATGCAAAAGTGCATATACATACAGGATGAAGATTTTGCTCTAAAGATGAAAGATAATTTATTTTTGCTGCAAATATATTTTTTCATCCTAATCTCCACTTTTGTCAATGCATTTATTTGACACTCTTCTATTAATCGAATGGATGAAATAAGTTTGAATAGAGATTGGATCTCGTACACATCCATAAAAATGTATATACGATGCTCTATATACTAATATTTACAAACAAATAAAATAGAAAACATGATAATGATTATATATGAAAAAAGTTTCCATAGCGTATACAGTGCGTTAATTGGTAAAATGTCATTTGATAGGAAACAATACATTGAAAGAAAAAAGGAAAAGTCGCATGACGTGATGGAGCCACATGGAGAAGTGATATTCTGAAAATAAACATAAACAGCATGTAATTGATTGCTTCAAAATCTAAAGAAACGGATAGTTTTGACTCAATATAGCGAAATACAGTATAGAATGAAATTAAGTCACTGCAAAGAAATTATTCTTTCATATATATATATATATATATATATATATATACATATATATATATATATATACATATATATATATATATACATACATATATATATATATATATATATATATATATATATATATACGTTATATAACTCTGAAACTCTATTCGAAATGATATCCCATTATGAATACCATTTGGCGTGAGCAGCGCTCATGGAGTAAGCATTTGGAGGAAATGGACCTGATGGGTAGCAGCTCTAACGTAGCATTGCTCACATATTACCATCAATAATACAAAGGCCTAACTGCATTATCTCCAAATCCTCATATTGTTAATTCACTTCTATATCCGTTCTATTTGTTTCTCAGTGCAGACAGTCATCTTATCAGGAAGTGGATATATAATCCAACAGAATTAATTATAAATGTGCTAAATTACTCTCAGAATTTTTTGTGGGGGAGGATTACCTCCCATTATTACACGACAACATGATTCTTCCAGCATGTAATACCAGGAGATCATTTCAATTTGATTTTAATAGTGACATTATGCATTCATATCAATTTCTATCGGACTGTATATCCATGTATTATGAATATAATTGACCGTGTTGCAAAACTAATAGAACAGATTTTTATTTGAATATATGTCAATTATATATATATATATATATATATATATATATATATATATATATATATATATATGTATATATATATATATATATGTATATATATATATATATATATATATATATATATATATATATATATATATGTATATATATATATATATATATAGAGAGAGAGAGAGAGAGAGAAATAGCAGCAAAAGCAAACGAGCAGGAAAATTTAATTTGCTTGAGAGTTTTGAAACCATTGGGACCCAATCAAAATGAAAAAAAAAGGATTTTCCTTTCGCTTTCTTTACTTAATTTAAGAGCATGTTTGGTGTCAAGTCGTGCATCAAATAGTTAAGATTCACACCCAGAAGGGCTTAAGGGAATGGCTCGGGCCCTAAAGACATCAAGATGATGATTAGACAGCAGGCAATATGTTTTGAGAGTGACAGAGGCAGTTAAAGTCAATAGAGAGTTCCTTCTGACAAGGAGAAGCACTGATGAGAAATTGTCACCCCCTGAACCAGTATCTGGGGATGACAAGTTTCCCTTGGAAGTAAAGTGCAGTTATCAATGTATTTAGAGGGGAAGAAGAAACCGAATCTGGTCAGTCAATGAATAGAAACCATATTGCAATCAACATCTTTTAGCAGCGTGCCGTGTTGGGGTTGATCAATTAGAAAATTGGATAAATTTTGAAATAAGGTGTGATTGATGAATAAGGTATTTTGATTCTTGTTGAGGGTGATCAATAAACATATCTCATTTTTCAAAAAAGATAGAAAAACAAGCGTGAACACTGCTGGACATAAACTAAGGGACTGACACAGCAAACATTTATATTATGAATTTAACCATCCTTGAAAACCTATTTCAGGAGTGAATTTCCAGAAAACATAGAGAAACCTTTTCTCTCTCGACAGAATGCTAGAATGATCTAATTTTCTGACCCTGGACGCCATTACTGCAGCTTATACATCCTACGCATACAAAGCCAGTCAGCAGGACAGAGTGAAAATTTTAAAATCGAGGAAACCTTTTTTGATGGTTTGGATTGAAAGTTTATAGATATAAAAAAATGGGGGTAAGAAAGTTTGGTTGAAATGTGATGGAAAACAGAAGTAGATTAAATGACTGCACGTCAACAACATACATATCACAAGTTATTATAGAATATACATAACTAATAACAAAGTAAAGATAGAAGGATACATACTTTTTTATATTATTCATTAGAATGACACCACACCTGGTGAATCCGTGTGATGAATTTTCATTAATACCTAAGACTTATCAATTTAGCTCAGTCGGTAAGACAGCCTGACATCAATACATAAACACAAGATGTGTTCTTGTGGCTTTGATAAGATATCAAAGTCCACACTTTGCAGAAGAGTTTGAAAAAAGAACAAGGAAAAAGAGAAAATATACTTTGGAGGGAGAAAATGTTAGAATGTATGATGCTTTACCAGGAGGTATAGAGCTGTTTTCGATTCCAGAAGATGGCAGATTAAGCCCAGTAAAAAGAGATAATCAAGGTTGCTGATTTTTAAAGCATTCAGACGGGCCACTACCATTCAAAAAGCTGGCTCAACGTACTCTTCCCACCATCATTCCAATCCTCCAATTTAGCCCTGTGCCATATGCATCTGATCTTCATGGATATCAATAATGATTGTTTCCTATCAAATCGGGATTAAAGTTTCATACGTAAAACAAATACTGTCAGAGAGAGCAAAATATGTTTTTATTAGCCAGATAAAGATCTCAAGATCAAAAATGCTGATTTCTAGGGTAAGCACGTGTCTCTTCATTCAGAACAGTTTTTCTCAAACGGGGGGAAGTCCTTTCTTGAGTAGTCTGTGATGTGACTATCTACTATCACGTGAAAATGAATTAAGTGGTGGATGTTTTGGGCATGAGAATGATGGTATGTGTGATTCAAAACGGAGGATAACTGTGCTACAAAAGTGCTAAATTGCCCTTGTCAGTTTTGTTTATCAAAATGTTTTTTCAATTCAGTTGTAGTATTAGCTTAGTACCGTAATGTTTCACTGGTTTTAATAACTTAAATTGTATTTTTTGTACTAAATTTCTGTTCACAACTGCAATGTTAGAATTGCTGTCGAAGCAACGGTGGAGAGATAGTTATCTTAACGTAAATTGTGGGGAATGATCTTGAAAATATTGGAAACGATCAATTTGGGTAGGAACAATGTTATCTTTGGGAGTTATCTCTGACCGTAGTAGGCTAGGTTTAGTAAGACCCAGATGATGATTGATAAAAAATATATATAATTTTGTGAAAAGTCAAATAGGCAATGAATAATATCTGCTTCTTGAATAAACTCTGACTATCAGCAAAAAACCTGTTGAATTCAAGGATTTTTTTTGTTTTTTGGTAAACCAACAAAATAAACGGTTTTAGTAAGATATGTTAGAAACTCACAACATTTTTTAATATATATATATATATATATATATATATATATATGTTTGCATTGTGGGTGTCAAGTGATCTGACAGAATGTTGATGAAAATGACAAATGGAAGGTGGAGAAAAAAAGTTTACACCATACAAACCCTACAACCCGGAGCTGGCGTCTAGGCAAATCAGTGCAAGGACTGTGACTTACTCTACATCAGAGAAATATCGAGATCTCTCAAGAAAATCATATACAAGTATATGAGAGCCCTTAGTATGGATGAAAGGACAAATGTCCTGATCGAACACAGAAACACACACGACCACAACTTCAACGTCAACCAAGCCCATCTAATCAAGAATATTCAAGACTCCTCGACACGCAGATGCATCGAAGCAGCACTTATATCCTTATGCAATACAATGATACAAAAGGTATAGTCGCTGTCAGATAGCAAACTTTCTAGATAAATTGATTTTGAAATGGAACCACATAGTTACACTACATGACAGCGTCAACATATAAGGTAATGGCAAACAACCGGAAATCAATTTGAAACACAGAAAGGAGTCTCTAACAACATCAACCAAAAAGATTAAATAAAAACAGCGAAGTTACTTACTCTTTGCCCTACATATACCAACACTCATCTTTCAAATGCTAGATACAACCTATCTATCCTCTAATGAAAAGAAAAAGTACTCGCTTTCCCTGATAAATGACTCTTTTAGCCCTTCACTGCCGTTTCATCACTGAAAAGCCAAACACTCACAGAAACAAGAAACAAGTACCCAAAGTCCCCGCATCTCACAAAAACATCTCATTTCAAGCCAAATGTTACTTTAATCTACACAGATACAAATATCTCCCCTCCAACTCCTGCTAAACAACCAAATGACAAAGAAATATTTACATTCTCTATCCGGTATGAAACAGGTGAACAGCATTTTTTTCTATCGAACAGCTGTAAATATATTTCTCTGACAAAAGATGTCTGGCCCCCGTTTTGAAATAATATACATATGAGTGTGTCTGGATGGTGCAATATATATATATATATATATATATATATATATATATATAGCGTTGTCGACAATAAGTTGAATTTGTAAAACAAACTTTTTCAGCTGGAATGTAACGGTCGACATATACACGGTGATGCATCTTAAATAAACTTACGTGGGTGATTGGAAAGCTTTAAAACAATTTTAGCTTCAGATTTTCAGTAGTTATAAAAACAAATATTCAACAGTATATGTAGGATATGATTGCTAAATAATCAGTATTTCTGTTTGAAGGGCTGTAATATCCGATACATTTACCTGGAGTTTTTTCGTGGGGTTCAATTGACAATGCAAATCCTATGCAAGATTCATCACTTAGTTTTGGCTTAGCAATATTCATATTTGCATTTTTTCAGGCGATCACTACACAACCAAAACTAATCAAAAACTTTATCCACTGATCACGTATTTTTCATTTCTGAATTGACCTCACCCAACAAAACATGCTGCCAAAGGTTTTTGATTAGTGACTAACCAGACACGTATTGATATTTGGTGAATCTTTATTCTCATCTTAACGGTCACTTCTTGGATTTTCTCCCCATGACCCAAGGACAAGCAATCACCAAAGATGAACTGTCTACTCTCAAGTATATATATCGCCAGAACCAGTTTTTAATCAGCGCAACACTTTTTTTTTTTCGATGAGGACTTCAGGATCAAGTACCAATAGGAATGGAGAAATATATCTATGTTTTTCTTTATATTATTTTGTTCTTTTGGGGAGTGATGGCTACATCATTCAGATATAGACAAGAGGCGTATAGACCAGAAAGGCGCCCAAGGAAAAAACCAAGTCTGCAACAAGTTTTGCGTTTATACGGACTCTTCTGCCATTCAGCAAAATATATATTATTCTTGCTAAATACTCATGCAATGAGATTCAATACTTTTGAGCACAGACAATAAAAATAAATACAAAATATTAAGAAAGCAACGTAATATGATATGATATAACATGATATCCGATGTATGATACGTTTATTTCATATAGTGCTCGATAGATTCAACAATTGACATCAGGTTTGTGTAGCATAAAGGACAAAATGTAATGGAGCTAGAATTCGCCCCAAAATCACGTTAATGTTTTTTGCCCTGCATATATATATATATATATATATATATATATATATATATATATATATACACATATATATATATATATATATGTGTGTGTGTGTGTGTGTGTGTGTGTATCAAATGTCTATAAAGAAAGGCTCCTGTCTGACTTGTTCAGCGATACATCGAAGTATGATTTGAACTGATTTGAAATTATATAATTTCAAAACAATATTTTTTAGCCACACTGTTGAGTTTATGACTATATATATATATATATATATATATATATATATATATATATATATATATATATATATATTCATGGTTTGATAGAGAAAACACTTGTTAGTGATTTCCGATTCATCCATTTATCAAGAGTGGAGAATTATTATTAGTTAAAATCTAATTACCTGATTACTTTACATTAAGATGCGGAATTAGAATTAACTAAAATAGATTTCAACTTGGATTCCTCAAGTAAATATGATTCTTTATCGTACAGTCATTATTATATTGAGCACTCTAATTTAATTACGATGATTGAATTTTCAAAATTTTGAAATCATCTATTAAATCCATCTTAAATGATTATAAATATATATATATATATATATATATATATATATATATATATATATATATATATATTATTGTGTCATTCACACACGGCTGTTTCTCTGTATTTCTTCTCTCCAGTGTGGTTGTAGACTTTATCCCATCCAGTAGCGCGAGGCAGAATTTGAACCTTCACATCGGACCAGGAGGCCGATATCATACATGGTAATACTCAAACTCTCAAGACAGATGGAGACAAGATGATATCAAAGAAAATGCTACTATGCTACTGGTGACGAAAATGTCTTTGAAGATAGTTGTGAAAGTGATGTTCCTGAAGAAACAGACTAAGGTTCAATTTTTCAGCCCTTAGAATGGCTGCATACTTTCAGGACGGACATGATAAATCAGAAAAATTAATCAGGATGAATATTCCACACATAACAATGTCTGGAGAATTGTTTCCAGATTTCCCTTGTGGTTTTTCAAATTAAAATACAATATTTTGTTCATCTTTGTTTCTATCAAATATAATCACCATATTAGTGAAAATGGCATTCGTTCATAATGGAATCAAAGTAACTTCTTGTAATCAGTATCATTTCGAACAAGGCTGAAAGTCAAATTATAGATGTTTTCATTTATTTATGAAAATCAAGTTTGGGCAGTCTTGCCATTCTTATTTTCAGGTTAACATCTAGAATGGAGTCAAAAATAATCAAAACACATAGAAACATCTAGATTTTCGAAACATATGTTCAAAATATATTACATACATATTTGTAAAATAACGCATTATTCAAAAGGAAAATAGCCCTTCCAATGAGACTTTCCAGTTATTTCTCAAAATTGCAGTTAACTGATTGGCTGCTACGTTTAGCTGTATTCTCTGCTGGCTATATCGTCCAATCAGCCAGTTCAAAAAGTTTTCCCTTCCTAAATATTTTGTTATCTCACGATCAACCTATTATTAAAGATTAATTGCGACTTTGATCTTAGAAATTTACATTTTTTAAATCTTTTCTCAATTCAGAAATATTACTTATGACTTACTGGACTTTTTAGAAATCATCCAAGTGGCAATTTTTGCCATGTACATTACTACTAAAAACATCTAGTTATTGATACTTTCCCCCTGTGGTTCCTAAATTTAATAATGATATTCTGTTCCCCTTTGTCTACATCGAATATAATCTCTATACTTATCAGACTGGCATCTCTTCATAATCGAATCTAAACAATCTTTTCTGGTAGTGATAAAAACTACGTCTCGACAACGTTATGAAAATGTAATCACCAGCCAATCAATTGCCTCCATTTGCAAATCATCATTATCAAGGCAATGATAAGAGCAATGCGTAAAGCGAAAAGAGCCAGGCCTATGTGTTATTGTCTTAGATGGGGAAATCTCATTTCCATTCAAATATTTTTCCACATTTTTGCTTGGGGGTATAATCATGATGGTGCGACTCTCCAATGAGATTATCACTGTGGAAACTATTTCAAATAAGGAAGCAGATATTTTGATATGTTCAACAAACATTGATTTATGTTGTGGCTTTTTTTTTATCTGCTCTTAAAATGATTTTGCGGATATAAAACAAACGTCTCTTGTAGAAAACAGTTGCAATTGAAAGAGAAAAGACGGGAAGAAAATGAGAAAAAGAAAAGAGAGGTAGAAAATGAATGAGTAAATGGCAATCATTTATTGATAAGGACCATTAACTTATATATAGCTTATTTTTTTTTAATCCAAAAGTTACAATCCCTTAAAAGTCAACATTCCAATTTCCTGCTCCGTTGTTGTTGGACAATGGTTTGGACACTCCTTGTTTTGAATTCAGTCTTGTACACTGGTTTGCCAACCAAAGATGTAGAGTAAAGCCTGTCTGCTATTTCATCTATAGCTAGGAATAGAAGAGATACACAAACGCTTTTTCCCAAGAGCAATGCGCAAATTGGATCCAACTTGGACTATCATTTGAAAGTTGTCAAACCCAGCGTTTGAACCCCCCTTGCTGGTCTTATTTTCTGCAATTTTTCAGTTTAAAAAAAATCATATATAATGATCAGGCTAACTTTCAGTAGAGGAACTTGTACCGTTTTCAGTGTTTCGAATCATTTGCAATCATTGCTTTTGACAAAAGAAAGACACAGAGAGATGAGAAAGAGAGAGAGGGATATCTAATATTCTTTAAAGAGTAACAATTCCATACACCCTAAAATACGCTCTCGGTGTTGACAAAACTGACCAGTTGATCGTCACATACATTTTTCATTGAATTATGACCCTTTCCCAAAACATGTATTTGTATATATATATATATATATATATATATATATATATATATATATATATATAGAGAGAGAGAGAGAGAGAGAGAGAGAGAGAGAGGAAGTGAGAGATAGAGAGAGGGGGAAGGCAATCTGAAAACTGTTCCGAGGGATAATACAATATGATTATATACATGTGTGTGTGTGTATGTATGTATGAGTGCGTGTGTATGTGTGTGTGTGAAACAAATAGGAATAGAAGGGGAAAAGTTACTCTTTTTTTTCTTTCTAAAAACAGATGTATTTACACAGAAATACTTTTTCTATAATCAGATGAATGTATTAGAATGCTTTCCTTTCATCTTCATTTAGATTAAAAAGAAATTGTTTACTTCCTCCTTTCCCAATTGGATTCCTCTCCATCTTGAAAACAAAAAGAAAAGGATTCTCTTTTTTTCTTCAAAAAGCAAAAATACAATTAATGACATCCTAATTTATTGAATTGATTATGAAAGAATATTTTCTTTCAAAAAAAAATTGTTTAAAAAAAACATCATTAGTAAGTGTTTATGTTCCTGTCATTTCAATTTGAATAAAACATCTTGAAGATAGTCCGTAATCGAATTTGAATCCGACCTACCATCTTCATATACTTCAATGCTAAATTCCAATAATACAGTATAATGACTAGTCTAGTTAGTCCACCAAAGGAAACCCTCCCGTGTCTAAAAATTAGTTGGTAGCATGCTTTGTTGACCAATGAAAATATTAATAAAAGGGAGATCAATGATTCAGTTCATTTCTTGTCTCCCGTTGAGTCTTTAAATAATCTTAAGTGAAAAAAAATATATCAAGCGAACTCAATGAAAAATTACATGAGAAATTCACCCCTAACCACGTAAAAAATATTTGGAGGCAGATTTTCAAAAATCATAGAATATATATATATATACATATATATGTATATATATACATATATATATATATATATATATGTATATATATATATATATATATATATATATATATATATATATATATATTATATATATATATATATATATACATATACATATACATATATATACATATATATGTATATATATATATATATTGTATTATTCCCCTCTCTCTCTCTAACTTTCTCTCCCTCTCTCTCTCTCTATATATATAAATATTAATATGTATATATGTCTATATATATATATATATATATATATATATATATATATATATAGATAGATAGATAGATAGATAGATAGATAGATAGATAGATAGATAGATAGACTGATAGATGGATTGATAGATAGATACATAGCCGAAATCAATTAACAACTAAATATATCCATGCTGACATTTTTAGTTGATGGTTTCTAATTGTGTTCGCAGAAATTGGTTAATCAAGATAATTGATACTCAATATCGATCTATTGACACTGTTTGTTTGTATTTTCCTGTTTCCTAATCGTTTTTACTATCTTTGAATTAAATACGATGATTAATTATGGGAAAGCAGAAAATTTGAATTTTTCACCGACAAGTTTTGATTGTTTCTTCTTCTATTATAAACACATGAACTGTTTAAGGAATGTACTTCATGGTCAAACTCAAAAACGAAGTCTTAGGCTATAGTTGATTCTGCTTTTGAAGGGAGAATTATAAAAAGAATATTTCTTACTTAATTTTGGGGGTACAGTCTTCACTACTTCTCTGTCCGATCACGTTGAATCAAATCGATCTATAAAATTAACATTCCCTATACGTAATTTGAAAGACCTACGGTGATCCGTAGGCAGCGCTCATGCCGACTCAGACGAACTATCAAGTTTTACATTTGTACGGAAGTAATCAAAGTAGAACATGCAACAATTTTCTCCAGTTTGAATAGGGGTGAAGTTGGCCCTTTCATTCACCAAACTTATATCTCTGAGGGTTTTACAAACCTTTGCTGTGAAGGTCAGGCTCAACAAATATGTTTCCAATGTAGGAACAGCTTCTTCCAAAGACTGCCCTGCCAAAGAATGAGTGTCCATGCGTGTTCGGGTCAAGTGGCACCTAATGTCCGATTCCTCTGACTGAATTCTCTTCCGTCCAGTTGACGTCCGACCATTTTGGCCAAGTAACCCTTCGTGACAGATTCCCATGCATCTTGTGAAAGTAGCTCTGGATGTGCAGACTCTACAAACAAGGCACGCAACTTGTGCACAGACGATTATCGCAACGGAATTCCTTTTCTTTCTGAAGATTGATGGATTGAAACACACAAAGAAAAAGATAAACCTATACGTACAGTGCTGTTTGAGAGTATTTGAACAGAAAAAGAAAATTGCTTATATAGCTGGGTTTCGAGAGTCAGAAAGAGGTCCAGATGTTAATGCAATCAGCATCACAACACATGTGTTCAGGCATTTCCCATTTTGAATATTAGATTACTGGAAATTTCTTTTTTTAACAGAGTTAAATTGCTGAATAAATTGAATCAAGTTTTCTTCTTTTTATCTCGCTTAGATATAGTTCATTATCGATCGATGATATCGAAAAGGCTGACTAACATTGCTATCTGAAAGGGGTATCGAATTAGTTAAATACCTTTCAACTATATCAATATGCCTAGCTGAAAAATCATCTTGGGGCAAGAAACGATTTTGAGTTTCTTTAAATACTTATGAGCAATACATTTTACACGAAGAAACCATCTTCTATATTAGAAAAAATACACACTTCAAAAAGATTTACTGTTTAACCAAATGAGTCTTTTTATCCGACTGTCAATATTTTTCGTTATGCTTGCTTAATTATAGCCAGAGATAAAAGTTTTGACGCAAACCGGAAGCATTAATAAAATACAGCTTCAACTTTCAACAGGCATTTGCATCTTGGGATTTCCTAAGCAACCATTGGAAAAAATATTCTTCAAGGCCAATTCCAAGGACAAATAGAAAACATGATGTTGCTTATTCCATTGAAAATCTTTTGTGAGATTGGAAATCTTGAGTCATGATTTCAAAATGTACTGTTCAGAGCAGGAATCCCTCAAACTCACGAAAGTTTGAACAAATTGCAAAGAAACAAAATGACTGATACTACAAGCAAATGGTTAAAAAACAAATACCTGGCTACAAGAAGCATTTGAAGGGAGACGTCATAACCAACGGGCCTGCAACAAATCTTTAGGGAAAAGTGCCATCATTAGTACCCAAGTCACATTTTCTGTTCGCTCTTTGAAATTACCTCATTGAGAAAGTAATGTTGTTTTGCAACATTACTTTGAATATCCTATAACGATTCTCTGATGTTGTGTATGGTGGATTTCAACTTATTTTTTATGGGTATTATACGGGTTATACGATAATTTTAAGGAAGTCAGTGACTGGATTCGTGTTAACACTTACAGTTAGGCTTTAACATTGTTTAGATTATCGTAGGACGGATGTTGAATATACGATGAAATTTGAAGCTGTTTTATTTTTGTGGTTCATGTACGTATTAAAAGCTTTTTACTCGGACTATAAACTGATACACCTATGAATAAACATAGAAAAATATATACATACATATTTAGATAGATACTACAGGAATGAACTGATATAGATACACAGGTAGGTTGTTAAATATAAATGTGTGCGTGACTGTGTGTGTACACCTGCAAGTATATGTGTGTGTTAAAATAAATTTATTTATAATTTATATATATGCATGTATATATATATATATATATATATATATATATATATATATATATATATATATATATATATATGTATATGTATATTTATATATATAACTTGGTAATTATATATATATATATATATATATATATATATATATATATAGTAGATATTTGACAATTGGGGAGTGTATTGAAAAAAAAAACAGCGCAAGTTACGTCTTGATTTTTTTATTAAAATGTGGGCAGGTTTTGATCGTTGCCACCATCCTAACAGACAAACTTTGCTGGAATAACCGAGCAACTGGATCACCCCGAAGTAACAGAATGTATATATATATATATATATATATATATATATATATAGAGAGAGAGAGAGAGAGAGAGAGAGAGAGAGAGAGAGACAGAGAGACAGAGCGAGAAAGACAGACAGACAGACAGACAGACGGACAGAAAGAGAGAGAGAAATAGATATAGATAGATAGATGCTACTGGCACTATATATGTTTTCATCATTCAAGTTCCCAGTTGAGATTTGGCGTAGATATACAAGCCAAAGCAAAGTAAATGGGATATTACCATGGGTCCTTCGATTTCGAAGACATCATAGAATAAAATATAATGAATAATAATAATAAAACTTAAATGGCAATTGGCTGGCCATGTTGCAAGAATGGCAGACAAGCGATGGACATCACGGGAGATCACATGCGCAACCAAAACCGACAGAATTACAAGACAGAGATATGAACTAGACAATTTCAGAAAATAGTAGCTCTGCAATGCCAATTATAGAAAAATGTGGTGGATCCATGGGGAAGTTCTATGTCCAATGACAGACGATAAGAGACTGATGATGAAGAAGGGTTGCAAGTAGATCTGTTAAGTTTTGGTAGAATATGACAACGACATTTTGATTCAATGAAAAATCATTTCGATGAAGTGTCATTACGATAGAAAAAAAAAGTCATCCGGTAGAAATCCGTGCCTCGCATGTATTTACCACTGTTTACAAACTTAGTTAATGAGTAGTTTCAAATCAGGCCTACATTTTCCATTTGTTTTGGGTTTATTGCCGGCCCTCTTCGACCCTGTAGGTCAGTAGTTGAAATGAAACATTTGCCATACACTGTACAAGGCTATGGAAAAAGGCTTTCATCATTATTTAGCTGTCTACAAGATTTCATCACTGTCTACTCGATATCTGCGAGAACACTGATCAGGTTTCAATGAATTCTTTTTGAAGAGTGTACAATTGGGTAAGAAAGGGGTGGTTATGTTTTGAGACGGATGATAGATAATTTTTCCTTGTTGAGATATATATCCCCGTCTTTTTATAATACCACTCATGTATACGATTATGACTCTCCACACGATATCTCTGAACGCTGCATGAATTTGATTTAATTTTTGTTGAGGATCGGGTGATAGGCTGCGTGATAACTGATATGAATTTTGACGCAGATCTATGCCAAAGTATCTCGCTTATGTTGCAGTTATATGTCCAAACAAAATTATCTTGCAATAATTTCATGTCTGTCAAAACAATATCTCTGAGTGTCGACGAATAATTCATATTAAACTTTGTAAAATGACGTTGCAATAACCTAGAGAAGAACGTTCATTACGGTTTGATTTTAAAACTTCACAGTATACCCAGTTCTTTTTTAGTCTGCAAGATATCTCCAGAAAAGATCAACGACTTTCAATCAGATTTTATTGGTAAACAGTTACCTACGACAGAAACGATTACAAGTTGAAGTGATCAATCCACAATTATTTCCCCTCCGTCGTAGTTTTATGTCCGAGCCATATGAAATCACTATAATTTCATGTCTCTTAACGCAATGTATTAAATGATTTTTAATGAATCATTATGACATTTCGCAAATGGTGGACAATAAGAACTGATTGAATTTTGGAGAGGATCCTTGCAGAATTATTTCCCATTCGTCACTATCATATGTCAAAACCACAGAATATTGTCACTGCTTTTTCATGACACAGGATGTCCGTAAAAGTACCGATGGTTTCAAATAATAGTTCAAATATCGCATAAAATAACAAGACAACATGACTGCTTAGTTTCAACACAGTTTTAGCAATAATAATTCGTTTAATTTATCTCAGACCACTGAAACAATGTGTATTTTATGAGAAACTGTCAATCCCAACTGTCAGTATATGTTTTCATGAGTTTTAAGCTGGTTTTCTGGCTGTTTTAATGGTTATATACGTCTTTATAATGCATAGAGACTCTTCCAATTGAGCTAGGGGGCTGAAAATTCCGATATTCACTCCTTATTATGTCTAGGAAAAACACTATTTTTTTCTTTATCCCTCATAGTTACTTGTGGTTGGTTCAATTTGCAGTATAAATTGATGCTAAATTGATGCTAAATTGATCCCTTAGTTTATGTCCGGTAGAATTTACGCTCGTTTCTGTTTTTTTACCATTATTTTTTTCTTTATTTATTTATTTATCTTTTTATTATTTTTTATTTTTTTTGACATGGCATTTTACTGTAAGATCTCGGTAACATACTGGAATCTTTTGATTTGATAACCAGCCCTGTTTTGTTTTAGTTTCTTTTTTCTTCTTACTCCTTCTTCCATACGGAATTTCATTGCTCGACGAGACTTGCAAAGTCACATATAACATGATTCCGGCATAGCTGTAGGTTGAATTCGGCTTGTAGACTGAGGTTTGCCGTGGTTCGTCTACAGCAGTTTTAACGCTTATAGCCTCGCAATGAACTGAAACATTTGTGCATGTGGCTGCTGTTAGCATTTGCTAAATAAATAGTTTAAGTGAAATACAAGAAGCCACAAGGATAACATTCGAAACAAGATTGGTATTTCAGTCATTCATAGCTAAATTTGATAAATATAGCCTCTTGGAAAAGGAGTTTGCGATTAAACTTTTGGTTCTGCTGTACTTACCATGAATTGTCGAACAAATTTGACAAAATTGGTTTACTTCCATTTTCATACAGGTTATGCGCGTATGTATGTATTTATGTATCAACGACAAGGGCCTCACAAAAATATGGAACCAGGGGATTAAAAATTCAAACATTTACGCTTCGGAGCGTCTAGGAAAAATATTTTGTTTTTTGTTCTAAACTCCCTCCGACCAGATATATTTTTATTTTGGGGTTCAATCAGACGACTGACCTGATAGGTTGTACTTCATTTTAATCTCAACTGGAATGAAAAGAAGCCAATCCTAGAACTGGGTGTCAACTTTCATTATCAGTGATATTGTTAGTGATAGTATTTTTGTATTTTTGTGTGTCTGGGGATCGATAAAAAATCAAGGATTACATGGGGTATGTGGCCTACGAAGACTGGTACCCTTCCTTTACAACTTTGAAACATAGGGATGATTATGTAAGTACATCCTGGTGTGGTAGTTTATTAAGAACATTTGTACTTTGGTGTATAGCTGAATATTATAATATTTAAAAAAATTTTATTCCGGTTATTTGAACGTATTTTTTGTCATGAACATCTCAAACTATTTGGCACCCTTACTTTTGAGACTAATTATATTATCGGGGGAAAAAAACGACTCGAAAATACATTTGTTTTGATCCGTCTAAAAATACGGTAGTAACTCGTTAAGGCTACGTAGGAGGCTTTTGAAAATAAAAAACAATCCTCACGACGCCTAACCTTGCCACATGAGATTTTATGTTCGTTGTTTTAGAAAAAAATCCTATCTGCGGTTGGTCTGTATACTGTACAGGCAAGGGCGGACACCTGTCATGAGGTTACATCGGAGCCATAACTTGATGCTTGCAATGCATCCAAATTAGAAGGTATAACTTAGAGAATTACAGAAAAGCCTAGTACCAGACGGAAAGTTCCAGGTAAAGAGCACACCGTAGAGTAAATACGTAAGATAGTCTTGGAAATTTTCCTCCCTTACTCAAAAACCAGGATGTCAATCTTTCTATGTATAACTGACGTAATTCAATGCCTTATTAAATTCCATGTTGATATCGGTGCGTGCGGTACAAATCAGAAGTCATGATCAGAACATTAGTACATTAGTACTACTAATCGCGTATACTTGTAAGATACGTCACTTTTCTGTAACTAATCGCCGTAACCAAGAGGTAAAGTGCTTGCCTCCGGTTCCGTACGCTGATGGTTCAATTTATGGCTGAGATGTACCAAAACTGGTATTTGATGCCTCCGTGCAAGGCATAAAGCATAAAAAGAAGGATTGAGGCAGCGTGAAGAAAGTTGGGCTCCTCAAAGACTCGAAGTTGTACCAAAAACCAAAGATTATAAACTTGAAGAATCAATGTTAATCACCTATTGCTATTCTTATGATTTTCTGGATCAAACCAAATCTATCTTCGGAGCAGTGTGTCTTGTGCTTCAAGAGCGTACATTTTATCAGTGCCTATTCCTGATCTTTTGCCATATCATATCTAATGCAAATGAAGTGTTTCCGATCCTGCGTAAATTCATACGTCTGCTAAGCTGATTTTACAGGATAGCTGTTTGAATTACAAGGGTAAGTTTTTGGTTTCACAACTCAGTTATTTATTTTTAGAATTTTCTTTTTGAATTCAAAGTTAAAATCAGCTTATAAGACACAGGGCTTCGTGCATGGGGGGGGCTTTGGAGATTTATATCCTTTGACCTGACCCTTCCTCCTTGACCCTATATCCATCAATGCGTTCTTTACTTTTTCTGGTTCCCAAGGAGGGCAACTGAGAGGGCATAACTCGAAATACTCTAATACACCGTATAGGACGTACTTTCTTACACGCAGAAAACTGAACAGTATTCACTGCATGTCTTCTAGGATATTGTGAGGTCTCTTGGTATTCAATACCTCTGAAGACTTTCAGTGTTCCTGCGAAGGCCAAACACTACATTAATATTCACTACTTATGCCCTGTGAAAGATCTTTGCATATAGTTGAATTCCTATTGGATGATTCCTTATAAGAAAATTCTAAACTGGTTACAGAGGAAGAATCCATTGTATCAAATAGTGGTAGGGGATATTTGGTTGGCTACCTGTCAATGTGTACGGACACCCACTATAAGGAGGGAGCAGAGAGATGTATTAAATTACAGAATGATATTCAAATATGTACTGACAGAAATTGTTTATAAGTGTTCCAAAGGTTACTAAAGTCCAAACACCTAATATTCAGCAGCTTTAGCACAATACAAAAAACATCATCATGTCATCTCTGCGAGAGAAATGGACGAATATCCGACAAAACTATTTGAAGAAAGTTGACAACTAGGAAAAAAACGATTTGAGTCTGAATAGTACATCTAAATTTTTAATTGGCTGTGATAGCTTATGTTTGATCCAAAATTTGGATTTCTGCAGACTTTCTGGTGAACAATGGTTTGAAAAAACGATATTAAGTCTACATAAAGCGAAGCTCAGTTGCAATAGAGTAGTAGTAGTAGGAGGAGGAGGAGGAGGAGGAGGAGTAGGAGTAGTAGGAGTAGTGGATCTCGTTATGTGGTGAGAATTTCTTTCAATTAAAGCCAAACCATTTGATATTTCATCATTTCTCACTACAAAATGAACGGACAAAACATTAGTTATGAAGATATTGAGATTTCCTAATCAGCCTTATTTTTTCCTTTCCAAATCCACAACTCTTTTTACATGATAATATATCTATATATTCAATTGATATACTCATATTATATTGTCATATAAAGTTGATTCAACATAAAGTTTGACTACATTCAGATGGTATACTTAGAGCCAACTTGTAGCCTACTAAACGTCATATAAATTTGATATCATATATCAATCAATACCATGTCTTAAACAGATTTTTTAAGAAAATAATGTGTTAATCAGTCGTGTGATCACCAGCAACTCCCACTTAGTGACTTCTACGTAATCGAGGCAGGTTTCCAGACCTTTGTATTATTTCGAGGACACGGCAGTTTATATTCGATTTATTTTGCTAGCCCTTTTTTTTTTTTTTACAAATTGTTTTCAAAGTTTTTTAAAATCTTTTGAGAGTTTAGATGAACTTTTTTTTATAGCTCTAACTTTTAACAGGGATAGATCTGTAGTATCTTTTTTACAAAACGTGTTGCATTTCACTAGTCTTTCCATTCACTGGATTTAAATGATCAGGGGCATGAATATGATTTTCTCACATATGAAGTAATGAATATACGCAAATAAAAGATTTATTCACTATTTAGATAATTCGTTTATTGGATTTCATCCAAAAGTTACTGAGAAAATAATTTATTCAGTTCATTTCGTGCTAGCTTGTATCAATCATAGCAGATGACGTATTTGGAAGAGAAAAAAGCTCAGTACAAACGTCAGTACATACGAAAACAATCCTTGATTTAAAAGGAAACCAAAATGCATTGGGGCAGATTTGTGTTGGCGATTGTGTTTGTTCTGCATGGAAGAATATCCGTCTTATTTGCGGAGAATAAACATTTAACGAACCGATAAATGGCAGATCGTATTCAGATGGCATTTTCACTTCTTCGTTCGGATTAAGAATTAGGGAACAATCATTGTTGAACTATCGTGCTGTCAAAAAGGACGGTTTATGAAGGATATGGATACACATTGCATTTCATACATGTCAATAATAGAAATTTGCATTGCAATGGGGTTGGGGATAAGTCATCGAAACACAATGCATTTTATACATGTATATAATAGAGATTTGCATTGGAAAATAGATTTCTATCCCCATTGCATTTTATATATGTGAATAATACAGATTTGCATTGCAGTGAGCTTGGAGAATAGCCTTCTCTACACATTGCATCTTATTTATATGGATGATAGTGATTTGCATTTCAGTGAGCTTAGAGAATAACCTTTAATATACATTGCATTTTAAAGACGTGAATAATTGAGAAACACCGCAGTGAGTTAGTGAAAAAGTGTTTAGTTCAAAATATGCGGATCGTTTTTTTTCAGTTCTTTTTTCGAATGTTTATCATCATTTAAATCATGCATTTTTACTAAATCATCAAAAAATGATTTTTTTTATCAATTTCATTGTACATGGTTACCAACTAAATGGTTATATGGATGAATGACAGAGGATCAATGGATAGATAATGGCACACAACGTATCATTATAGTCAGATGTATCGAAACTATTCGATTATCAAACTTTCTCTTTCATGTCACTTCCAATCATCAATCAGTTTTTTCATTCTTTTGTAATTTCTTTTTTCTTTTCTTGCTTGATTTTCCAGTATCTCTTTATTTTATAGTCATCGGATACTTAGTCGTTCGAAATTGTCAGTCAATACTGCCAACTCCAAGTCATCGTACCTTCCTCAAGTTTTTTTAGTTATTTTGTTTGGCAATAAATGTGTCATGGACACCCGTTACTTATAAAAACGCTTTTAAGTGACTGTTGGAAAATTTTCGAAATAGTTGCCTTCAGTTTTTAAGTTGGTCTGGTTGACTGGCTGGCTACAAACGTATAACCCATACAGACTGCAATGATAGATTGAAAGGACCAGGAATTCAAACAATTAATCTTTGCTATGACTTTAAAAACCTTGTTTTGTTATTTTCCTTAAAGTTTCTTCTCTATATAGGTTTTTAGTAGGGGAGGGATGACATCTGAAAAGATCTTGAGACATGTTTTGGGGGGCTTCAATAATATTTTGGGATCAACTAACCATATGTTGGTATTTTTAGATAATTCTGCATAATCTTTTTTCAAGTTAATTCTGATAATTTTCGAGATAATCACTTCTAATAAACGAGTGGGCTACGATGACTCGTTTATGAAGGATTGTATATCATTATCTTACTCTGAGGTCATTTATTTTCTTGTATGATTATAAAATATTGATATATGATGGTAAGAAAAAAAACATCGAACATGTATTTATGACAAAAGCAAAAACCACTTATCAAGACCGTAATATCCAACGACATAGATGTTAATGGCTCTGTACGAATGAAAAAGAATCTAGCATGATTAAATATGAAATGATTATAATCGTCATTATAAACATCTAAAAAGCGTAGGCAGTAAACATTGTAAATGTTAGGTAACTTTAATTTCATTAATTTAACAAAAGATGAATCGACCAAAATGCCCGAAAATAGAACAACATTGAAAACGTTGAACAAGTTGTTTCAAATATTTTTCATTTGTCATTTTTTTAGTTTTGCTCTTACATTGCGATATTGTCTAAAAGAGATTGTCTATTTCAATTACTTATCTGATAATTTGTTTTCACTTGAACACATGTTTCATGTTATATATAATGGAGAAATATACATACGCGCGCACACACACACACATTCATACACACACATATATATATATATATATATATTAATAGGAAGAGAGGGCATGAGAGAGAGAAAGAGTCAAAGACTGAGAGACGGAGAGAGAACGGGCAGAAAAGCCTTTATTATGAACTGAAAAGTACAACTATGCACACAAAACCCGTTTCAGTATATTTTCAAGTTATTTGATGTACAATAATCTCCATCCACTGTGGCTGTGCTTTTGTACTTATTAGACAACTGGTGGCATACTAGTACATAAACACACACACACACACACACACACACACACACATATATATATACATGTGTGTGTTTGTGAGCGTATATATATATATATGTATGTGTGTGTGTATATATATATATATATATATATATATATATATATATATATGCATATATTGTGTATATATGTGTATCTTTACTTAGCAAACAGAACTTTGGGCATGGTTGGCATCCACAAACGATCCAACAAAAGAAACAAAAGAGTCCATATGTCCATATCTGATCAGGTTTATGTGTTCAAATCCATACATGCATATGCACACACATACATACACATGCACGTGCACACACACACACACTCACACACACACACACACACACACACATATATATATATATATATACGTATATATATATATATATATATATATATATATATATCATATTCATACTTCCACTTTGCTAGCGGAGATTTTGAATTGACAACAATCTCTGATGTCAACGCGATGCTGCTCAATGGTTTGCTGACAATTGAGGCGGACAGGATATTATGTTGAATGTTAAGAATTTGTCTCTCATGAAATTCGAGTGCACATTGTGAATAACGAAGGGTCAACGCTTATATAATTGTTTGAAAATGAGTAGATGGTGTTAAAATGACACAGGATCCATCATCCCAAAGCCAAATAGACAGTACATCTGCAACTTTTGTGTCTCTCCTGAGGTTGCTATTGCCTTAGAGTCTTTTGTATAGACAATTGGATGCCTTGGCAGAATATCATGAGCAACACTTGCAGACCTTGGATGGAGCACACAAACTGTAAGTTATACAGACCTTCTAAAGAACCTCTATTAGCAGTGCTCCTTGTTAGTTAGAGGAAGCTTGAAAGTGATATTTAGCATAGTGATATGTACATATGTATGTATACGTATGCTTATATATATATATATATATATATATATATATATATATATATATATATATATGTACATATATTTATTTATTTATTTATATATATTTATATATATATGATTAAATATTTGTGTCATCAAGACAGCTGTTTTCGTTGTATTACATCTCTTCAGTGTGGCTCCAGACTATCCATTATCTTATCCAGAACCACAAGGTGAGATCGAAACCTTCGCAGGTATCTTACCTGGACGGTCAGTAAGTTTGAATTTGAACGATATATCAACTTCATGCATGGATCCCTACCCACCAGAGTGCTCTATTCCTACCTGGAAGAGCATTGCATTTGCTAATAATGAACGAGTCACCTCACTTAAAAAGTGATCAAATCTGAATAAGTGAGCGTAAATTATAACGATGATTAAGTATATATATCATAATGGCTTATTTCCAACAATATATAATCTGATTGCACGATTCCAAAACTAATGATTTCCTCTTTTTCTGGTTTGCCCTTGCATTTTGATGTGACCATGTGATGAATGATGGGCATCATTCATTGGAAAAAATATCATTTAAAACTGACCTGGATGCGGTGAGAGCAAAACATCTAAGAGGAACTAAATGTATGGAATAATCAGTCTTTCAAAATTGTCATATCAAAATCCAACTATTTTCTTCATTTCCCACGTGCTTCTGTATTTTGGGGCCAAATATCTAGAATGATTGAAATCTTCTGTTACCATAGAATCAGAATATTTTTATCAGCATATTACAATTCAGTTGAAATACGAATTCATCTGTAAAACTAAAATGGAATCAGGGATTGAATACTCATGAGAGCGATGTACGCTAACTAGAGGCTAGATAAAAATGAATTGCTGAATCTGACCTAAAATTGATTCAAACATTCCATAACTCATAACCAATCCCCCACTGAATGTCATTGAAATCCACTGAGAACTTTTAAAGAGATCAATAGTAAGACATTAGTGATTGCATAAACGTATGAAAAAATTGCAAATCATATCTCAATCAAAAGCTTACCACAAACTCCAATTGTTATCCATTGAGACCTACGGGGGATATTATGATGAAAGAGAGAGAGAGCTGTTGAGGATATCTTGTGTTCTGGGCATATAATTATGATGTGTGTAGAGATCCACCCCATAATCTTGTTGTAGAATACAGGTTGTTGAAAGTAGATGTAAGGACTTGATGAGATTTGATGTCATTTAGTCCTCAGCTGTGACCTCTGGATATGTGATGTAAATATGCAAACACATCAATTGAAATAATCAAGAGAATGTCAGGAGTGCAGGGAAATTGTTGAACATGAATGTCAAAGTAGTACCAATAATAGTTGGCACACTGGGAACAGTGTCAAAATCATTGAATATAAGATTGGAGGAGCTTGAGAGAAAGACAGAAAAACTGTTGAACCACTGCACGATTAGGGTTTACACAAATATTGAGGGAATTAATAAAATGTGATACAACATTCAGCCTTAAGAAGTAAAATAATAAAGACAAGTTTAGGTAAGGATGAGGGCAGAGTACAAACCACAGCGATGCTGTGATATGTAATGAGGATGAAGGGACGCCATGAAACCTGAGGATAATCACTCTCACAGCTCTCAGCGGTGACCATTTGTCGACTGATATGAAACTGCAATCCACAGCCGTACTGCAGACTGTGAAATTCTTGAGGATGATTGTTGTCACTCAGTCACCAGTGACAACCACCAGGCAACTGATATAAAAATGCAGATAATACTACTACTACTAATTTTCTTTTATTGAAATGAACTGCAAGTGCTTACAAGACATGGATGCATTGTTTGCTGGAACTTAGTGTGCATTTGATGTTCATCATCATCAGCAGCAGCAGTAGCTTTTTAGCGTCCTTTGTTGGAATTGGAGCTCTTCCAGGATTTGCCAGACCACTCCATATTTGTTGTTGCAGAGCCACTACTTCCTAAACTTGTATTTTCTGTCACACCATTTTTTTTTGCTAGCAACTGTTTAACATACAATCTCTGAAGATACATGTTGTAAGTCGTGATGTCCATTGGTTCTTTGACAGTCTTTGAATCCTATGACATTGTCACAGAGTTCTCCACGTATAAGAGAGGCCAATTTGCTTTGTTTTCCTTTTACTTTTGCGTAGCTGTAAAGGATATGTTTATTCTCCATCTGGATTTGCTCCACTTCTGGTCTTCTCATTCCGTATAATTTCGTTTTCAATTTCCAATAGATTTCTCATTTGTGGGCTCTGACGTTGTAGGTGCTCATGTATTAGGTTGTTTTCTTGGTTACCTGCTCATGGTTCTCTTTCTGTTCGGGTAGTCGCATTTAGCTCAAACCAACTTAAACCATTCATGTGGTTGGGCCCAGTGAAACTGTAAACCTGACAGGAACTGTTGTTTTCTTAGTGTGCTTAGTTAGGTATCCCTAGGGCACATCATCCCTAACCTAAGTAGGTGATGCATTTGGGCCCCTTGGAATCTATGTCCCAGCTGGGATGACCGGTATTTTTCTTGATCGAACGAGCCATTGAGAGTGATAGGCCTTTACCTACTGTACTGCCCATGGCATGTGGGAGGATGTCTGGTGGATTTTCATCAAAGTCAGCACAGAGGTTTCCTCTTGGTGAAAGAAGAAATAATTGTGCACGGCATTGTGAGAGATAACAGGATGATTGAGCATTTAACATTTCTATGTGATGTTATGTGGGTGATTTCTAAGGTAGCTCCGAGTGCAGTACTTGTCTATTTATAATTTTCCATATATTGTTTGACTTTTGACTTCAAAGGAGTCAGTGGTTGTTTCAAGACTAAAATTCAGTTGATGGATGTTGTAGAAAATTCAAAAGTTACATCAAAGAGTATTATATCAGTAAGACATACAGAAGTGATTCTTCTCGGAGCTGAAAAGAATATGTGAGCATGTCTCTTCGCTGGAAATTATCCAAACTGTACATCGCTTTAGACACTACATCATTCCTCACCTCTCATTATGTTTGGACCCTTTACTCTGCAAATAACGCTTTACAAAGCATCATCATCACCATCATCATATTAATAATGATAATAATAAGAAAAATGATAACTCGCAATCATAGTCAATAATTGAACAAACATAGCATGAAAATTTGAATCCATGAAGAAAAAGCTGCATCGAAGAAGTGATATGGTTATTAATATTGTTTTTCGACGAACTGTTGAAATGAAGCCAAAAAAGTGGAAACGCTTTTCCTTCTTGAAATAAAAAAAATGTAAATGATATCGTAGTGTCGTGATGCTTATTGTCAAGTGTGTAGACGAAACAGTATGACATTGTGCACCAGATTACATGAATTAAACACACAAACATATCGACATATAACAAGTTCGAAAACTATTACGTTTGATCAGTAATGATAATGATAGTAATAAGAATGATAATTGAACAATAATGATAATAATAATCATAATAATAATGATAATAATACGGATAATAATAAGGAAAATATTAGAGACCAAACTAAACAGCAGAAATCTAATAAAAGGAATGAACACCTGGGCTGTGTCAGTAGTTAGATATACAGGACCATCCCTAGGATGGACAAAGGAATAACTCCAATCAATGGACAGGTGAACAAGGAAACTTATGACAATGCATAAAGCATTACACCCAAGAGATGATACACATAGACTATACGTTAAGAGAAAAGGAGGTGGCAGGGGGCTAATCAGCATAGAAGACTGTGTCCAGAGAGCTGAAGCAGTCCTAGAAAGGTATGTGCAAACGAATAGCGCAGAAATCATGCAGAGTGCGAGAGATAGCGCAACAAAAAATAAAGTAAAAAACAATTGAACAGCACAGCAAACAAGAAAAGAAAGATGGGAAGAAAAAAAAAGTGTATGGCGAGTTTAAAAGCAGATACAAGATGTAGCAGACGAGAATTCATGGATGTGGTTACGAAAAGGGAACCTTAAGAGAGAAACGGAATCGCTCATCATAGCAGCTCAAAACAAAAGCATCAGGACAAACTACATGAAAACGAAAATCGACAGAACACAGACAAACAGCAAGTATCGCATGTGCGGTGAAAGAGATGAGACAGTAAACCACATTACTAGTGAATGTAGTCAACTCGCCCAGAAGGAGTATAAGCATAGACACGATAGAGTAGCAACGATGATACACTGGGAACTAAGCAAACAAATGGGATTCAACCATGTGGAAAAGTGGTATCAGCACAAACCAGAGGCAGTCTTGGAGAATGACAACCACAAACAACTTTGACATCCAAACTGACCACCTCATCCAGGCAAGAAGACTGGACTTAATTAATTGTAGACAAAAAAAGGAAGGCCTGGCAAATAGTAGACGTTGCCGTACCTGCAGACCATAGAGTAAAAAGGAAGGAGAGTGAAAAACGGGAAAAAATACCAGGATCTAGGAAGAGAATTAAGGAAAATGTGGAACATGATAGCCAGAGTAGTATCGCTCATAATGGGCGCACTACAAACTGTCCCGAAAACGCTGAGGGTGAGACTGGAGGAGATCAGGATCAGGGGAAGGATTGACACTGTACAGATCACAGCACTACTGAGAACTGCACGGATACTGAGGAAAGTGCTAAAAATATAAGGACTGCAACGCTAACTGTCAATAGTGACCCAACAGAGGAAGGGAAATGAAAGCAGAAACTCAAATTGTAGCACTGACATGATAGGCGAAAGAGAGAGGAGACGTTAGCTGAAGACCTGAGGAGACTTATTGTCACTCAGCCTTCAGCAATAACCACTTGGCAACCGGTGTGAAACTGTAAATCACAGTATTAATGTGATTTATGAGTACTAGGAGAGGAGACTGGAGACTTGAGGAGACTTGCTGTCACCTAAACTCCAGCGGTTACCACCAGGCAACTAGTGTGAGATTGTAAATAATAATAATAATAATAATAATAATAATAATAATAATAATAATATCCAGGGTAGTACCGGTCATAGTGGGAGCACTAGGAACTGTCCCCAAAACGCTGAGGGAGAGACTGGAGGAGATCGGGATTAGGGGGAGGACAGAGACCGTACAGACCACAACACTACTTGGAACTGCACGGATACTGAGGAAGGTGCTAGAGATATAAGTACTGCAACGAATAGTAGCTCTGTCATGATATGCGAAAGAGGGAGGAGACGTTAGGTGAGGACCTGAGGAGACTTATTGTCACTCAGCCTTCAGCGATAACCACTGGGCAACCGGTGTGAAACTGTAAATCGTAGAATTACTGCGACCTATGAGTACTAGGAGAGGAGGGCTGGAGACTTGAGGAGACTTGCTGTCACTCAAACTCCAGCGGTTACCACCAGGCAACTGGTGTGAGATTCAATAATAATAATAATAATAATATTAATAATAATAATAATAATAATAATAATGATAATAATAATAATAATAATGATAATAATAATACTGATAATAATAATAATAATAATAATAATGATAATAATAATAATAATGATAATAATAATAATAATGATAATAATAATAATAATAATGTTAAGACTATACAGCACTATTAGGGACTGCACGAATACTGGAAAAGAGTACTCGAAATATGCGACCTACTACCCCCAGCTGGTAGCTGTGAGCAAACAGTCAAGAAAAATGTATGTTAAGGACAGTACAAACCACAGCACGGCTATGATAAATCAGAATAATATGAAGGGAAGGTTCCAAACATGAGGAGACTCACCGTCACAGCTTGCAGTGATTACCACCTCGAAACTGATGTGAAACTGTGATTCACAGCACTGCTGTGAGCCTTGAGAGTGTAGGGATACTTGCTGTCACTCAACTTCGAGCGGTAACCACCAGGCAAATGGTGTGAAATTGCTGCTGCAGCTAATAATAATAATAATAATAATAATAATAATAATAATAATGATAATAATAATAATCCATTGTGTGCATGCGTCTGTTTGCATGAATGCCGTCAGATTTCTTCAGAGATACCCTCCACCCCAGTCTGATTTGGATAGTATCCAAAATAATCATGCTTACAAGAAATAAACATGGATATTTACATGCTTGTTTTACTTATTGTTAGTGGCAGGGAGACACATGGATTTGGCAACATTACATTTCGAACCACGACATGGGACGTTTTATTTGTTCATCTCTGACCCCTTCCCTGATTGAAATGCATTATTTGCAATAAGCAATTCGCATAAGGGTGCAGGGTCACCAAGCAAATAACGGCTCGAGCTATGGATACAATAAGCTGACTTGGGCAGTTTGTGGTCACTTCGCAATAATGCCCTTGGGAAAGGTAAGGCTCCATGTATTCCCCAATAAGAGAGAGGTTCAAGTGAGTGAGGTGTTTGTCGCCTGTAAATCTCATTCACACATCGCAAACAGGGTATAGTGGGGTGGTAGATGGAGCTGAAGCAGTTGCTACCGTGAGGACACAACTTACTGCTCTCCTATTCACGGCCCCAAAGCAAATATTTATCCGCAGAGAGATGTACGCAAATGTCTCTATTTTCAGATATGTCTCATTACTTGCATTTACATAAATTCCAACTAATAAATTCGCATATACAGTTGAAAAGTTTACAGTGTTCTCATAAAACATACTTTTAAATACATATTATAAGTGTATGTATATGAACATATGTATGTGTGTGTGTGTGTGTGTGCGTGTGTACGTGCACGGCTGCATTTATATATTTCCCATAAAAGATTATTACCAATGTTTCTCTTCATATATCGGACTATTAGTGGTTATCTGTACAAGTGCAGACAGTGAATGGTGTTTGTGTGATTATATATGTAAATTTTTGATATGCACAATGTGTATACATACGAAAATATATATATATATATATATATATATATATATATATATATATATATTCACTCGAAATCAATCTAGAACAAAACAGTCGGGGAAAGGATATAGCAATGACGGGAATAACTCTTAGTTGTAAAAATATCCGAGGGAGGAAGTGTTTATACATGTAAGGTGGGCTTGACACATTTCAAGCAGAAAGGAAAACGAATGGACAAAAGGTTTATCCGATTGGTGCCGATTGGATAGTAAACCAATGATAAAAGACTGGAAAGATGATTGAGAGGGGATACAAAATGGATAACGTCTTTGTCCATCCATGGACTTAAAACGGCAGATGATTTCTTCATAGATAGAAAGACAATATTAGGGTAGATGCAAGTGTATATCTGTATGCGTATTGTAATAATAGTTAAACTCAAGCACAATAATGATTTTACATACTAACATGCAAAGTTACTGAAAGTATCAAATCATTTTTTTAAAGTACAATATCACAATATGAACATACCGAGGACGGCAAAATAAAATTTGCAAGTCAAACTCAGCTGCCCCAAGATATAGTTACATCCTCTAAGCCTGACCTTTCCATTGATACGGACATATGGATCACAACTTGGTAAAGCTGCTGTCAATAGGATTCCAGTATTAACATTTCATTATTCGGATTTATCAAATGGGATCAAATCGACGGAAAACCTCACAGTTGCCCCCAGTGGCGCAACATCATCTGAAATATGTAAAATGATAGCCCTTAACATACAATACAATGCCAACGTGAGTAAAAAAAATCTATTCAGTTAGAATGAACATTAACGACGACCAGTATGTAACTTATTGCACAACAGCATAATATAACATCGTTATCATCCTCATCATCATCCTTCAACTCTTTGCATCCGTCGTTGGACATAGACTCCATTATCATGGGCATCGTAGAGCCAATCCTTTCTGATCTTGTCTAGTTCGTCACGCTATCATTTGCCGACCACTGTTTTGAATATTATCTCTGGTGATCCACGTCATGAGTCATAATTTTCATCGATTGTCTAACATTCTTGCAAAATACTGACCGATTGTCAATTGTTTTTCCCTAGTTTCTATGATATCCCTGACACTTGTTTATTCTCATTATATACTGAGCTGCTTTTTGATCTGTCTATGTGATGTTGAGCATGATTATATCCAGTGCAAATCGCTTTTTCCAGGTCTGCCTTTCCGATTTGGATCGGTGTGTCTTTGTCTTCAGTATGTTTGTTGTACACGACATTGGATTTTTTTATGAAGTTCATGTGATATCCAATTTCCTCGTTCTCTTCGTTCAGTTCAGTTTGCTTAGCAAAGAATAAGAGACCCCAGAAAAGGTGAAAGTAGTTGTGATCTATAAGACGGTAAACAATGTAAATTATCCCCAATAAAAAGGCCACTTTTCAACTTTGAATAAAATCACTGGTGGATCTTTGATACATATATTACTATTGTATTACTCTTTTGATATATCTTTTGAATCCTGTACATAATTTCGCTTCAAAAATCAAATCATCACAGAAAAAAGACAAAAGGTCAGAGTTGTGTTGCTGACTGAACCTTAATCGTCTAAGCCATCTGACTTACAGTTAGTTTGGCCATCTTAGATGCCATTTTTCAATTCTGGAAGTCACTCACAAATTCAAATATTAAAGAAAAAATCTAGATTGGCAACACTTGACCTCAAAACATGAAATATGAATATTGTCAACGCCGGATTCACATATTCAAAACACAGCTCAAAAAAGCATGTGATTTGGCAACCCTGTTGCGTGTTATTGCCAAATGATGTAATCGTTGTTGGGAATGGATGAGAGATCGTTATTGGAAACTGTCAAGTAAAACTGTAAACAAAATTGTCAACATAGATTTTTTGAGTTTTCAAGTTTTTCTGGCTATCTGACCGGCCACGTATGTGTGTATCCCGTGTACAAGTCGAATTGAGAACTGAGAAATTGAAAATTCACCGTTCATTATATCTATAACCAATTCATTCTCCCCCAAGTAACTTATGGAGCTGAAACAAGGAACGTAACCAAGAGACAGATCCACAACTTGAGAATTATGCAACGTGCATATGAAAGAATTTTGCTCGGTCTCACATTGAGAGACCACAAAACATCACAGTACACCCGGGAAAAAAGAGTCAGGGACATCATAAAATCCATTGAAAATCTCAGAAGGCAATAGGCTGGCCCTGTTGCATGAATGGCAGACAACCGATGGACCTCATGACTCACGACGTGGATCCCCCGAGATCAAATGCGCAACCGAGGCCGGCAGAATATTTGATGGAGGGACGGACTAGACAAATTCAGGAAGTACTGGCTCCGCGAAGCTCATGATAGAGAAGTGTGGCAAATCCTCGGAAAGGTCTATGTCCAACAACTGAAGTTAAAAGAATGATGATGATGATGATGATGATGATGATGATGATGATGATGATGATGATGATGAAAAAAACTTTTTCCTTTAAATTTCCCTTGAATATGATTTTAGGTAGGGTCTAAACTTTTAATGGTTTTTTTTTGCTAAACTGATCTCCTACTTTGCATCCAACAGCATCAATGTTTTTTCTTAGAAGATTACGTCTTCTTAAGCATTCACTACCAATCAGAAAGTGAATGATAGTGCCTTATCTATTAGTCATACCTATATTTTTTTATTGATCCCCCCAACATTGCATGTTGACAAGAGACATTGATTTCTATTAAGTGATTAGCCAGAACCCGTCTTCTCATGTACACGATACTATTATCACTGATTGATGTTCATTTAGTTGTTCTGAGCTGGGGGATGATCAATCAATATCATCTAACCAGGGATAGAAATGAGTTCACAGAAAAAGGGTGTATGATGAGGGTGATTCCATAATTCATGTTCAGAGATCATATAAACCATCAGGGATGAGCGGAATGAAGCATGTAACAAGGGGGGCACTGTGAGCCACTTAGAGTAATTTAAAAAATTTGGCAGTTCAAAGGACTACCCACACGCACATGCACATGCACACACACACACACACATAGTGGAACGTGCATATTCATTCAGCTTAAACATAGGTTTGACTTGAATTTATTTTGGTGAAAAATAAAGTCTTGAATTTCATGAGCAATTGGAGAGCAGGTCTGGAAAGTCACTCAATAGAGACTGCCAAGTAGCCATCGTCTTCAAGTAGCATGTCGTATAGGGAGTGATCAATTGAAAATTGGAAAGGAAGTGATCGATGAATAAGTTATTTCTCTGAAATAGTATTGGGCAATGATCACTAAAAAATTAAGGAATAAATTGCTTTTTTCACCTTTTATCTTCAATCATTAAAATGTTCAAACCAAAAAAAAGACACCCTCTGAACTTACATCGCAATTGTATCACCTGTTTTGGGGATTATTTTAAAAAATTGTCTCTCCGAGATATATTAATGAGTAATCTTTCATTGAATGTCTAGCTTTCTGACTCCATTTGTTTGCCCTGGATGCATGATACATACGTAGTCTGCCAGCGAGCTCTTTAAACAAGCGGAAAAAACTGGAGAAAGTTGACAGTTTTAGTGTCAGTTTCACCCGAGGGTTTCTGGTAACGATCTAGTCTCGAACTTTACAGACTGAGCTGTATTAAGAAGCAAGAATACACCATACTCATTCCTTTTTTCGCTCACTCAATGTGAATAACTATGATTTCTCTCAATCTCCTGAGGAATGAAAGAATGAACAATAGCCAATTTAGATAAGATCGGTGTCATCAGAAGCAGTCTTCCAGTGTCCATCATTCGACGGAAACCATCCCAAATTTTCGCCGGATCTCCCTATCTGGGGAATCGTGGTGTCAATATATCCTGAACTAGTCTATTTCGTGACGCGATCTTATATTTTGCCGACCACACTTTCGCATATGATCAGTGATGATCAATGTTCTGAGTCCATTGGTTGTCAGACATTTTTGCAACTTGGCCATCCAAAAGCCATTTGCAATTTCTAATAGATTTCATGATAACTCGACTCTTGTCTTATCTTATATCTGTTATATTGAGCATGATTTTCTTGCATGCATGTTAAATGGTTCTCAGTTTGAGAGACAATCTTCCAGTTGCATGCTTCAGCTCCATAGGTGACTATCAGGAAGATGCATTGGTTGTAGACACTTCCTGAAAGTTGATCAAGATAATCGAATCGATATCCTGGTGAAAGATATAAGAACGATCTGATTCATTCGTGAATCGAGGAGGTTTGAAAATTCTGCCGTTTATGCCAGAGAAAAAGTCGATTGTGTAAGCATATAGGATTCCATTAATGAATCATTGGCTGTTTATATGTTATGGACCTGACACTCTGATGGACACAATGTTGCCTTATGTTTGAAGGATGAATTATCTGAAAGATATTGGTCTAAACTTGAAACTTAGTTTGAGGTCGACATATATGAGGCATAAACGGTACATTTAGCGTCTTTTATGACTATGGTGTCCACAAAGAAAGAAAGAAAGAATTGAAGAGAGAAAGAGAGAGGGGAAGAAAGGAATAAGAGAAGAGAGAGGGAACATGAGATGCACCGAGAACGGAAAGAAGGTAGAATTGAAGAAAAGAAGAAGAAAAAGCGGAACTTAAGGAAGAAGGAAACAAAGGAATTTAAAAGACTCAGAGAGAGGAACACATGAAAGAAAGGGGGAGAGTCGGATACGAGTCTCCCCCGACGGCATCAATGTGATATGAATGTGGATTTTTAGTTGTTAGTTCTCAGCAGACCGGATCCATTTCCAGTTTTGCTAACAGCTAGGCCAGTGGCACTTCCTTAAATAGAGAGGTACTTGCTAGAAATAGGCATCGTATTCAAATAGGTAATGACCTTGTCGGTGGAATGGATTCGATTTCAGACCAATTGTTCTCGGCTTTTGTTTCTGATGTACTTAAAGGATGCAACCTTGTAAAGAGTGACGAATGCCATATTTAACAAATGCAATGTGTGCACAATCTTAACTGGGCAATTGATAAAGCGATCAATTCGATAAAACTATCTATAGAAAGAGGATTATGTGCACAGGTCTGGTTAGTCCCTCAAAAGGAGCCATCATGCTGTGCTGGGGATGATCAATGATAGAAAAAATTAAAAAGGGGCTGAGCTATAAAAAAGTTACTTCTCTTGCCTTTTATTTGGAAGTGATTGCTGAAAAATCTTAAAATTTCGGAAAACAAGCATGAATGCTGCCAAGCATAAACTAAGGGGTCGATTTAGCATGAACTTATATCGGGAACTGAACCCAGCACCCAGAAAGAAAATTGGAAAAAATTATCTTTTTATATGACGAGAAGTAAGTGCTTAAATTTTCGGCCTTGAAACTCCATTGCTGTAGTTTGCACACATAAAACATACCTAACCAGACAACCAGCTTGATCAACTTGAAAACTTAGCTTATGTAGATAATTTTGTTGACAACTTCTGTTGACGGTTGCTAATAAGTATATACGTATATATGCGTTCGCTCATGAGGCAGTATAAGAATATAAGTAGGTGAATTTAAATCAGAGGAACAATGAATGGATAAAATTAGAAAAAAGGAAATAATCGCCGGTTTGAATAATGGTTCATAAAGGTGTGTTGACATATGAAACGCGAGCGTGACAGCATAAGCATAAATATGTATGTTTGTGAATTCAGGCACGTATATCTCTTTGTGTATATGTAAATAGAGAAAAGAGAGATCCCAAATACTGATACAAAGGAAAGTGTAATCGATTCCACTTGCTTTTGAGATCACTCTGAAGAGGAATTTGCTGAATGACTGTATAATACACGTTACGACGCATACAAACACCTATATGTGTGTACAAAGATTAAGCAAATACGCTTTGTACGGTAGTGGTAATAATGATGACGACAATTGAACTGTAATATTGGTTCTCACTATTAACATTATTCGTAGTAGTAGCAGAAGTAGTAGCAGTTTATTCCTGCCTTAAAAAATGGGTGTGATGCAACTTCCACTTGAGAAAATTATGCACAAACTTACATGAAGAAATCATAACACAGCACAGTATATTAGAGAAAAGACAGGAGTCTAGAACGTTATAGTAAATGTTGGAATATTCAAATGGCGAATAAGCATAACTGCTGGACATCACGACTCACGACGTGAATCCGAAGACATTAGGTGCGTGTCTGTGGCCGACAGAAAGTAAGATGGCGTGACGAGCTAGATAAAATTTTAAAAATACTGGCTCCGTACATTAACAGACTGATGATGATGGTGTTGATAATGATGGTAATGATGGTTTAAACAAAAAATAACTGCTCTTAAGAAAAGGTAAAGCATTGTGTCTAATCGATATTCAATTGTTATCTCTTTTGAAAAATGTAACAGACAAAATATAAACAATCACATCGTGTATTACGTAGCTTCAGGGTGCTGCAAAGCGGCTAATGGAATTTGGAACATCCGTGTCTCCCTTAGTTTTTGATTGTGTCCGACGAATAAAACATATGAACTTGTGAAATTCAATCAATTTATGTACGAAAACTTTTTCCTCCCAGAGCCATTTTCCACTTCACAAGTTCTCACTTCTTCAAAAACATTCTACTCAATATTTCAAAGATATCAGGCACTAGGAGACTTTCTTCTCGATTAAATATCTTCAGCTCCTGGACAGTCTTTGACTTGTTAATATAAACTTTGTGCTTCATCATCCTCAGTCTTTAAACATCTGTTGTTTGACATAGACACTTCTCTATCGTTGGCATCGCAGAGCCGAAACTTTCTAAATCTGTCCAGATCGTTTCTCAATTTAGTATTCTGCTGGCCTAAGTTGCATATTGGATCTCTGATGATTCTTGTTGTGAGTTATGATATCCTTGGGCTGTTTGCCCTTCTCGCAACATGGCCAGCCCGTTGCAATTTGGGTTTTTAATGGATTCTATGATGTCTCAGATTCCTGTCTTCTCACGGATATGTTGGGCTGTCTTACGCTCTCTCCATGTGAGGTTGAGAATAATTCTTCTATGTGCACATTACAAGGTTCTCTTGGTTACTTTCCATGTTTCAGCTCCATAGGAGAGTATTGGGGAATGCGTAATACCAGCTCACCCAAACTCTTCTGCTCTAAGTGATCCCTATATAAGATGCTTTTAGATGTTGAATCCGGCGAATTGTCTGCAATTCGCAGTGTTTGCATTTTCAAGTAACGTGAATATGGCTTAATGTTATTGATTGGTGGTATTCAAAGTAAAATAGTATTATTTCATTACGTTGCTGAATTGCGTGATGTTTATGATGAATACCCAACAGTTTCCTCCTATGAATCTAAGAAGAGAAATCAAAGAGGGAAAAGAAAGAAAAATGAGATTGTTTACACCTTTCCTTTGCATATTGTATTACTCTATAGATATGAAATTTATTCCTGAAATAAATCCTATTACTCAATCGTTGACACCCACTTCTTTTCATCATCATCATCATCATCTTTTTGTTCATCATAAACATCACCACACCACCATAATCATCATCATCGTAATTATCATCACAATATTGCTTTTTGTTTTGTCTCGTTTTTGTTTTGTTTTTTAATTTTATACATCACATATTATTATTATTACATACAGATCGAAATGTTCAGACGGGATTTTATAATTGAGATGGATGTCATTCACTCCAGGGGTGGAAATATGTTAAAGGAACCGCTCATTGAGCCAGACAGAACGACCTTTCAATACAGGAAGAAGAAACGGTCGAGTAGAGAGATTTCAGATGGAAAAACTTAGATTTTTACAAAGTTCACTGTTGCACATTGCCGTAACACCAGCTAGAAACGCGGTCTTTTCTGAAAAAAAAATGTGATTTCGTGATGTATACTTTATCAGCAACAACAGAAAAAGAAAACAACTATATTTCATTACAAAACTCCCGTTTCTCACCCTCGTTCACTCGATGTTGAAAATGACATCAAAATAAAATAGATTGAGAAAAGCTTGCCTGTGATAGGGTCAACCCCCATCGCTTCATTAAAATCCAAAAGGTAAAGAAAGCACGAATAATTTCTCCCTACAATATAATTCGGAAAATTTGTGCCTCATTTCAACTCCTTTAGAAGTGAGATTGAATTCTTGATCGCTTTTTTTTGCGTCATGGTTATACGTGCATTACGTCATTGTTTTGAGATATGGTCATTTACATCAGTTCTTACATACAAGAAAAAAAAAAGGTCAATCGTATGAGATTGATAACAACTTTATTTCCATGCATGCCTTTAAAATTCCTCACACGCACGCGCACACACACACACACGCACACACACGCACACACACTCGATGTTGGAAACAATATGCAAGAAAATCCATCTAATCCATCAAAAGTAATCACAATAATTGAAGTATTAATTTGTTTTTTTTTTGTTTTTTTCAAAGGGGGAGATAAACCTTGGTTCATTTTAAGACGAACAGAAGTTTTCTCATTGATACGGACGTCATAAATTTTTTGGAACGTTGGGTGATAAGCTATGAGACAAGTGATTGATTTTGGAAGCAAATCGTTAACAATTACTTTCTCCAAGTTATATCAATCACTTCACACGAGTGCTTCATTTTTTTAGGATCATTTATTGTAAATAGCTTGAAACGGTTTATTCTCTCTAGCAAAGGTACCAGAGTAAAAATTTGCCATAATAAAAAATGACACAAATTTCATTTAGCTGCTTATCTGGAACATCTACGCAAAATATTTTTACTCACTGAGAGTCTTTCTAGCATGCCTGAGAGGTTTGTTTTGTCAAGTTGATTATTAAAATACCAACGTTTCAATATATTTCACAAAAAAAAGCATGTTCGTCGATTATTGGGCAGATAAGAGCAAAAGGAAAAAGAAATCTACGAACCCGACTCTAAATGATCTAATCCAACGGAAAAGATACGTCATGGTTTATGTTAGATTGGTGGTTTAGGTTAGTGTTAGTACTTAAAAGTTTAATGATGGTTTCACAGTTAGCTTCATGAACATATAAATCAATTAGGGAACAAATAAAAATCGCAAATTTGTTAACATTGGGTTGGTAGTTTCGCCAAAGAAGAAATAGTTTGCGCTGTTAGTATGAAAATGGCAAGTTGACTCGGATTCAATGTATAATACCCTGGACTCGAACTTCTATGCTTGACACAACATCATCAGATTGTCCTTTGCTGTGCAAGGTTTCTGCATGGGCGTGACCTCCCATCCTATTGCATGGGGTCACATGATGCAAATTGCTGTAGTTGGCCCAGGGCCCAAAAAGCAATTGATTGATCTCTTCCTATCCCAAATCTCACCGTTCGACACTTTCTCATCTCTTTTCCATTGATTGCCTTCACTTAACAACTCACACCACGAGAGGACGTGATACGGAATCTTTTCACGCAACAACAAAAGACACTAATAAGTTGATAGTCATCTCTCTCTCTCTTTTGCTGCCTAACTCAGTAACGCTTGGATCTCTTCCAATCACAGATTGCATGGGGTTGATCTTGTCACTTTGAATGGATAGTTCTCGACGGGGGCAAATGTCCCACCCTTAGATGCTGTGTCACATTTCTACAGGGCTGTTTGAAATAATTCGATTTTATCTTGTTTTCCTTTTTATATAAGCCACTGATAACCCTTTAACCATATAAGCATCCATAGGCTCGCAGGTCTGGCCTGTCACAGCACATTTATGACATGTGGATAATATAGGCATTTATTTGATATCCTTTGATAATTTTTCTTAGAAAGTCGAATTCATGATTGATATTACAAAGTGACATATGTTTCAGCATCACAGATTGATAATATTTGTAACTGCTATGTCTATCATCTAAACGAAGAATCCCTCTACGTTGGAAAGCTCTTGGTAGAGCATCTGCAACCTTTGAAAACAAAAAAAAATCCAATTGAACCTAAAAAGAAAGATTTACCCCTTTTGCACCCACACGATAGTCACCTATGGAGCTGAAACATAGAACTTAATTAGAAAATCAACACTCAAAACGTTCGAATGAGAGAATCACGCTGAACATAGCATGCGAAAATTACGAGATAGCAAAGTATTTGGAGAAATACTACAGTCTGAAAATACACAGAATACTTCAGAAAACTCAAATGGTAATGGACTGGTCATGTAACAAGAATGTCAGATAACTGCTTGACATCACGACTCTCGACATTGATTCCAAGAGATCATATTCTAAACTGTGAAAATAAAATGTTGTGATAAAGTAGACAATTTTTAAAAAGTATTAACTCTATGACGTCCTCGAAAAAGAAGTCCTCGTGAATCTTAAGAAAGGTTTAACTTGAGACGTTAAAAGGCTTTTGCTGCTGCTGCTGCGGCTGCTGCTGCTGATGATGATGATGATGATGTCCATCTAAAATAGAAATTAAGAATGCTTTGTAGAATACAATCAAAAGATTGAAAATATTCTGCGAAGCTAGTGCTTGTAGTGAAAACTTTTTCCTAATAACTGCTAAAAGGAAATCACAGAGAAGAAATTCAAGTCAAATGAAAGTCAAGAACGAAAATAAGTTAGAAACCTCTTCTTTGAAGCCATTTTCAAATCAAAACTCGGTAAACTTGAATCAAACTTATGATATTCGAAAGAGAGATGATTCGTGGAATAATTTCAACGATAATTATGTATACATTTAAATTTGTGCGGATACACTAAATAAGTATTACAAATCATTCATTTTTGCTGCCTCCGCTTATGTTGCATCAAGTCGTTAAAACTTGCTTGATTGGCAAGATTTACATTTTTTGTTGAAAAAACTGTCTGATTTCGTCTTATTTACGAATACCTTTGATCGTGAAAAATATTTGTTCTTTTTATTTTTTTGATTGAATAGACTTTTGATCAAATTGAAACTACGTATATATCTATTCTTTGTATATCTATATATATATAATTTCCCAAATTAGACAGTTCCATCAATTGGGTGGAATACATATATATATATATATATATATATATATATATATATATATATATATATATATATATATATATATATATATATATATATATATCCTTTAGTGATACCGATCGAACCCCTAAAAAACACCAGTCTGAATGCCTCATAACTGATTGCTGATATCCTGAGTGAACTTAATGTGCAATGGTTCGTTTTCTCGAGTATCCGAAATCCGGAAAACAAAGGTAGACAATTCAAAATACACGATGATGCTTTATTAATATTCCTGAAATTTAGTTCAGTTATATTTACCTTTATGAATTGATCTTACAAAAATATTTCAGTGAATTCAAGCGAATATTTTCGAAGATTATAGAAGAAAATGATTCAATTTTTTAGAACATATCTTTAAAATCTTTTTGAAAGAATTCATGTTAATCACATAAAATATTTCCGTAAAATCAAATCATTTTTCAAGTCTTCATTTTAGTTTTGATTTATGTAAAAATGAATGTGATATAGATTCAGTGTTTATGATGAAATGGTCTTCACTTCAAATATACGGTTGCCAACAGATTGTCTTTCTTTGTGACCCGGACCACGGAAGATTTGATACGAGCTTTTTCTCTCGCAACAACAATAAGACATTAATAAGATGAGAGCTACCTCTCTCATTTACTGCCTGTCTCCGTAGGCTTGGATCTGTTCCAATGACAGGGAGCTTGGCGTTGATCTTGTCACTTTAAAGACTTCCTCTGGCAGAAACAGGGGAATTAAAATCCAGCTTGGGATATTGGGAAGGGAGATAATCTAGGGAATAATTGCAACAACAACAACAACACAAAATATATTCAGATGTTGATTGAATAGGTACACATGTATGAATAAATTGAAAATGCAGACGAACGAATACTGAATTTTCTAAATAAGTATAATCTCACACTTGGATAGAACCTAGAACCATTAGATTACATGGACACATGGCATAGTGGTTAGAAAATAGGACAGAATTACTGTAAGTAATCTGATGATTCTTGGTTCGATTCTCAATGTGAGATAACAATAATTCAAAAATATTACTACTGCTAAGAGGGGAGTGCATTTTTTTATACCCCCGTCGGTTGAATAAAGAGTTCGGTTCGTTACTTCCCCCACACCTACCAGATGATACCTGATGTAGATCGAAACGTCGAAACGTTGTATGGAGAACAACCAAGATGAGGATTTTCCAAACAATAATACACATAATAATAATACCTCATCTCAAAAAGTGAAAGAAAAACGTTCAGATTCTTCCGACACCTAGAAGTGGAAATGAAATTCCAGCTCAAATCTGACCCTTGAAAATGAAACAAAAGTTTACCCTTGATTTTGACTCCCAAAAGATAATATTCAACTTCTGCTACCGATTCCGATCCGTAAACATGGAGAAGGGTTCCATCGATTTTTATACGTAAAATTTTTCGAAGTAATTCCAGATTTGAAACCCTAAAATTGGAAAATAAATCTCCTTTGCCCCCTAGAATCTACTTGACTTTCGTTACCTGGAAATTAAAAGTAATTTTCAACATGCAAAAAAAAAATTCATTAAAAAGTATCGATGTCAGTACATGAAATCATGTAAAAAATTTATCACTTTGAATGTTGAAAATTGAGGAGAAAAATAACAATGAAACCAGAATATTATTATATTTCGAATGGCTTATTTGTTATTTTTTTAATCAAAATATAGTGTAGACATGTTTCAAAAAATGTCTGATGTTGATTTAGATAAAATCACACAGCTCACATGTTGTGACAACAAAGTGAAATGTGTAGATTGAAACGTAAACAGCCATCTGAAAATGTTTTGTCAAAGTACATACTGAAGTAAACAGAATTAGTGAATAGATGAATAGATAGATATTAAGACTTAACCCACTGTTTATTTCTTCTAGCAAAATTATCTCATAAATGTCTGGTAAATCAATCAAATTTGATATCAAGTGTTAAAATTATAAAAAAAATAACGATAAAATAAAAATATTTTTTGTTTGAAATGCTTTTTTTACAATTATTAAATTTAGCAAGATTCAAAAGTCATCTTCCATTTTTTAATTATCATCTGACATCTATGAAAAAATCTTACAAGAAATAGTGTCGTCTGAATTTGAAGTCATGTAAAATAAAATCTTTTGATGAATAAATGTGAATGGAATGAGTGACATCACCGCGTTTTCTAATTTTAAACATAAACTTGGGGTCCAGTCAAGCATTGTTGTGATGTAGTAAATAAGATGAAATCAATCGCCCCGGATTTTTCGACGTTCTTACCATGAATGCCTTGAATAATTATCTCCAGATGCAATGCCCCGTTTGGAGGGAGAGGACTAACATATTCACAAACTTTCACACGTATAAGTATCATTTTTTAAATAAGTACCTCCATTTTAAACAGCATGGGTAAACTGACGTTCCTTAGAAGATGATGACTTTTCGATCAAGTAAACGTTCCTTGTTTGGGGTATTTGATCTGCTTTTGAATGAATAATTTCCGTAACAGTTCAAGATATTTATGCCAAGAAAGACCACTCGAAGAAGCATTTGCAGACGACACCAAAAAGGATCAAAGTGTAATATTTCAATCTTTTTCATAAGTAAATAAAAGCTTTCGTAACAGGAAATAATACGCAACAAGAATGCCTAAAATATGGAATAAAAACACTTTCATACCAGTTAGAAGAATGCTTACAAAATTAGCAGGAATATACATTGCAAATTGAACCCCAATGTACAATATTTCTTTGGGGGGACTATAAAATATTTTTTCCTGAAGATAAAAAGTAGTACGTTTACATTTTCAGAACTCTAGCTTCATTTGGTGATTCTTATCGGCGTTTGTCAGCTTCAAACTGAGATAATGGAGGCACTGATACGTCTAAAAGATTTATAAAACCAAAAGTGTCCTTTTAGCAATCCTTGTACAATCATAAAAATACTATCATCATTCACCACAAGTTATTGTAAATAGTTTTTGAGTAAAATTTTGACTTAACAGGAAAAAGAGCAATTAGTCTATGTTCAGAGATGAAGTTCTTTCTGTTTTTAAGCATATGAATGATAATAGCTATCACAAAATAGATATTAGGAATCGAATCTGGACTTTGTTGTACTATGTAATGCACTCAAAGAATCTCATAAGATGTGACATTTGGTAACTTCATGATGAAAGATGTCGTCAAATAAAACTTAAAAATGTTGGTAAATTACAAATTAGTAAAATTAACAAGACTTGCTCGCTGCTCATCTTAAACTTATATTCTTACTGAAGACGGTTATTGAAACTTTTGTATTGTATATTAGTAAGAAAAATGCACCCTGCATAGTGAATTAACATAATTGTAAAAACTTAAATATAAGAAGAATAAAGCATTAAACATAAATGCAGTGACACAGAATAGCTATTTATTGTGATATGTACAAATTTTTACAATCATATTATTGCATTATTCTGGTATGCACTGTTTTCTAGTCTCGTTTTCTTAAATATTAATGTGTATGCATGACGTCTCCAGATGTAATTATAATCATTTAAAAGTGTTAATGGGTTCGAACCACTTATTTTTCTATCATTGACTAACTACCCCCTAGGTAATAAGTACTATACGTAATTTTCTTTTTTAATATATATCATTTGTACCTGACTTTCGAGATCCGTCTCATTCCCAACACTGGAGTTTTGTCATATTTTTGCGAATTTTGGAATCTTTGATCTTATGCATAAAAACATGCAAATCAAGTGTATAAATGAAAAATCTTCTTCAAGTCAATAGTTAGAGTTGAGCATGCGTTTTGCGGTATCATCCACAAAGTAAACATTCCTGAAAAAAAGTAAGGTTACTCAGAATTAGGTTCTCTTCCAGATGATAAATGTTTATCAAAGTTGATCTAGTTTTACAAAAGATAACAGAAAATGAAAATTATTGAATTCTGTAAAAATTCAACTAACTTATATCCAGGGGAGAGCACTCAACTTGATGGTCCGGTTAGAATCTTTGTTTTGTTTTTTTACAAATAAAATAAAGAAATCTAAACATTTGTGGACTGATAACATACACATGTGTTAACCCTATAGGAAATAAATGTTTTATGTCTTCAAGGCAAGAATTATGTCCGTAAGTAGATTGTGTGGGTGAGTTTGGATAACAAGGCAGTGAAAGTCGCTGGACTAAAGGCCTATGTTTTTTAAATAAAAATGAAAATGAAACGTAACCAAAAACAGTGAATCACTTTGACGACCAAATTAGTAATGGATAGAAAAAACATAGAATGAGCTACATTACAAAATATCTACCAATTACATCATCTAAATCCGCTAATTCTATTTTTGTTACCGTATCCTACTCGAGTATAAGACGGCCTTGTAGATGATGCAATCCCCATTTATCATTGATAAAAATCACTAATACATCTATCTTCTCTCTGCAGCGAGTTTTTAAAAAACAAAAAGTGTAATTGACAAAACAAAAAAACATAAACACTAAAACTTACATGGCCCCTGCTTTTGTACTGTGATTTTTGGTTCGAATTTACCTGAAAATCCAAATTCTGAATATCTATCATGACAACGCAGAAATGCAACATGTAAGTTTTGACTGGTTCTACACTTGTAAATTATGAAATTCTGTATCTCAACATACATTGTGCACATCCTGTTTGACAACTACCATTGTACAAAATTCCAATTTGCAACGTGAATTGGACAACACATAAGGCAAGGCAGAATAGAGTTTGATGTTTTCTGAATCAGCAGTTTTCGAAAAATACAATTTTTTTAAATATCACAGGTTATGACCGTCTATCAGTTATCTCCCTTGATCTCAGCTCTTCTATGTTATGTAAATCTAGATATTCAAGATATAAATTGGCAAAATTGAAGAGAAAAAACGTAAAGAATCTGAAACCGATGATAGAAATTATCTTACACGACTGTAATGGCACACTGCTCCACACAAAACAAAATTGCTTCAATTTAAAAAAATGCAAAATTCAAGTTAACCAAAGTTTGTAGTAGCATTTTCAGTTTCATTTGTTGCACCATATCTGAAAGTAAGGATACCTATTATTTTGATATTGAAGACGTTGGACTGGATTATAACTGAAATACTTCGCAGATATCAACCGCCCTCCTAAAAGTTTATCAACTGTATAATAGGTATTTTTTCTCTCGTTCCCGCTAGATATTCCTCAGTCAAACGGAAAGTTCCAGATATAACCAACTGTTGCCATATTATACTTTATAGACATTAACTGCATTCTTAAGAAATATATCAACAAATGAAAGGCATATTTTCATCTTGTTCCAGCTAGATGTATTCTTGGTCGAACGAAAAAGCCCAAATATTACCTACCGCACAACCACATGATACCTGCTCTATCCCCTTCACTCTCGCACTCTCTTTCATTCACTCTCTCTTCCTTCCTCATTCTAACTCACGATCTCCATCTTGGCTTAGTCAGTCGAAAAAAAGGTGACTGATACATCTGATTGGCGTGTACTAACTAACCATTGATAAACGTCATTGAGATCAAAATGATAACACGAATTTCATTGTCTCAACCTCTGCCTTTTTCAAAACATAGGAGGATATTTCGTTTTCAAAAGAAACTCACACTCCCACAAAGATGAATAGCACGCACACGCATGCACACGTGTATATTCACTTCTTAACTCTAGTATACAGAGAAAATGCTATGCGAAGGATTGTGCAATTTATCTACGATTTTCATACCAGCTATGACCACCATCTTGAATACTCGATGATATGCAAGTATAATATAAATGACAATTACCAAAAATTATGTATGGTAATACAACAAATCATGTCCTCAATATATTATATTATATCCGGGGCTGATAAGAAAAATTCATGTGGAACAAATTTTTCACCGGCAGTCATTTCAAAATGGCTCCCATTAAGAAGATATTGAAAATTCATGATGGTTCAATATCCAAATTTTCGGGAATGCATTTGGCTATAAATATACCAAATGATATGAATTTAAAACAAAATGCACTATTGGCTTTAAATTGTCGGCTGAGCGGTCCCACTAGAATAATTACGTATTCTTTGAGAGAATCGATTATGCACTTCAAGTTCTACCAACCTTTAGGTAACATCACACACACAAACATACACATACACACATTTAGTTCAGTATATCGCTAGATTGATCTTAACGTTTATCTTTCAAGAAAATACAGTAAGTTTATATATATATATATATGTATATATATATATTTATATATATATATATATATATATATATATATATATATATATATATGTATGTATGTATGTATGTGTGTGTGTGTCTTTGATTTTGAGTGTGTGTGTGTCATTGGATTGGACAGTTCATGTCCGACAGAATGTAATATTTGTAGAATTTGATTAAAGAATACATTTTGTCCGGCACCAGATATCAAGTCGAGCAGCTGATCATGCGAGAGAATGAAAAAGAATGAGCATGGAGTGGGACACGATCAAGTATTCACAAGGGAGATGCTCAATAGCATTTCTGGTCAGAAATCTGAGCTAACTGCTATTTTGGCAGGCAGGTGTCACAGATACCGCATTCAAATTGCTCATCTCTTAAATATATATATGATTACTGCAAGTGGCTGATTATAAATAGTTCATTAAAAAATTCTGTACTTTCATTATACACATAATATATATATATATATATATATATATATATATATATATATATATATATATATATATATATATATCAAAATACTTATCAGTAATAGAGCATCCAATGAATTATTGATTTATTTCATAGAGTGCTCGATTCATCCAGCATTGAACATTAAATTAAGAGATAGAAGCTGGAACAGGACAGAAACACGAATGTATTTGTGTAGGAAATCTTTAATTTAATTAGTTAGACGTATATATATATATATATATATATATATATATATATATATATATATATATATATGTGTGTGTATGTATATATATATATATATATATATATATATATATATGTATACACACACACACACATACACATACACACATATATGTATATATATATATATATATATATATATATATATATATATATATATATATATATATATATGTGTGTGTGTGTGTGTGTGTGTGTGTGTATACTGTGAACTGTAAAGATTGAGACAGAGTCGGGGGAGAAGTGTTCAGAGGTAAGGTTTATTAATCCTTAGATGTTAATGCTCCAGACATGTTTTGGGATTTTTCCTATCTTCAGTGATGTGTGCCGTGTGAGTATGTGTTTTTAGTCTTTAAAGTTCGTACGTGAAACCCAATTCCACTATCAGGAACTATGAGGGTAATATATATTATGAGGGCTGCAAGAGGCCTCCTGCTGAGTGTGTGAAAGTCCAGTTAGTTATCAAGTCTTTAGTTGAGCAGCAGCAGTTGGTCTTTGAGGGGCAAAGTGTGTCAGTGTAGGAGGAAAATGATGTGAAGTTAGATTTTTCGGCTATGTTATGGATAGTTTAAATGGAGGGGTGGTGATATGTATATATATATAAATATATATATATATATGTATATATGTATGTATGTTATTATATATATATATATATATATATATATATATATATATATATATATATATATATATATATATATATGAGAGGAGATTCTAAGGGTTTTGACGTCTCTTCAGTTGGCGGGGTGTGTACGAGAATATTCAAAATATTCATGCAGTTTTGGGAGGTGCGCTGTTTTCATTGCCGGTCCAATCTTTCATGGCGAGGGTTTGCATGCCATGCTCGAAGGATGGGAGCTAAGTCCCTACTTATATATATATATATATATATATAAACACATATACATATCGTATATATACATATGCGTATTTATAAAGATGTATACATATATGCATATATATGTATAAACGTTGCATATGCATGTATATGAATATAATCATGCGTATGTATACATAGATACATATATATACATATAAACGTATATGCACATTTCTATATACATATATATATACATATAAATATTGCATATACATACATATGAGTATACTTATGCATATATATGTGTGTATGTGTGTGAGTGTACACACACACACACATATATATATATATATATATATATATATAGAGAGAGAGAGAGAGAGAGAGAGAGAGTGAGTGAGAGAGAGAGATAGAAGGGGGGGATAGAGATCGAAGGATAAATGAGCAAGACGATATAAAGTTTGAACTGTCCAGTTGAAAATTGAACTGGCACGTACATGAAAATAGTGAGTAAACCAATTTATTGGGAAACCGCTAAAGGAAAATGACTTTTTAGCCTACAATATAAGTATGATTTCAAAGATCAATAGATCTGTCTGGGAAGTCCTATAGATTAATATGATCAATCAACCTCTTTCGTTTGACTGCGACAGAATGAACACGGAAATATACCATCAGATGTTTTGGCGCTATGGGTTGATGGTCGATGGATTTTAGCCATTTCAAATGGCTAAAAGTAGTAAATTATCTGACTAATTACCCCGATTGCTGTTACCTAATGGCAGAAGCCATTCCAAATGGCTGAATGTTGTTAGATTTTTCAATGACCGGCTATATCTGATCTTTTGGAAAGTAATCATTTTCCTGATAACGAAAATCAGTGACAGGGTTTACCAATATCTTATCAATTCATTGAACGAGTTTTTTTGACCATCTTCTATCCATCTATCTATCTATCTATATGCCCGTATCTCTCTACTCCTATATCTATCTCTCTATCAATTTATTTATTTATTTATTCATTTCTCTCTCTGTCTCTCTCTCTGTCTCTCTCTCTCTCTATCCATCTATCTATCTATCTATCTATCTCCATCCATCTATTTATCTATCTATCTCACCGTCTATTTATCAATCTATCTCTTCCTCTATCCATCCATCTATCTATCTGCCCATCTATCGACCCATCTATCTATCTATCTATCTATCTTTCAATCTATCAAATAATCTGCTTATCTTGAAACAAAGAAATATTAAGAATGTAAAAATTTACAAAAAATGTAATTTAAAGAAACTTGATATACCTAAAACAGGTCCATTGTAAATTAGCTTATGACCCTCATCATTACATTATGTGTTTAATTTCAAGATCCAGGTTTGAACAAAAGTGATTTAAATCTAATTTTGAATGAATCACAAAATGATTCGAACACGGTATTTTAAAAGTGATCCATGAATAAATGATTTGCATAAAATACCATCGGAGGATGATTTGAGACTGTATAAAATCCATATTTCTCCAAAGAAAGACTGTTTTTCAGTGGGAAACTATATATATATATATATATATATATATAGAGAGAGAGAGAGAGAGAGAGAGAAAGAGAGAGAGAGAGAGAATGAGAGAGGGAGAAAAAGAGAGAGAGAACGATTTTCGCTAAACGATCATCTGGGAATCATCATCATCATCAGTCTTTTAATGTCGGTCATCGGACAAAGACATAGACCTTCCCGAGGATCCACCATATTTCTCCAGCATGGGCCTCGCAGAGCTTAGCCAGTTTAATTGACTTATTTGAAATTGCTACCGTTTTCTGCATCCGTCAAACCAAAGATTTCCAAAAGTCTCCCATACAAACTTCGGGACATTTTCATGGGGGATCATAAATTAGGTGTCATCCAATGCATTGAATTCAAACTAATTGTTGCCAAAATCACACATGAATAATTATGAGAAATATAACTGGAAACTTTCGAGGCCAGATTCTTTTCTTCCGAAAAGTAATCATTTTCCTGCTAAACGAAAAATCAGTGACAGAGGGATTTTTTCTTCTTTTTCATACTTTAGGAAAAAATTTGCATTGGGAAATGAGTTGCAAGTCAATTTAATCTTACTGCCTCTTTGCTTCCGTTTGAAAAATGAAAAAAAAACTTGTTATATAATGAATTTTGTACTTATATATAAAACAGTTAGCTTTTCTTGGTTTTCTGTTCGTAACTATGGAAGACTTGAAGATCACCAGTTTGTTGATACAAATATCGCCTACCTTTTGAACAACGGAGAGAAATCAACAAGATTCTAATCCACCAAGTCCTTGCCTTTTAAATATTCGCTCTACGCCAATATTTGTTTTTTTTTTTTCTCTTTTAGAAAGAGACGGAAAACAGAAAAGGCATTCAGTTTTTGCTTTTCTCCAAGCCATTATGAAGGCAATTCTCTCCCTCTTTCCTCCCCTCTTGAAACACCCTACATCCTGAATCCTCCAACCAGCAAGATCTCCGATGATCCAGCAAAACAGACCAATCGAACAATGTTTAGCATTTCTGATATCGATTGTCATTACTGACTGACATACTGAAATTTCGTTAACCCTCCTTTGGTGTTGCTAATTTAGGTGATGGTTATGTTCCTTGCATGGTGCTGCCAATTAAGATGTGTTTCCTTTGAACTTAGATGCCTCTTGACCGTGTCTCGATATCAGAAAATAGTATTTCAAAGAATGTAAATAAAATAACTGACATCGTTATTCAATGTATAGTGATAAAAGAGATATTCTTGATGAACCAAGTAATGATTTGACAGAAACTAAAGTCACATTCGGTTTTTTAGTGATACACTATATTTCGTAGAGTTTAGATAAATATCTAATGATTTTAGATATTACGATACTTTTTTGTCTCTGGAAATAAAGCTGGCAATACTGTCGTTGCTAAATGTCCGCACAAAGAGGAAGAAAGTCTTCTTTTTTTTTTTTAAATTAGCTGCCAATAAACAGTTTTAAGGGAGAATCCTGCCCGTTTATTGCAAATTTTTCAGTGGTAAAAATCCTTTTCTCTCTTTAATGATATACGAAAAAATTTGCATAAGGTAATTACCTGTAAGTAATTTCAAACTTTCTGTCCTTTCGCTTTCGTTGAAAGTTTTCGGGCAATTGTATCAGCTTTTTGGTTTGTGGAAGAAATTGCCATCGTATATAAAATTATGGATAATGGTAGATGATTTTATGACTATCTAAATGAATTTAAAAATGTAGATTAAGATAAAATGGAAACTTCTTGAAACTGTTAAATGAAATATTCAGAATTTAATCAGGCATTAGAAAGAGATATTATGTAGAATACATGCCTACTAAACACTGTGTTGCCATAAAACATGGCACTGATATCTCTGTGGACATGGGGATATAATGCATTAATAACTATTGGACTATGGTGGTTAATTTTAGTTTCCACGATTGAAATGCTAGAAAATAATTATAGCCACATTAGATGCCCGTAAAGAAAGTTGCCTGTCCACCAAAATTGCTAACATCAAGACTATCAACATCAAAATAGTTTTATTCAGTTGTTTTGGTTGTCTGGCTGGCAGGCACCCCAGTGGAGCCAGAGGACTGACGATTTAATTTATTCCTTATTATCAGAAAACTTTTCTCTTTGGTTACTTTTTTTTTCCCAAAAAAATCCTGCCCCCTTCAAAAAAAAAGTTATGTTCAGGTCGGGGTAAATTCATTGTGTAAACTTATGCTAAGCTGATTCGTTCATCTGTGTTTGCACTGTTTGTTTTTTTGTTTTTTTTTGTTTTGTTTTTTATAAATTCAAACTTTTTACTGATCACCACCGACTGAAAGGCAGGAGAAGTAATTTCACTACTCACGCTCTTTTCCAGATATCTTATCGATTTGCCGCACATGTTTTTAGAAAACGCTGGTCACGCACAAGTTTCTATTGATTTACTTTACTAACTAAACTTGCTTTATCCATTAATTTATTCATTAATTTTTAGTCGATATTTGAGGAATTGGTTTCATACTTAGGTTTGACGGAGATAATTTCTTTGTGCAGTATGCATTTTGGTAAATATCAGGAATGTTATTAAAAGTTTTAAGAATAAATCTATGTCCATGAATTGGGTATATTTTCGGTTAGAAAGGAATTTTTTCCTCTTTTCAATGTTATATGAGCAAATTTGCATTAGGAAATTACTTATAAGTAATTTTAAACTTTCCTTCCTTCAGCTATCGTATAAAATAGAAATAAAAATGTTAGAATATCATCTTTTTTTTCTCAAATGTTTTTAAGAGATTAATATTATGCTCCAGTTTAACTTAGATAATTGAATTCGGTTGTGCTATACATTGGTTTTTTGCCTAGAGAAGTGCATACATGTATTAACGTTTGAAAATAAAATCTGACCGATTATTTCAGTTAATAAGTTTAAAGTGCCGAATATTTAAATTCATTAATTTTTTGGAGAATCGCTTTTCTTACCATAATTCATGGACAACCATTTAATAACCGTCAATGAATTTTGGATCAGATCTTTATTTTTTCAGACTTAAAGAAATATACCACGTATTATAAGTGAGTTAAATGTGATTTTAATCGACAACGTTTATTTTGTTTTAATATTTCATAATTCATTTGTTTAAATATTTCTCAATTTATTACCATCAATCAAACAGAAAAGGTATTCATCCGAGTGAAAATTGATAAGTTCTGACCTGTACCAAAACTATCTTGGTTGAGATGAAAAATATCTGAACTAGCTTCATTGAGCAACACTGAGCAAGGGACGGAACTAATGCATATATATGCCAATCAGTGACCACGATTGGTGCTATAGATGTCAGTGCATCTGGAAACAGACTCTATCAGCTGTTTTCTTTTGACGTTTTCATTGCACAATACACAGGGCAGCATTTGGTACTCCAAAGCCTTCCGCATAGTTACTACCTGGCATTTGATCCGAATTCCTCACCTAATTACATTTTTTAAATCAACGTTAATCGCTAAATCAAGTGAGTTGACGAGGAAAGACATTATGCTGAAAACTAAATATTTGCTTCTTTCATTATTAGGCTACGGACTTATTGATGCAACTAGGAATAGGTTTTGTAATAAAAGCTAATGGAAACCCTTTGGGTATATACAAATAGAATATTTGCCCACAGGAAAATTCATTGGAAAAACTTGAAAACTCAAACCCTCCGGCAAAATAGACTTTCATAAGTGAATTTATTATTATAGGTTCATTATGAGTTGTCTCTGCTGTTTGAAGAGTTATTCAACAAAAATAATTTCAAAGGAAATTATGAATCACTTCCATCCATGTACGCTTCCTTTTACCTCGCAAATCAAATATTGGATGCGTCACCATTGAGTCTCCTTGATAAATATAAAACCGGTATGAATCATGAATTCACGATTTCAAGAAGAATTTAAAAACAGGTTTGGTTATTCCAGCAGTTGGAACCGCCACACGAACAACGTCTTTTGTAGGCATAGCGTACTGATGATGATCAACTGAAAAAAAATGAAGAAGGGGTGATCAATGAATTAATTGCTCCCCTCCCCTTTCAGGTTCGATCGTAAAAAGTTCAAACTTCCCAAAAACTGCAGGACACAAATAAAGGAACAATTCAACATTATCTACATTTCAAAGAATAAAAACAAGCATTTTCTAGACGTGGTAGTCTAAATATGCAATAAGCACATATGTAAGTGTATTCTCTGTTTGTTTCTGCTCACACATCTAATTGGTTAATTTACCTTCTTTTAATGACTTGAAATGAAGTTAACGTCATAGGATCTCTAGAAACTGAATCCTTGGTCACATATTGAAATAAAATTGCTTCAAGTTTCTCAGTGCTATTATTTTAGGGATAAATTGTAGTGTACAAAATTCTGAATAAATGTTTGAAATTACACTGCTCATTTGAGCTGTCTCCATGTGTGAAACATTCATACATCATGAGCCGCTTAGCCGGAGTCCCTGAAAATTAGGTCGACCGAGTTTTCTCTGTAAATGGTTTCTAATATTTAAATATATCAACATGAATATTTTCCGTGTTGCAAGATGGAAAAAATCTTTTTACACCAAGAGAATAATCCATATTGTATGCGTATAGTCGTGTGTGTATAGGTCCATTTCAGTGTGTATGCATTGGTGCATGAATCGTATGAATACGAATGAGGATCAGTAAGAGCGTAGCTTATTTGATGTACTTACTCAGGGGTTGATGATGAACTGAAATATTATTGTGTTTGTGACGATACACACACATGAACACACGCTTGCATACAAACGGAAAAATTAAAATATTTTGTTTTGAATTCTATTTAATCTCACTTTTTAGTGCAAAGTAACCCAAGAAGATGAATGTGATTTCTTATGTCATTTGTGTACTGATGTATTGATTTATCATTAGATTCAAATAAATCAGTGTTTGGATATTGTTGCGTTGCATGAGTGAGACCATCGACTGGTTGTCGATTTCCTCTTTATTAATGGATATAAATTCACCTTTGATCCCCCGGTGATGAAAGAGCTGACTGTCTCAACTCCATGCAATATACATAAAATAAAATTCACCGAACCTGTATATTTTAAAAGTATGGTTGTCTTTTATGGTCAGGAATAGATTTGACCTGCAAATAAATACATAGAGAATGAGAGAGACGTGGTTGGGGATAGAGGAACCCGTCGCCCCCCCCCCCCAGAAAAAGGACAGACACTCGGATGAGTCTCTTGATAAAGATACTGATAGGAAGTCGCAGAGTGAAATCCAAGTTACAGGAAGAAACCTCGTAGAAGAGAACCACCGGAACTCGCAGGTTGCAAAACGCTTTGTTAAGTAGATAGCTTCTACATGAAGATTAATGACTGACTCTGTCTCAGATACAGAGAGGATATTGTCGAAGAGTTTTCTCATGTTACCAACACTCTTCAACTCGGGGAGCCCGTGGCCCCTCTGCCGATCGATATTCACGGACCCACTACTATGTTTCACTAAACTGAATTCGCTGATCGCATATATATATACTGTTTGGGGGTAAGATTTCGTGTCGACCGCATGATTCATTCATGCATTGTATTGTATAACACTTTGGTCAACCTGCAACTTAATCGCACCAAGCTTTTGTGATTAGAATATATCTATCAGCTGTGTTTCATGCAATGGCATGTGTCCAATGCAAGGCAAAATCATAATTTATTAGAGATATCATGTTCATTCTTCTCTTATCATTGAATAGATAGCAAAATTAAAGCAGATAGAAGTTTGCAAAATAGAAAGAGTTGGTTTTTGCAAATATTTTCGGAGTATATTCGGTTCTCCACACTGTACTTAGTTTTTACATTTTTGAAAAAGCTCTTACACTGAAGTTGGGGTCCCAATATCATTTAGCTGAGTGCAGCTTATACTACTTCTGTTTTAAACATTTCCTTTGAAAGAACTCGTACAGAATCAAACTTTATTTTTGAATGTATATCAGCAGCAGCCATCATACGTCCGCTGCTGGACAATTGTCTTCCCCCTTATGGCAACTGCAGTTGCACTCGTCTTTGTCGTGCCCCACACACATCCATCATTTGTTTTTTTGCTACATTCGCTGTCATTTCTTCACGGCAAGTGTCGAGCTCATTGCTATTTTTATTGTTACTTCACTTTAATCCTCCCGTGGACGAACATTAATCTTTTTTCTATCACTTAGAGTTATCCCTAGCATTGCTCTTTCCATGGCTCTCAGTACGAATCTAAGTTTTCCAGTTCCCAGTTCGTTTTGCTAATTTCTATGGTCCACATCCCTATAGTCGGTATTATGCATTCGCTGTATACTTTACGCACCTGATATTCTATATTGCAAGACTAATCGTAAGCTTTAACGGATAAATGTCCTCGAGGAGACAGTATTCCGTGCAATTTGGCTTTTATCGTTCATTCATCTCGAAGAATGGCATCTGCTATGTGCCTCAAGCTATGAAAATACACATTAAGTCACCGTTATTGATAGTTAGGATGGTGTTTATGTAACCACTGCGTATGGGCTACTGTCCATCAACACCTCAGACCAAAAGTGAGTGATTTCTGGAAGCTTTATTCTGTTTAGAACCGAGGAAGAGAGCGAGTAACATTCTCTCATAGAAATTACGGTATTTCCAAAAGGATTCAACTTGTATGTGTGTAGTTTTTTAACGATCCATTCAAATAAAAGATGGAAGATGTATGAATTGTTAGCAATATATATATATATATATATATATATATATATATATATATATATATATACATATATATTTGTGTGTGTGTATAAATACGTATATATATATATACATACATATATATATGTTTGTGTGTGTGTTTATATATATATATATATATATATATATTTATATATATATATGTATATATATGTGTGTATATATATATATATATATATATATATATATATATATATATATATATATATATATATATATATATATATATATACTGAATCTCATCCACGCTGTGAATCAAAAATATTCGAGTTTTCACTTTTGTGGCTTTTCACCCTAGCCTTTTAGGTAAAAATTATTTTTTAGAAACAATGATTTGTTTCCATCAAATCAAAATCAATTCACTATGCTTGAATAAGAAAAAAATGTTTTTCTGTTTGTGTTTGCATGATCAGTGGAAGAAGATTGCTTGTTTTGAAAGTGTTAGTTTCTGTACCAGTGATTGCCATCCCCGACTGACAAACTAAAATCTTAGTGACGTCCCTTGCCATTTCATATATTGACGTGTCACACACCATGCTCAGTGCTCCCGATTTAGATATTTTTCGTATATATCTAGATGCTGTTTGTGTTGTCTCAATGTCAGGAATTCCTGAAGATTCAGATGACTGTCTATCATAAGCAGCATTCTAGCATCTGTCCCTGGACTGAGACCTTACCCATAATTCGACAAAACCTTTTTTATCGTTGACGTCTCAGAGTGAATACTTTCTGTTTATATTGTCACACCTTTTATTATTACTGGCCTGAATTTTTCATGCGATTTTATGGCGATCCACTTTGTCAGTCGTTATGTAGAGCAGCTGTTATCATTTTTGTAACATGATTAGTCCATTACAATCCGAGTCTTTTAATGGATTTTATCAGATATCAGACCCCTGTGTTTTCTCTGATATACACTGATTTTTTGTGATGTCTTTTTTTTATATATTGTGCATGAATGTCTCCAGTGTACGGTGCATGTATCAGTTTTAAGGGACAATCATTTGGTAAAGTTCTACGTTTCAGCTCCATAGGATGCATTAATCGTTTACACTTTTTTTCGGACTGACGTGATGTCGTTGTGCTCAGTTTGCACTGAATGAGCGATATTTTTTCTCGATTGATGATGTTAAAATTGAGTATTTTTTCAATACATGAAAGTACAATATTATAAAATGAATGTTAAGAACATAGCAATATTTATGAATACTTCCTTGATTTTGAATATATATCTATGAAATCAAGATATTACCAGGTGTTTTAAGATGTTGTTTAACTCAGTTTTTGATATAAATTTGAAAAAAGAAGTAAGCGATGCTGTCCTGTAGATTTTCACACGAGAAAAAGGCTAACGGATGTATGATCTAAGTTTGGAGCCTGTCAATTAACTTTTTATCTTACGATTGGGGAGAAAATTCCATCAAAGAAAGTCAGTGAGAGAAACTTACTATTTTGAGAGATTATGAATCACCTGCCTCAGAAAGGTTGATTGAATTTGGGCGCAGATCAAGGAATTTCTCGAAGTTATCTTCCTTATATCGTTATCCCAAGAAAATATCTCGGATAGGTTTGTGATAATTTCAATTAGATTTCCTGAGATGGTGGGCTATAGATTAGGGAAGAATTGGTTGAATTTATGAGCAGATAGATAAACATTTATTGCAATTGAGAGGTATCTTTCACCTCTTATCATACATTCAAGTATTCACGTAGGTTTGTTGATATAGTATCTCGAAAAGTATACTTAAATGGCATTTTGTTGGACGGTTGGCTATGGATCAAGGAAGAATTTCAACAAATTGGGTACAAAAAACAGATCATTGTTTACTGTTACATTTGCTGCATCATAGTTATATATGAAATGAGTTTTATCCAGTTTTGGGTGACAACAACAGCTACGGAGATATGCAATGTGCATATGATTCTTATTTTTTACAATTCATGATCTATTTTATAACTTAGGCCACTAAACATTTTACGATGGTTTGAACACTTGGTTAAGATATCTCCTCTTTGATAGATTAATATACGAACACTAACTCGTTTGGAACTTTGCCCAAATCATGACATCAAGGTCTTCTTGGCTGGCTTTGAATTTATTTATCAAAACACTATTGCCCCATGAATAACTGACTCGATCAACCAGCCAACAGGGCTACATATTTTTCTCTGTTTGCATGTGTGTGTGTGTGTGTGTGTGTCTGTGTATGTGTGTGTGTGTGTGTGTGTGTGCAAGCGTGTGTGCAAGCGTGTATGCATGAGCGCGTACGAGTCTGGGTGCTCCTGGTCGAATTTTGGGGGCTGCAACCTTAAAAATGTGCATGCACAGTCTCCTAGTCACCATATAAAAACGGTTTTCCTTTCGAAAAAGTGCCTTTACAGGTATCTGTGATTGTTTTGGCTGGACAATGCCGAAATCATGTGCTGGTATTTTTTATATAATACCTGATAAATACCCACTTTTCATATAAATGATTTTTGAAATATAAATTCATGCTAAATTGGTCCCTTGGTTTGTTTCTGGCATCAGTCACTTTTCTTTTTATTCGAGACCAATTAATCACCACCTAACAAAGTTTTGGGGGAGTCTCCTATCGTTGACCACCAATCTTTTCATTTTTTTTAAAAAAATGATCAAACCTGATGGGACTTTCTATCAAGAGACGTTGGTCAAGTGATAGTGTCTATTGAGTAACTAACCAGACTTTTCTTTCGCTCTTTCTTTTTCTCATTCTTTTCCTATCCTTATTCTTTTTCCATTGAGATGATTCGGGATCATACCATAAAACTAACTATTAAATACTAGACTCACTTAGGATCATAGATTTGCATTGTTGATCAGAAGATACGCCAAAGATCGAATCGATATCCTGACTTCCTGTCGCCAGAGGAAAAATATGATACATCATAAGAGGAGAAAATTAGAATCTGCCAATTTTGAAAACAGATAATTTCTTGTTGAAAAATGATAATATACAGATAGACCAATGCATACATACATACCTGCAGTAGGGGCTGACCAATGCATCTTCCTGATAGTCGCCTGTGTAGTGAAACATAGAACCTAACCAAGAGACTGACCATGGAAAGACTGACCGTGCAAAAATAAGAGAATTATGCTCAACGTCATATGGAAAATCGCAAGACTGCACAGTATATCAGAGAGACAGCATAAGTCAGAGGCATCATATAATCCATTAAGGAATTCAAATGGCAGTGGGCTAGCCATGTAGTAGATGAAGCTGACAACTGCTGGACATCAAAAGTCACGATATTGATTCTCAAAGACCACATGCAGAACTGAGACCGGCAAAAAAACTTGACAGATTCAGGGAGGTCTTGCAAATCCTGGTGTAAATCTATGCCTAACAGCGAACAATAAAAAACTGATGGTGATGATGATGATGATGATGATGATGTACATATCAATTTCATCCAAATCAAATGCTTATAATCTACACTGGTGGTGTATTTTGATATAAAAGTAGTAATTACCAAGAACAAGCGCAATTCTCTTAACATACAACGCAGAATAAAATGATAGATAAAAGTAATGTTGGCAATTTTTGTATGAAAATGCTTTTTAATACGGAAGGGTAGATTTATTTTGCACTTGCATATAAAGCTTTGGGATGTTCTCGCAGAACTTCACTGTAGTATGACGCCATCAAAATCATCATTCACTTGTTCATTCCCTTGTAACGAGGCTGTCATATTTGAGAGGAAGGATTTTTCAACTGAATAAAACAATGAGTGAAGCAACACGATGAAGGTTCGAGTTACAGCTTCATTGCCAAGACGTCGAATGTCTCAGGCAGTATCATTGGATTTATCACTTCTTGGCAGGAAGATTCTCGCACCACTGAAAAAATCCCTTGGCCTGGCACTCCACGAAAATAAATCTTCATGATTGACTTGACGATTACCAAGAAAAGTCGAAGCATATATAATGGTGGCGTGCAAAGAGAACTGAGATGATTTGAGGGCTACTGGAACATCAGTTACCAAAAGAACTGCGAATAAAGAACTCTTGTACCCTCACGGAAAATAACTTTGTTGCCAAAGAAATACCAGGATTTTCGGGATAACTAACATGATTGATGGAACCATTATTAGAGCTATGTATCGGAGTATTTTGAAAGCTAATTTGATCTTTTTGGTGTAACAGTTGGAGCTATAAAAAGGTTGGATCTTTTCAAAGGTTAGAGAATCATAACATACAGCTGAAGTCACTCGTGAATGGTTAGTTCAGAACAATATAGGGATGTTTCAATGGCCAAGTTAATCTCCTGTCTTGAATCCAATTCACAATTTATGACAGAGATTAAACAATCGAATTCATCAAAGGAAAGAGTGCAAATAATGTCGTGAATCGTTTGTCGAATGTTACGAAAAACATCTAGCTGTAATTGAAAACCAAGGTTATGCAACTGGATATTAAAATATGGAACCAATGAGTCAAGAGATTTCTTTCCAATTTTGCTTCTGGTTATATCTTATCCTGCTATGAGTGCTTGGAATTTTTTTTTTGTTCTTGGCCGTTGCTCATTTTATATCAAAATAAATTGCCTGTCTAAATTGTGATAAGTATTAACATTGGAAGTATATCAAATGAATAATTCGCAAGTATCCAAATGCATCTTTTCCTCAATTGTATATGATTATGTACGCACGAACATACGTACATACATATAGGCGTGTAAATCATATTAAGATGCCCTTAGCTGATGGGATATCACTTTTTGCTCACAAATCAAAGCACCTGATGGTGGACTCATGTTCCACATCGAACCTATAACCTCTAAAAGTACAAACACACATACACACACACACGCACACACACGCACAACACACACTACTGAAGATGAAAATACTCCTGAAAACATGATTATAACATTTACAGATAAATAAACCTAACTTCCTTGCACTATACTCTCGAGTGTGTCTCACTCTCTACAGTTCATATAATATATATATATATATATATATATATATATATATATATATATATATATATATATATATATATATATATATATATACGCATGTGTGTGTGTGTGTGTGTGTGTTTGTCTTTTGAGAGGCAGATCGACAAACAGATAGAGAGATAAGAACTGCTTAGGATGGATGAATAAATAGATATATTGATAGATTGATCGATAGACAGAAAGATGGATATATTGAATGAAAATTTAGAATAGACTGCAACAGATATATAAATCAATAGATAGATAAGGACAGACTGGGTTAGATGGGTAGATATATAAAAACAAGCTGAGATCTATTTAACAATAGACAGAAAGGAAACTAGATGGAAGAATGGAATAGATAGATAGATAGATAGATAGATAGATAGATAGATAGATAGATAGATAGATAGATAGATATATAGATAGATAGATATGAACACACTAGGGTGGATAGAGATGGAGAAAGATGAACACACTATAAACACTAGGGATGGATAGATATGAAGAAAATGAGTTGGATAAATAGCTATATATATAGAGAGAGAGAGACAGAGAGGGGAGAGACAAATATGAATTAACTAGGATAGATAGATAGATAGATAGATAGATAGATAGATAGATAGATAGATAGATAGATAGATAGATAGATAGATAGATGCGAACAGTGAACAGAGATAGATAGATAGATAGATAGCTAGATAGATAGATAGATATATGGATAGATGGATAGATAAATATAGATTGAATGGGGTAAAAAGATAGATAGATAGATTGATTGATAGATATGTATGCCCTGAGATAGATAGATACAGAGATACAGATAAATATTAATAGATTGAGATAGATAAATAGAGAGATAGATAAATAGAGAGATAGATAGATGGATAGACTTGGATCGATGGATAATGGAATTTTTGTAGTCTGCCCAAGTCAATTACCGATAATTCTAGATTAGATTAGGCAACAGTAAAAAAGTTAAATGGAATTTCTTCATTTTTTCCCTCCTCATTCGTCGCTCAGCCATAAATTAGTTTGCAACGTTCCTTTTATCCAACGACGACAAACAGTTGTCCAACTTATCCAATTCTAGTTGATTAAATATTGATTTGCGATTATGTAATGAGTTGAGTATCAAATAAATTGTCCAGAAAGCGATGGCCTTTTCATATGATGTGAGGTTCGAAATAAGTGATGGAAATCTTGTTTAATCAAAGTGGGTTTCATCTGATTGGAAATATTTTTGCCTGCGTATAACAATGTTGTTTATATCTGTATTTCTTTGAAAAAAAATCCTTGTTCCTTGAGTAAATAAGCACTTCAATATCTTGCAAGGTTCGATAAACGTATTTTAGAGATGGCCTGTGTTAGAAATGATGTCAGTTCTCGGTAACAAAAGCGAATGAAAAAATCAAGTGTTAGGCATAGAAAGCTAAGGACACTTGTTTCGTATTTACTCAACTGCCTTTTCTTTATTACATGAGTACATACCAAAATAAACTTCTACATGTTACCATTAATCAATGAGAATTGTACAATTATTTGGGGTATACAAAATATCGAATCGTGCATATAAATAAAATTACAAGAATGTGAAACTCTTAAAAGAAGAAACTCTAAAATTCATTTGAAGCCACAAAAAACGTGAGACTTGTTTCTTCTAAGATAGACAAAACAAAAAATGTATTCAATGAAGTCGGCGGACCAGATCAAATGAGGCCACAGGTTACATTGTAGTAGTTTGCCGACCCCCCCCCCTGACTCAGTGTGTCAAGTCTTTAAAACACTTAATTCCTCGTCAAAACTTCTGGAATCAATGATGAGCCGTGCCAGCAAGATCTGGTAATTGCTTGGTCGATATTTTGTCCTGTTTCTGTAACTGATCCTCCGACTTGAAAAAGAAATTGAAACTAAATTCCACGGACAATTCTATTAATTGGTTTTGAAACTCCAGCCTATGAGCAGTATATTTTAGAACATTACAAATTTGCAAGTGAAATCAACATGCAACAAAGTATTTTGAAAACCATACGATCATAATAATCCTAAAAAGAAGAGTATACAACAAATGCATTCTCCCGATAGTCACTTCTGGAGCTGAAACATGGAACCTAACCAAGAGACAGACCTGCTAACTGTGAAGCATGCAGCAAGTGCATGAGAGAGAGTGCTCGCCCCATCCATTTTTTCTGGCTTTTTTGGCAAGGATCAAAGTGTAACATCTGTTCCCTGGCAGAGACCTAGGCGCCAATATTGACACTCGCCTGCCAAATGTGCTGGAGATGGTGTGTGTCAAAGCCCGTGTGCGTCGGTGCAATGTGTCAGTCAATGAGGTTTCACAGAGGCTGCTCATTGCTATGCGTATTGGGAGCCTTTGAGCTCGTCCTTGGGCTCTCTAATTATTACTCAGCCCAGCTGCAGGGGATACAGCGCCCCGGAGCAGCACTTATCCCATAGCACTTGAAAGGACAGGTCGGGCTCGTGCGTGACGTACTTTGCAAACCAAGTCGCATCGGCAGGTAGGAGATTTAATAAAGAGATGTTCACATGGAGAGTTGACAAGACAGCACAGTATATCAGGAACAAAACGGGAGTCCAAAACATCATAGAAACTGTTGAAAAAATTCAATGGCAATGGGCAGGCCATTTTGCCTGAATGAAAGACAACTGATGGATATCATAACTCACAACATGGATTCCCTGAGATAACATGAGAAACTGAGGCCGATAGAATACAATATGGAGTGATGAACTAGACAAATTCAGAAAATACTGGCTCTGTGACGCCCATGATAGAGAATTGTGGTGAATCCTGGGTAATATCTATGTCCAACGACGTACGTTGAAAAAAATGATGATGATGATGAAATCCATTGGATGGAGACAGGATCTCTCCAGTTGGTAAATGAATAGAAATAAAAAAAAAAAAACATTTGGAATATTCTTCGTCTTCGTCTCGAATCAAAATTGTATCAATGAATGTCAGCTGCCTGATTGTACATTACATGACGCGATGAACGTTATTTAAAAATGAATTTGATTAATTAATTTGAAAGATTGATTTCGAGATCCGTATGTTCTTATCTTATCACAACATTTTTTGTTTTTTTTATATCTAGTTTATAAGATTTAAATAAGATGAAAACTAATTTAATTGAACATATTTATTCTTAGAGTATGCTTATCACGTCCTGGAACTACACTGACTCAGTTATATATATATATATATATATATATATATATATATATATATATATATATATATATATATATTTACAATGCAAATACACAAATGCATAAGCAGACACAATTTTCATAAACATACGTATATATATATATATATATATATATATATATATATATATATATATATATATACATAGATTTCTCTTTTTGTGTATTTGCGTGTGTGATTATTTGTGTGTCTCTCTGTGTTCTTTTATGTATTTTCTCATTCTTCAATAATTTATATCACTGGGCTAGTTATAGAGAAAATCACGTTTGACATTTAATTAGTTCAATTCAAAGAGTTTGGCACGTTTCCATTTATAAAAACGCTCCCACACACACACACACACACACACACATTATATGTATATATATATATATATATATATATATATATATATATATATATATATATATACATATACATATACATATATGCATGCGTGTGTATGTGTGTGTATGTATATGTGCGTGTATGCAGGTATTTATCAATATAAATAAGTTTGGTTCCAATCAAGTCGTCGATCTAATTTTGCAACAACATTTGCAAAATTCAATTTCAATAAAGTTTATCCCATCTTTGATATAAATAACCTTTTTAATTAAACCAAGTGACGAAAATTGCTCTGAGGAAACATTTGATACAATCTTTCGAGGAATTTTCACACCAAACCCCAGAGAATTGTCCCGAACCAACCATGTACACTTAATTTAACGCTGCAAATGTTTGTTTGTAGAATTTAAAAAAACAGACAAACGGGAATCTCTTAATTGTAAACAAATAACAAAACGTTCAGCATTGGAAATGAGAAATATTCTGAGATTTGACAAGAACAGTTTTATCTCATGTGTCTACACGATGCAGTTAGCCACTGTTTTCATTTTGTAATCTCGAGTTTGCTGGTTTGAATCGACTCGGGGAATTTCTTCCAACAAAGGGAGTATCAGTTGAGGACTTTGTGAGATCATATTGATATTAAAGAAAACGGGACTAGTAAGAAAAATGCGTACAAGCAAAAAAAATGTAAATATCGTTGTGAAACTTTTTTTTTTAATTGAAAAAACTGAACAAGAATATCCGAACATGAAACCTGACAATTTTTTTATGTACTGGCAGAATTGAACAAATTATTTCCAAAGATTCAACTAATTCGTGCGGCTGCGTTAATATCATTCGTGTATTTTGTGATAAGATATCCTTCATGAATATTTTCTGTAGATGGGTATGCATGAGCAGGTGTGTGTGTGTGTGTGTGTGCAAACAAATATATAGATATATACATACTCTTAACTCCACAGTGTTTAATAATTTATGTACATGAATGAGTAGGTAACTTAATATAATCTCCTTTTTAGTCGTTGCGCTTAATCAAGTTGTGAACTTTATTCATCGACATCAAAAGTATACTACGAACAAATCCATCCACTACCGTCTCTCAGTAGATATATAAACCTATATTATAAGGCGATTTGTATTGATCGAAATCCTTTCATTGTTGATTACTTCGATCTGAATTGCAAGGCAATCTAAATAAGAAAAACTGATATAATAACATAGTGAGGAAACAACGACCAGTTACACTAATCATGAAGGCAAAGTAATCGATATGCTCCAAAAGGTCTATTCAATATCCATATGCATCTTCAAAATTGACAGAACTAGAACCAAAGATACAAATACCAAATAAAGAAAGATATTGGATATTTATACAGGAATCTATAGTTCAAATCATGTAAATTTTGAAGATGTATAAGTATGTTAGATAAATGTTTGGGAATTCTTGTTTACTTATTCTGACCCAGTCTAGATGTATACAAATTTACTTGGACAAGTGCTTCGTATTTCTTATAGTCACAAGGTTTCAGCAGCTGTATCCTTTGGTTTCCTTCAAGTGATTATTGTAGCCGGTCGCCCTCTTCGATACACAATTTATGTGAATCGGAGGCTCAACAGCCGAAACGTTGCCACCATAACAGCTAAGATGGACATCACTCTGAGTGAATCAGTCTGTACTGATGATAATTCTTGATCAAAGTTATTAAGACAAAAAAAAACGAATTTGTTGTTCAAGGTTACACTAATGTCACATACTTCTATATTCATAGATTTTTGATGCAATTTTTGTTTTTTCTTTTCGGACATTTTTTGATAGGGATTATCTTGAAAACTCAATTGGAAACAAATAGTTTTATTACAAACAAAAACGTTGACAAATACTATCGAAAAAGTTATATGCCAAGTTGCCATTTTTTAATAGAGACTTTGTTTTCACTGTCTTTTCTTGAATCTTATTCAGTGACGTCTTCTTTGTCGTATTATTTTTCTTTTTTTTCCTCTGTTTTCTTCTCCGTAGTTTTCTCTTTTTCTTCTTTGCCTTTTGCTTTTTTTCGCCCTGCTTTTTTTTTTGTTAGGATTTTTGTTATTGTTTTATTTCTTCTTCTTCATTTACTTCTTCTTCTTCTTCTTGCTTTACTCGTTTTACCCTGTTTCTCCTTGTTGTTCTACATTTTTGTGCCCTTCTTCTTCTTCTTCTTCTTCTTCTTCTTCTTCTTCTTCTTCTTCTTCTTCTTCTTCTCCTCCTCCTTCTTCTTCTTCTTTTTCTTGTCTTCATTGTTTCATTTCTCTTTCATCTCCTTCTTGTTCTTGTCCTCCTTGTTCTTTTTCTTCTTCTTCTCTTCTATTTTCTTCTTCACTCTTTTTAACTAATCTGCTGTTCGTCCCTTCCAACAACTTCCATCACATGACATGAGAAAGAATGACAAGTCCAAACAAAATTCCATTCAGTCTAAATGAGCTGACAACCAATTCAACTGGACCTTAATGAAAAGAGAACTTAAATTTGAAGAAGGCATTCGTGCAAAGACAACGATATTTTCCGAACAATAACATTGACTTTTATCCCCTTTCGATTCTCTCGACTTGCAAAACAACTTGGAATCATTCTGAATCCTAATCAGCTAATTGATGTTGGATTCCCGAGTTTTATTGTTCGAGTCGGATTCTGGCTCAATTAATGGCGCATCTCTTGTGGTTCAACCCATTTTCCGTTGTTTACTCTCAGTTCTTTGTTTAAACTGGCCATTTTTTGTTGATTCAAAAACCTAATAAAATATTATTATTCTTTTTCCATCATTCACCTTTTATTTTATCAAAGATGAAGTATTGTAACCGATTGTGTAATTAAAAACTGTCAGCTAAGTCTGCCACCAAAATTTTCAACGTATGTTTCGTCATTTTCTTAGTTGGTCTGGCTGGCAGATTAGCTGGCTGTCAATGTAGGTGTCACGTACACAGGCTGCAACAATGCAGTTAGTGGGTCGCAAAGTTTCAGAATTTACCTCTTAATATGTCTAGAAAAAAATCTTTCTTTTTTTTTATTTTCAAAATCTTACTCCCCCCACTGAGTAAGTTCTCAATTGGGGTTCAATTTACAATATACATTCATGTTAAATTGGTTACTCATATGCACCTGCTGGTAAAAAAAGCAAAAAAAATAACACATTTATTGATCACCTTTGATCCAGATTTTTCGATTTATGGTTGAAAATAAAGCGTGCTAAGTAAGGGTCAAGTTACGGTTTCAATTTAGTGACTAATCAGACTTTTTATTATTATTCATTTGTTTTATCTCATATTTAGATAAAGAACTGTAACCAATTTCATTATTTTTGATTGATTTACCATCCATCTTATACTTTCAGCTGTTTTCATCACAGTTCAACTCTTTTTTCCCTACCTGGCATCGAGAAAATTATTTATATCTGACCCACGCTTTTTGTTTGTTACTATTGAATGACGGTATAAGTTTGAGTTCTTGTAAAATCAATAACAACTATTAGTATAATTTGAATCATAGATTTATGATTAAAAATGTAAAGCAAGCCTGGTTAGTGTCTTTATGGGATGATCAATTGGAAATTGAAATAAGGGGTGATCAACGAAATGGATACTTTACTTTACCTTTTCCGATCTTGTCAGAGCCCTGGTGACTAAAAAGTACGATTTAAAAATTTGATCGAGCCGGTTTGTTTTTAGATCAAAAATTACGATCAAGTAGAATAGGTGAAAGGAATAAAACAATAGATTACTGGAGGGTTTTTTTTCTGCTAATTACGAGTTTAAAATCACTGTTTTATTTTACGCATGTTTAATTGCACGTATACTTTTCTAAAAATTATTTTTGGCGGTTTGAACGGCGGTTGTCAATTCCCCAAGATTTGAATGATCTCTCGGCTTTGGGCGTCGTAGGAAAATCTATACCGAACTTTGCAAACATCATCCAATATAGTCCTGGTAACAATATAGTTTATGATCACCTGGTATTCACATTCCGACTTGTGATATCCAGTGGTTATGGTCCTTTCTTGACAACTTGCAGGGTTCTTCGTTTGGGAGGCAATCTGTTAGTTTGGTTCCATGTTTCGGCTCCATGGATGAAAAT